>OX346717.1:11200000-11742035 GCA_947063395.1 Hemistola chrysoprasaria | reverse complement strand
TGCGCTTATCACCCTGATATATTATAAGTTGTTGAAACTTGTCATGCCCAATAATTCACTGGTAGCATTGCCCTTCAGACCGGAACACAGTAATGTTTGCACATACTGCTTGAATAGAGCATACCTAGTTTCCAGCGGGTGAAACTGTCAGGCACTTTAAATCCAATTGTTTTTGCCTAGTAACCAGCATCAGACGTTTTTCATAAAAGATTAACTAAACTTTCCAAAGCTGAAGAAAGCAAGAGTGTGAAAATCGACAAACTTCATCCCAATAAATGCTTATTCAATCCAACGTAATGATAAGGTTGGGTAAGCACGCGATACAATCTCTGCCGCAGCACCGCTGACCGAAATAAAGGTGGCGACTCGACCGCGCGGTCGAGTTAATTGCGCTCGAGTTGTCTCCCAATTCGAAACACGCACTGATTTGTAGCCAAACACGAGGTACCTTTTCCGGCTCATTTATCAAAATTAAGAGTGGTTAAACGCCTCTCTACTGTCATAATATTACCTGCCTTGCAACCGTTACAATGTGTAATAAATACGAGATATGTAGCTCGCTCCAGGCCTGGTACCGTTGCGTTGATGATAACAAAGAATTTAAGACTATTAATTCTTAAAAGTACACTCTACACTGTGAATGAGCTTCAAATGTTGCTTATATACTTGTCTATTTATTTTTATTATTATATTGTATTTTATTGTTTGTATTGTCTCTGCTTTTAATGTTAATCAACGATTTATTTATGATTATGTAAGTAAAAGTTGAATAACAATATAAGACAACTTCCGCATGCTGGGAAGGTGTACCCACTGCCTACCCCTTTGAGTACCTACTCAGTCCCATAGTAGGTACACCCTCACATCGCCGGTTATGTTTTTAAGTCTCATGTAACAGGCTGCGAGCGTATTGCCATGTACCGAGCACAGTTCCAGATTCCAGGCTGTCATTGAGAAAAATTCTAATGGAAACATAGCCTGACCTCGGGATCGAACCCGGTACCTCATGATCGTCAGTAGAACTAGCGACCACTGCGCCACAGAGGCAGTCTCACACAATACATCATTGTATCGAAGTTTTGCAATATGGCTGCAGGATAGTATCATTTATCGCACGGCATACAAACCCACTTGCATTTTCATATATAATTTTCCCCTGACTAGGTCTATAAAGCGCACGATCTCACCTCTTCCCTGTGTATCGGGTAATCTGCAACAAAAGTAACAAGCTTTAACAATAGTCTATTAGCAACACCCATATTTTACTTAAAACACGAATGGTACGTGGGACCTTTCCACTGAATTTATACCAAGACCGTAATCTCAAACAAAGATTTATTTAAACTTAAGTCAAAGTGCTGCACTTTTACCAACATATACGATGAATTAAACCAGATAAGTGCAACTTATTTGCATTTTAAATGATAAATAAACGCGAAAACGTCAAGAACTCCTTAAAGTAGTGAGAATTAATGTCATAAAGTGTACGGAATATGGATTCACGCGGCTTAACAGCGCCGTAAATATGTAAAATATAACAATTAGGAGATAGGAGTATTCAGAAAGTTTTATTGTAACGGATGTTGGGCAAAAAATGTGCGATATCTGGAATTGTTGTGGAATCTTGCGTTTTGCTCTGTTTCTTTTTACGGGGTTTTATTACACCGCAGGTGGCGGGATAATTCACTTGAAAGCTTTTATGCTTATAACATAGTTAAAAACAAAACTTTATAAAAATAATGGTCATGCTTAAGTAACGCAAAATGATAATTTTAAGGTTGGTAAAGTAAAGGAACATATTAAACCATAACATAGGTATATATTACGAGTAAAGGTACTCATAATACCTGCTATATTTGCATATATTTGCATTTTGACAATTAGAATCATTATAACTAATTTTCTATTAACTTCCTCCGTTATTAATAAGTGTAGCTTAGTTTTAACATACAAAAATACAAATAATATAAACTTATTTATTACTTAAAATACTTTAGAACGTGTTGTTTAAGTTTTTCCGTTTCCGTCCGTTCCGTCTATTAAATGCGGCGGCCATAAAATATATTGGCGACCTTACTTTCTCTCTAAATAATCAAATAGATCAAACCATTGATAGGGACCCCAGGACGCTTCCCCTCTGGGGTGCCAGGGAAAGTCTTACCCCACGTATTCTGGCGACGGCCCAAGTCGAGGTTCGTACCGTCTAGGTGCCCTTGAGAGTCCGCGAGAGGGAGAATTTGCTTTGAACAGCGCCTTAAACTTAAAAACTTTGGGTCGAGCGCCTCCTGCGCTCACTACTGTAAACTGCCCTGTAAAGCTGTAGAGGCCAACATATTATCATAAGTCAATAAAGATAAAAGAACATAAACATTGATTCCACACATTTTGTCAGTGTTCCTGTATTGGACTCAATAATATTATTAACATTGTATAGGTAGAAAGTAATGTGTCCAAGCTATGGCGCCCGCGCAATTAATAAATAGGTAATTATCACATGTTTCAATACCATTAAAACTTGAAACATTAGTCGTAAATTACGTAACATTTTATAAAGCAATTTCACTTCTATTAAGCCTACTTTTAATCAGATAGTCAATGAATAATTTTATTTAATTAAGTAGGTACAATGACCCAAAAAAGTATTTTCACACGCATACATTTATTTATCATTTTAGTATTATATCATTCATTATAATGAATCTAGACTTGATGTTTGAATTAGAATTTTGATGATGAATTAATATTATTATGTAATGATATATTAGTATGTTTTGATTAAATAATTAGCATACAAGTCTATATTTTTAGCATTTCTAATTTAGTATAGTTACTGGCACTAGTTTAAAGCACCGATAATGAGCATTATACAGATGCGCTATATAATATTTATTACACCTATGCAGATTAGTATATACACAGATTATAATACAGTTTTTTTTTTTTATGATAGTGAGTGACAAGACGAGCTAATCAGGTGCCTGATGGTAAGCATCATGTTTGCCCACATCAGACGTAATGCCACCCAGTGTTTTAAAATTCTGCATGGCACTGCACTGCGCCTGTTACCCTGAGATATAAGCTGTTGAATCTCATCATGCCCAGTAATTTCGCTGGTAACATTGCCCTTCATACCGGAACACAGTAATATTTACACATTACTGCTTGGCGGATGAATAACTGGCAAAGGTTGGTACTTCCCCAGGCCGCCCCCTGCAAAAGAGGCCTACCACTACCAGACAGGCCTACCAATACAGATGTGCAGATATTATGCTGTTAACACATCCATTCCATTTATCGGTTGTCTGGAAGTCGCTTATTGACTATAAGACCACCACTTGTACATTTTAATTTCTATTTTTTGTCTTAGGTATATAAATTATCTATCTTGCAAAAACTTGAAGTGCTACAGATATCTCAAGTGCACCACTGTCATAAATAAAAAATATTAAAATAAATATAACAAAATTGCTGAGATATTTTTAACTGCAAATTTACGTAAATAACGTTGTACCTAGTGTTAATCATGATTTTGTACCGTAATTAATTTCTTGGCCGTAGAATTGTTTTTAATAATCTTGCGAAAACTTGAAGCTTAAAGATTTCTCAATTTGTGCCATTACTTTTACCGGCATTCACATCATGTGTAAGTCGTGCATCCAATCATAATTTAAAATAACATTTGCTAACAATTTCACTTCGGTACAATACAATCTTTGTACAGGAAATCCGTAGTAATTAAAGATATGCTCATTAATCATGTTTAAATAAACAAACTGCGCATCTACCTAATATTGGCAATGCTATTTTAATTACTTACTTTCTTTAATTTTTACTCGTCTTTGGTAAAGCTGGAAAGGAAAGGTTGTAATTCTACTAGTTTTTTTAGGTATGTTAATTATGTTGTGTATACTTAATTCCAAATTGTTTAAGGTTTTAAACTAGGTTTAGATCGCTGAATGAGTGTGCAATGGATTGTCAGATCTCCGACAAGATACCGCTGTTATACATGTCAAATGCGGCAACTTCAAGTACGCCAAATCGGCGTAACCGAGCTTGTCCGACACAATTTTTCACGCACACTGGCACTCCTGCTAAACTGTTTTTTAAGCACACTAGTAATTTATCATCATCAAAACTGCTTTTTATCGAAAAAATACAATTATCTTATGAGACGACAGAAAGCCAATAATAGGTCTTCACGGATATGTTTTACGCACACTAATCAATAATATAGCTGCGTTTTGGAGCTGTTGTTTATAAGAATTATTATTAGAGGCCATATACGAAATTTAGCCGTGTGGTTCCCGGTTTTATAAAAGGGCCACCCCTTTATTATTCCGTGGGAGCCGTAAGAACCGGCAGAGGGACATATTCGAAGAGTGGGCAGCAGCACTCTCCGTTTCCAAGTATTCCAACCACTGCGATCAACAAACGAAGCAAGTGATTACGGCAAAATCCCCCATATGAATAGTTTATGGCGTTCTGTGAGGGAGGTCTATATTCAGCAGTAGACGTCTACGAGCTGATGATGTGATTTGTGATACGAAATTTAGGGCTCCATCTAGTCAATTATTATTAAAAACTAGTGCAAGTCCCCCGTCTTCAGCAGTCCAGACTTACTTTATGAAGAGATGAAACAAATTAACATCTTTGAGTATAATTAATACTTTGAATCCCTAATACTTTATGTTTATTTTAATACTTATTATTAGTTATGTTTACAAATGAATACATAAAATTAAATTACCAATAATTCTAATAAATTATGTGGTAAAAGACATAAAAGCGCGCTTAGAACTATTGTAATAATATTTATCTTTTTTAAATACCTATTCCAGTATTTGATACTTACATTAAAACCGTCATAATAATATTATAAGTATAATTGATATTTATCATTTATTTATAATGTTATTTTATCTACATCTTGTCATAACATTACAAATTATTGTATAATTTATAAATTATTGCTTAATATTATTTGACGGCTTCATGATTAAGTTGGTAGTGGTAGTAAGCTCCGAGAAAACGTGGAAATCACTCCACGAGCTTTAAATATTATTATGTAGTAACTCTGCCTGCGAACCAGGAGTCCTGGGTTCTAAACCCAGCCGGAAAAGTATTTGTGCGATAAGCTCAAATGTTTGTTCTCACGTGTTCGATGTGTGTATCGACACAGGGAATTCAAGTGTAGGGGTAGTGATCTGTGGTAGGGGTGTAAGTGTGTACACGGCCTTATTATTAATTATATCTTACTTATTAGGTATAGAACCTTAAAAGCTGAAACTTCGCCTGTAGGTTTTCTTCATGATTTTTGTTGACTTTTTTTTTGAGTTGACAGCCTCGTTGGTTCAGACGGTAGTAATTCTGCTTTCTGTGCCGCAGGCCCCGGGTCGATCCCCGGCCAGGTCAAACATGTGTGCATGAACATGTCTGTTTGATCTGTGTCTGGGTGTTATAAGCTTATATAAGTATGTATATCAGTCATCTGGTTACCATAGTACAGGCTTCTAGCCTATTTTGGGACCAGATGATCGTGTGTGGAAGTTGTCCCATATTATTATTATTTATACAAATAATAAAAAAGGCATTCCCGAATTTTCCACAACAACGAAATCGTGGTGTTTACTCTCATAACTAGTACTACTTAATAGTATTTGGTACTTGTAGCTCTAGTTAGTAGTAAGTAGGTAGAAGTCTACGAGGGAGGTCAAAAAGTTCGCGGAATGAAAGGGAAGGGGGGTGAATTTAAACATGAAATTATTATTCCTTTTCAATATATTCTCCATTAACCCTAATACACTTTTCAGACCTTAATAATTTGTAAATTATTAAAAATAAAAAAAAATAATAATTTGTTTATACCTTCGAAAAAAAATGATTTGTCAAGGCCTTCAAAATAAGCAGATATTGCCGACTTCACTTCATCATCATCCGTAAATTTCTTTCCACGAAGCTCTTTTTTCATGTTTGGGAACAAATAACAATCCCAAGGGGCCAAATCTGGACTATAGGGAGGGTGGTTTAAAGTTTCGAAGCCGCACTTGTGTAAGGCAGCCATCGCAACATGACTCTTGTGAACGGGTGCGTTGTCGTGCAAAAGGAGCACACCTCGAGACCATTTTCCCCTTCTCTTTTCTTTAATTGCTACTTTTAATTTTTCCAGTAGTGTAGCGTAGTACTTCCCCGTGATATTGACACTTTTATCTTTATAATCGATCAATAAAATCCCCTTGGAATCCCAAAAAACTGTAGCCATAATCTTTCCGGCCGGTTGTGACACCTTAAACTTCTTGGGCGGTGCTGCGCCTTTTTTGTGCCACTGCATTGACTCCTGCTTCGACTCAGGTTCATAGTGATGAACCCAAGTTTCATCTCCAGTCACAATTCGGTTCAGAAATTCATCCCTGTTTTCACTACACAGCTCCAAAAACTCGCGCGAACACTCGACGCGCTGCTGTTTTTGAAGCGCTGTGAGCATTCTCGGTACCCATCTTGCACTGACCTTAGACATGCCAAGATGGTCATGGAGAATATTCAAAATGGTCGTAGATGATACTCCAGTCATCTCTGCGATTTGTTTCTTCTTTAGGCGTGCATCTTCTAGAACAAGTTTTTCAACATTTTCAACAATGTCTGAGGACGTTGCTTCAATTGGCCGACCTGAGCGCTGATCGTCTTCAATTGAGTCTCTGCCTTGCTTGAAAAGACTATGCCACTTGTAAATCATTGTTTTTCCAGGGCAGGAGTCCCCGTAAACTGATGACATTTCTTCCATAATGTTCTGAGGTGTTTTTCCTTGCTTAGTGAGAAACTTAATCACGGCACGATACTCAATTTTCTCCATAGTTGATATTTTCTACCCAATTGACTTGTTTATCCAGCGATATCTCAAAGGTTTATGAACCGATCGGGCTGAAACTTAGTATTTATAATTGTATTGAGTCAACAAGTAGCGACAGGTAAAAATAACTACCCCCTTCCCTCTCTAAACCCTCCATTCCGCGAACTTTTTGACCTCCCCTCGTAAATTATAATAAAAACTTACGTTTCGCCATCGCTGGGCAAAAGTGAATAAAACATGTTCTATCATTAACCCGTACCTATCACGTTAACATTTAACCATTAGTTACCAGCCAGTTACTTTCACATAAATACTTTTAATTTCCTCTATAGATAAATAATAATTATCAGTTCAGTGGAATCGTTATTATTCAAGTTATACGTACTTGTCATTTCTCATTACAAAACCGTGTTCAAGATTAAGGCTGTCGTCCATACAGTTTTATTCGATGCAAAATCAAATTTCCCAAATATTATGAAGAAGGAAAGAACTATTTTCCATTCAATTTTTTGTGGTTGGCTCTTACTTAACCTGGCCATTATTTGCGCCAAACTATTTGGTTTATGAAAACCGAATAGTTTTTTTTTTTCATATTTATCGAGTTATTATATTTTTCATAATATTATCGAGGTCGGTTTTTCCGGAACGCTATAATCTGGACATCTTTAAGGCCAAAGTGAACAGACATCTTCTAGGCAAACGTGTACCATCTTAGGCCTCATCTTCGCCTTCCATCAAGCGAGATTGAGGTCAAACGTAAACCTGTTTTTTATTATAAAAAAAAATACAAAATATATCAAAACAACCTCAGAATATTTTTTTCATTTTTTAATGAATGTGAAATAATCTTTTAAAGGTTTTCTTTCACCGAATATATTTTGGCGCAAATAAAGGTCACATAAAAAAGCAACAACAAACAATTGGGTAGAATATTATTCTCTCTTCCTCCATTTGAGAAATTTCATTTTGTGTAGAAGAGCGACCGCTTTAAGAAATAATAACCGTTTTCTCATACGAATCATAAATTATAAAGAAATGTTCAATAAATAGACCCTTAGAAATGAGAAATGATATGAGTCGAAATTCTTATAACACTCCATCACGTGTAAATTTAGAGGTCAGCTTAAGAAGGTACAGTTAAGTTCAAAATTGGATGTGAACGATAAAAGCTTACTAAAGAAGGCTTATTATTAAGTTCATCAATAAAGGACAAAGATTCCTGGAAACTTCTGCATAGCCACCTTCGATATGCGGTAAACGAATGTAACCACCCCAATTGTTGTAAAACTATCAGTTTAAAAAAATTAAGCCTTACAAGTTTCTTGTGCACTCTTCTTGTAGATCATTACGAACATACGGTAGATTCATTACATGCAAAAGTGTCAGATTGTGACCTAGTTAAATAAATCAAAATGAAAAAAATCAAAATCATTTATTTTGGAGATAATTGCGAATGTACACAAAGGCGAAAAATATGAAAAATATTTTTGGTTTGAGTTTAAGTTTATGCTTCTATACTACTTTATATGACAGGTATTAAATTTATTTATATATATAATTTTTTTAACAATAATGCTAGCCGGTAGCACTATTACTGATAAGAAACTTATTGTTTGACACACCTTCACACCACGATCAATATTGCTGAAATTTTTTGGGTTAGGACTTGTTGAAAACTGAGACTTGTTAGTTGTTGTAATTTTTAAATTTTTAAACTTAATCGCGCTAAAAACATTTATTATTTATTTATTTTTTCGAAACGTCGAGGTAAATAAATAATAAATGTTTTTAGTTGTTAGTTGTTTATCTTTAAACTGCATTGTGTAAATAAATGTACTTTTTTAATTTTACCGCGCAAATTCGTAAAAAAAAAATTTTTCGAACAAATTTGTACGCTACGAAAATTGAGCTAAGCGTTAGACTGTGGCCTCCAATTAAAAAGGCGACAGTAATTTACCTATAGGAAGTCATTCTAACCACAATATTACCTTAAACGTTTGTTATTAAACTTTAAAATAACATCCTGTACTCATAAAGTTAGTTCATAAAGCTATTTACTAGTAACACTAAGTCTCAACAGGTGCCTAATGACATCTTAAAACTCACCCAAGAAATGTTAAAATGCTCATAAAATAAGATATCTAGGAATTCAAACGAGAATTCCAATCACAATAACTTAAGATGCCGCTGATTTTGCTTAGACTAATGACAAGCTTGTTCCATAAACACATGTAAAAGCTAAATGGAGTGGTGTGCTTTAAATGGTTTTCATAATCATACAAATAAATATTATGATGCTATTTCATCTGTAGCTCAATTGTTAAAAGTTGTAGGGACACAATATATTTTTACGATAGTTTCCGCCTGTGTTAATTATCTTTATTGTTATCTTCTTTATATATAGGTAGGTATATAAATCTAGCGACCTTATCTCGCTTTGTTCCGGGTTCCATAACACATATAAAGCATCCTTAATCCTTAAATCACATAAAAATAAATTTAGCAATTTTTAGGCAATAGGAGCAGCCTCAAAATGTAACCACGTCAACACGGAGTAGATAATTTTAGTACGCTTTTTCGTGTATACTATAAAAATATTATCGACCAATCGTAAGTTTAGATATGTATCTGTTTATCGTATACTGGTCCTAGTTAATAAGACTATAATATTCCATTCCATTGAATTATTATGTATACCTTACTTTGATACCTATATTCTACAAAGAGAATCCTGCACAGTGACTAGTTCTTACACATACACAAACATGGCTCATTAGCCACCTGTGCGGCGACAAGATTGCGCGGGCATGATATGCAACTTCTATACCATATTGCGAGTTCTGTGGACACGACATAATATTATTAGATATTTTATTGTGCACACATGACTTCTCTGCCAAAATATATTTTAAGCGTAATGTATGTAATTGAAGGCCGAAACTACACTTCTATACCTATAGAGTTTTATAGGTAATATTAAAGTAAAAAGAACAGGGGTTTTACGGTAAATATCCCGGAGGATGGCCCGCAATCACCTACCGCTTATATCTTGCGGGTATAACGCGGCTTTCGGTCCACCATTGATATTATAACGGCTATATAATAGCTATTAATAGGCCACCTTTATAGACCATCGTTTAGCAGTAGTTCGGTGTGTGCGTAAAATTTTATGACAATTAAACACCTTAAACGCTTTCCGTCCGTTTATATGTATTATAAATAATGTTAAAAAAGTGGTGTAATATCGGTAATAAATTATAAATGAATTAGTATCATCATCATCATCTCAGCCATAGGACGTCCACTGCTGAACATATGCCTCCCCCTTAAAGTCCATCCAGTCCGCCCATTAATTGGTATAATAAAAATAAAACCAATAAAATAAATCTACATACTTAAATATAATATAACACGTACATACATTATGTTGTTCTAATAAAGAGTTATCATTCATTCAATAACGAGTATATATATAACGAGTATCCATATATAGCTCTTGAAGATAAATCATTCTATAATCTAGGTGAAACTACTATTACATAATAAACTACTTAGTAAAATTTATATTGCAAAAACAGAACAAGTGTCTTAATAAATTTCCTTTTTATTTAGCGAAAATAATAACGTGTCTTTTATTCATAAGTATTTCTTGTTTCTTATTACGGACAATGAATCGTTTAGAAATGGAAGTTTAAGGTCTCATTTGAGGTTTTTCTTCAAGATAACCTTTTTAGATACAGGTTATTACAGTAATAACTCTGAAAACGGATATTCTTACTTTGTAACTTTCTTTTCATAGAAATAGCATGTAATTTGTTTTTTATTTCCTAACCTACTTAATCTTAATAGTAAGTAGGTAGTTTATAATTTAAAACATGTACCAGGAGAACAGAACATGGGAACAAGTTTAACTACATGCATATGTAGATTAAAGTGAATAATTTTTAAAAGGTCTTCAGGACAAACTCTGAAACTACCGTTGATTTTCGCAAATGCTAATAATACTCATGTGATCGACTTTGATAATATCTAAATCTGACATAATTTATTTATTAACTGTAACTTCTACTGGCAATAGGCTCGCCCCCTATTACATGGGACCAATAACATACTGGCGAAATGTGGGTGTATCTACTATGGGACTGAGTCCTGGGTACACCTCTGCCTACCCCTTCGGGAAAAAGGCGTGAATGTATGTTTATGTATGTATGTAACTTCTACACCGCACAGAATTCCCAACTTCAGGCTGTCATTAAGAAAATTCCAAAAATATTATGTATAACTTAAACCTAATTAGATAATATTTATTAATTGAATACTAATACTGTTTACAAGTCAAGCAAACTGAACTTAACTAACCCAATGCAAAGGTACCCATGTGGTAATTAATAGCCTTTGCACCAGGTTCGAGCCGGAGTGGGAGTCACCCGTCCTCCGTAATCTGTGACCTGGCTCTCCTATCGTAGCTCTCTCTTAAACTTAAATAAAAATAAGATCAGAAAAAATACCGTCAAGTGTCTTATAGTCACTAGTCTATAGTGGAACGTGTATTGACTGACTACCTCATTCGACATGCCATCGCGTTCGACACGAAATTCTTACACCGAAAGTAACTGCATAATATCGTTACTGGAATTTCTTTATGGGAAAATGGTACATATAATATACTTTACTAAAATTAATTATTATATAGATAATATATAACTTACATTACATAGGTACATATGTTTAAATCATTTCCAAAACAGATATGAATATTGCCTAAAAGAAAATTAATATTTTTAACTACTTTGGCATCATCAAGCATATCCCTGTTTTTATAAGGTAAATATTTATTATATGAACTAGTTTTCCAATGTATAACATTTTTATAAGCTCCTTAGGTATAATATTATTATCAATTAGCTATGCCCAGCGGTTTCATCCGCGTAGATATCGTTCCCGTGGGCATATCGGGAAAAAGTACCCTATGTACCCCTATCTATATTCCAGGGTCTAAGCTACCTGCATACCAAATTTCAGTCCAATCTGTTCAGTTGTTTTAGCGTGAAAGAGTAACAAACATCCATCCATCCTTCCATCAATCTAACCAAAACCGCGCTAGATGGCGCTGGAGGTGAGTTAGAACTCGCAAGCATTTTTTTCACCTGTTAAAAACGTAAGTTTTTTACATTGTACTGAAGTTTGAGATTTATTATATTAGTGAGATAGTATTATATTATAGAGATATTTTTTTTTATGATATTGAGTGACGAGACGAGCAAATCGGGTGCCTGATGGTAAGCATCATGATTGTCCATATCAGACACAATGCCACCCAGTGTTTTAAAATTCAAAATTCTGCGCGGCACTGCACTGCGCCTGTCACCCTGAGATATGAGTTGTTGAATCTCATCATCCCCAGTAATTTCGCTGGTAACATTGCCCTTCATACCGGAACACAGTAATGTTTGCACATTACTGCTTGGCGGATGAATAACTGGTAAAGGTGTGGTACAAAATATGAATATAATAATATGTATAATATATGAAATAAGAAATATGAATGAAAACCCACTTCTTCACTTCTAGATAACATTATTTAAGTAATAATAAATATAATAATATATATAATATATGAAATAAGAAATATGAATGAAAATCCACTTCTTCACTTGAAGAAAACATTATTTAAGTAACTCCGAACACAACCCATTTTATCAACGTCAGAAGTAAGAACGTCACATATTTATAATACCATATCGGGAATAACAAGACAACTAGTTGAAATGTGAAGATGAACGGGAACCAAATCTGTCAAACAACTGTAGTATTAGGTATTAGAATAATTCCGCTACATCCTTCTCGTGGGAATTTAGAAAATTTTCTTCATATACTTTGTCTCTATCAACATGAAAAATTATGTAATAACATTCAGCATTCTAAGTCCAAGGGCATTAATGAGCATGTGTGTGAGTCGGCAAGTAGGGACGATGTTTTTCTATGTTATTAATAACAGCTAAGCCATTACGCCTTTACGCCTTTTTCCCAAAAGCGTAAACGTATAGGCAACTCTGCCCAGGAGCCAGTCCTAAGTATAGCAGTACACCAAAATGTTTTAAAGGTTATTGCCATTGACAGGGCACAATTCCAGAGTCAAAGCTGTAATTGATAAAATTCCGAATGGAGACCAATAACATTTTGACTGGAATGGAAATCAAACCATCATGATTGACAGTAGTCCTTGTGACCCACTACGCCACCGAGGCAGTCTACTAAATACTAAAAGTTTGACATACATTCACGCCCTTTTCCCGAAGGGGTACGCAGAGCTGTACCCAGGACTCAGTCCCATAGTAGATACACCCACATTTCGCCAGTATGTTATTGGTCCCATGTAATAGGGGGCGAGCCTATTGCCATCTACCGAGCACAGTTCCAGACCCCAGGCAATCATTGAGACAATTCCCAATGGAAAAATCCAATATTTAACACTATGCCTGACCTGGGGATCGAACCCGGGACCTCTTGATTGGCAGTCGAGCATGCGCCCACTACGCCACCGAGGCAGTCAAAATACTTTCATGTACAATCTAAAACGTGTTAGCATTTCTAACTGTGCTTTAGTGGCGGATTTGGAATTCCAGACCGACTCTAGACTTCACACGAATGTTTAATTCATGTTTATGTATGATTTTGTTATGACGATGACATAATACATGAGAATGGGAACAAACTTAATGTAATCAAACTTATCAATGAGCAGGTGAATATTTTATAATGTAGTTGTTATTCAAAATTTCAACTCGTGTGTTCGCGTTTGTTTAATGAATATAAAAATAAACTCTCATTAGGTTTGAAGGCAAATTATGATACTTGGACATAAATTATATTAAATGAGTTTGTATCGAAATGAGAGACTTTAACGTGAGTTGTTTACATTTATAAGTAGGTAAAGTTTGTAAAGCATTAATTATCCTAATAATATTATAAATGCGAAATTTTGTGAGGATGGATGGATGTCTGTTACTCTTTCTCGCCAAAACTACTGAACAGTTTGGGCTGAAATTCGGTATATAGATAACATAAACCGTGCCGTGGAGTTACCGGCTTTAGAATAGTGCTCCACCCTCTCTACCCGTGGTTGCCGTAAGAGCCGGCTAAGGGTTAACAGATACAGAGGACGGGCAGCAGCGTCCTCTGCAAAAAACCATCGAACTGCGCTCAACAACCCGCCTGCCAAGCGTGTCGAGTATTGGCAAAACCCCCCTTTATGGGAGAGGCCCATGTTCAGTAGTGAATTACCAACGGCTGTGATGATGATTAATAACATAAAAAGTACTTGTTATCTAGATATTCCCACAGGAACGAATACTACGCGAGTGAAACCGGCGGTATTTAAATATATAGCATTGAGTTTTTGTGTTTATGTATAGTATGTAAATTGGTATATAAACCAATTTCAACCCATTCGGTTATGTACTTCTGGTTTTGGTTACAAACATAAATAAATAATGTTTGAACCTTTTTGTAACACGTTCTATGATATATTAATAAATATTTTTAACCATGATAAATCATTAGTTATGCATCTTAAGCTTAATACTTTAAAATTAAGTACACTTTTTTCATTATCCAACTAATATTATAATGCAAAAGAATGTGTGTATGTATGTACATTAAGTATATAATAATTTAATAATAATAATAATAATAATATGGGACAACTTCCACACACGGTCACCTGGTCCCAAACTAGGCTAGAAGCCTGTACTATGGTAACCAGATGACTGATACTCGTATTCGTACTTATACAAGCTTATAACACCCAATAATAAATAAATAATATAAATAATAAAATATTACAAACATATTAATTATTATTATTACTAAAACAAAAAAGATTGGTTTTACACCAATTTCTACTTCTAAATACTATACGTGAACACAAACTCAAAAGATCCATTCCAATAGGTCACAATCTGACACTTTTGCACGTCAATGTAACAACTGTAATGAGTCTACCGTGCGTTTGGAAAGATACTCGTACCTGTGCATACCGATCGGTTCTGTACGTTGGATCCTAGAATAACATACAGTATACGATTCAGTGAAATAACTGCAGGTCTGCATCGGTGGCGAAGAGGTTCGCAACCGATATTGTCAATAATGAGGCCCCAGGTTCAATCCCCAGGTCAGGCAAAAGTGTTATTTCCTTTCATGAAGGATTTTGTACCTACATCACAACCATTTGTTGTATGCCCCTTCTGAGTACAGAATAGATAATAATACTACGTATAGAATGGACACTGTCTAGAGTGGTGACTGGTCCGATAAGAAATGTGAGCTAGATCGTTTTAATAAAATATTAGCCTATTATGTACTTACCTAACTAGTCTAATTCTCTAGTGAAAGTTTGAATCTATTGGACGTTACACAATAAGCCATAATGCTTGAATTTATTTATTATTGTTTTATTCTACATAATCATAAAAAATTTTAGGTGTATAGAAAAAGTGAAGAACCAACCGACGAGCACGTGTGAACAATGAAAGAAGCGAAAGTTGTATGTCAGGATCGCAAAGTGGAAAGAAATATTCTCAGGCTACCGCAACGAGAACCAGCCGTGACTGTATGTATGTAAGTATGTATGTATGTATGTATGTAATCAAATCAAATCAAAAATATTTATTGCTAGAATATAGGTATACATACAGGTCTTATAAATAACAATAAAGTGCCAAGTATATTCTACTCCTTGCCGGAGTGTGCAACATAAATTTTACATAATTGACAATGTCATGCATTAAATGTACCTACATATTTTAGTCCGTTATTTACGTTCTTATAAAATTCTATAATATTCTCTAAGTCGTCACTGTTGTTTATTTATTATAAAAAATGTCATTAATGTAATTAAGAACTATTAAAAAATAATAATAAAGAATTTAGGTTATGATATAATTTAGGTATTCTATTAGTTAATTTTTATAATATTCGAAATGGTTAAGGTTATTTTAGTTGTATGTAAATGATAGACTTATTGGCTCTTACGTCAACTAAGGCCGGCTCGATTTTATTTTATTACTTTTCTTTAGTCAACTGAGGCGACTCTATGTACTCTACTATGCATTCTTAGGTCAAATGATGAAGTCACTAATGAATTCTCGTTGGTAGACTGATCCCGCTCTTTGTTTGAGTATATGCCACTTTATATACATCATATATTGCTATCCTATGGGTACTTTCATTCATTTATAACAGTTAGTAGCTAATCTGTATTTTATGGTTGTAAATGATATTAAATGTATATGAGTTTTTGTAGTGGTATAGGCCTTTGCAGGGGGCCGTCTGGGGAAGTACCACACCTTTGCCAGTTATTCATCCGCCAAGCGGTAATGTGCAAACATTACTGTGTTTCGGTCTGAAGGGCAATGTTACCAGCGAAATTACTGGGCATCACGAGATCCAACAACTAATATCTCAGGGTGATAGGGCGCGGCGCAGTGCAGTGCGGCGCAGAATTTTTTAAAACACTGGGTGGCATTGTGTCTGATATGGGCAATCATGATGCTTACCATCAGGCACCTGATTTGCTCGCCTTGTCACTCATTATCATAAAAAAAAATGAGCATAAAATGGACTCATATACAGGGTAATTACTAATAATCACCAACATCCTCATTAGGGGTCACTAAATAAATAAAAGCAGGATAAATACGTGTACTATACTAATCATTTGAACAACTTTTAATAGATATAATATTTTTATAGACTAAGCGGTTTAACTCGCTTGAAATACAATATGAATAAGGAAAGAAAAAATTCACCTACGGACGGGATTTAAACCACGCACCCTCCGCACCAATCCGCGTGGTGGGCGCTCTACTATTTGGGCTACCGTGCAAATAGTACTAGTCATATTTTTTCTATCCCACCTATGTTACGCCTATAGGGGCGTGTGTTTATATATAGGTGATGCATTTCGCATTCTACCCACTAACAAGTCTAATGTTACAATTTGAATTCATATCGAAATTGATAAACTATCTAAATTTATATTTTATAAAATAAGCGACAGCCATTCCAAGTCAACGTTGAACCGAACGACTGTGGTACAAAAAATAGTTTTTGGTCAGTATTTATGTAAATTTTGCTTATTTGTTGTGTAAAGAGGTTGTTAATTTATACTGTTTTATGTAGGTACCGGTAAGCGAATACAAATCAGTGAGAAGATATGTTTTTTTTTGTTTTAATTGTGAATCTATCATATAGGTCCGTATATTGGACCACCTATGAGTTCTTTAATTGTACCGGTCCAATTTAAGCAACTGCTTTTCTTTCGAAGTTTAAAATATTATAAAATTATTTCAGATGGAGACTGCTGCTAGCCAGAGTCATAAAGAGTCTATAAAATGGACTCCTGAAGACTAAGGAAAAGCATTGTCGGCTAATGAGTAAAAAGAAATGGGCTGCAATGCTATACCAGCATCAAGGATACACGGGCAAAAACAGGGAAAAAAATGATACGGGGGGTTGTAAAAATTAAAAAGATTTCTACTCTTTTCTATATTAGTACCTTTTTTTACGATAGTGAGTGACAAGGCGAGCAAATCAGGTGCCTGATGGTGCATCATGATTGCCCATATCAGACACAGTGCCACCCAGTGTTTTGAAATTCAAAATTCTGCGCGGCACTGCACTGCGCCTGTCACCCTGAGATATGAGTTGTTGAATCTAATCATGCCCAGTAATTTCGCTGGTAACAATGCCCTTCAGACCGGAACACAGTAATGTTTGCACATTACTGCTTAGCGGACGAATAACTGGCAAAGGAGTGGTACTTCCCCAGGCGGCCCCCTGCTAAAGAGGCCTACCACTACTTACTACCTAATTGTGTGTTAGCCCCGCTATGCTCTAGTCAAGCTCAGCTCTATTAAATAAGTCTCAGTATGAAAATATATACCGACAGCATAAGCGCAAGTGTATGGCTAATTAACAGGTATCACTTATAGAGACGTTAATACCTAATATGGCAGGTGATAATAATATTATATGCAAATGCGTTAATTAAATGCCACTGGCGTGTAAGTTGTTCCTCTTTAGTTTAGCGTGATCATGGCTGTACATGTTATGAACAGTATGGGCGTTTGTGTAGATTTTACAAGCGTTTGTTTAACTTACAGCCGTTTTTCTCGTTTGTCAGAGACGCTATGGACAGAAATCGATAGGGGCAGATCATAAAATTATATATTTTTTAAAACACTGGGTGGCACTGTGTCTGATATGGGCAATCATGATGCTTACTTACCATCAGGCACCTGATTTGCTCGTCTTGTCACTCTCTACCATAAAAAAAATTAAGATCGAGGTGTAAACCATCCACATCGACCGATGACCACGATCCTCAGTCATGAGAGAGCGACCACAGAGACAGAGTTAAACTTACAGTGTTTTATATATGAATTAAGTGTCGGGTGTTATTAGGTTCGAGTCTATTGCCATCTAGCGGGCACTATTGCAGACTTTCTTTGAGATAATTCCTAATGGAAAAATCCAATTGTGTTTTTTACTTAATATGGTCCTTACTGTAAGAAATTTTTTGTTATAGAATGCGTGTCGAACGATTATTCAATACGCTGAATTAAATTTGCATAATTTTAATGTATGGATATAGAATGGGTGGCTTGATATAAAATATAATTTAACACGCTAATTATTTTTTTATTCTATAATTATACCAACTTACTAATTTAACGATTTAATCTGTAGTAGTTTTTTTCTGTCCTATATTATAATATTAATAATTTCATTCCTTTCAATTCGGAGCGTAAGTACCTTTGAAGGACTCCTGATTTTTGTTAATTATAAAACATATCCGCACCTTCTTCTCGAAAGGATAGACCATAGAAGAAAGTAAGAGAGGATAGGGAGAGTTCCATAGTAGGTACTTACCCATCATTTTTTTTTTGTGTTAGTGAGTGACAAGACGAGCAAATCAGTTGCCTGATGGTAAGCATGATGATTGTCCATATCAGACACAGGGCCAGACAGTGTTTGTTTTTTAAAATTCTAAATTCTGTGCGACATTACACTGCGCCTGTCACCCTGAGATATTAACTGTTGAAACTCGTCATGCCCAGTAATTTCTCTGGCATCAATTTGCTAGTTATGTTTTTAGTCCCATAATAATAGGGGTGATCCTATTGCCAATAACCAGGCATAATTCTAGACTCCAGGCTGTCATTGAGAAAATTCTTCATGAATGAATGAATAGAACCTGGGACATCATGTTCGGTAGTAACACTTATAAACCACTACGCCACATCACGACATCACGACAAACGTTATTGGGCACGCAAAAAACTTGGTAGGTGCATTGATTTCTGCCTACATCAATATTCAACCAGTGTGTTTTTTGTTCGAATCAACATTAACGGTATATCGTCACGAGTGGACATTGGACAGTTCGCTTCTTCGGTTTAATCACGGTTTTATATTGTTTGTACACATGCGAACATTGTTTGAAAGTGTTTATCTAACTCTAAGAGGATGACCGGCTCTTATGTTGATTTTTTGCCGGTAGTTTTTGAATGAAATAGAACGCTCGCGAACCGAGAGCCAAGAAGTGTTTGACATCTGAAAAAAAGTTTGCAACTGCGAAAAATTACTTAGATTCATGAGTAATGTTTTATAGAATAAACGTTTAACATTAGTTGGTAGGTGAAAAAATGACAAACATTACATTAAGTTCTTTTTCACAATTACACAGTTTTACTTTAAGAATTTTAATAATTTAATGACGATAAAATTATGTTAATGTATAAAATATGTTGTAACTTTAGTATAATACAACTTTTCTTTATACTACGAAGTGTTGTAACACCTGTTATAGACTTAATTAGAAATAAAACGAGTAATAGCATATTAAGTTGCTATAGAAGGGAAGGCGCCGGCGTCGCGTCACCGCTCGCTCGGAAATTCCGTTCAACTGTGAAATGCACGCAGCATTTATTTTTTGCTCCCTATCGACTATCAGTCAGTCATCTAATGCTGGCGCCACAAATAGGGCAAATTTGCAAAAATGGGTCTATTAATCCCAATGTTATCATTGCTAAGATGCCCAAAGTGTGGTCGGCCGCATAAATTATCGAACTTTTAAAGATTGCTCCCATAGCGTAGATTACTCAGTCGTTCTTGAATATTATCTTTAGGACTGTCTTCATCATCATCATTTCAGCTCCGGAACACAGTAATGTTTGCACATTACTGCTTGGCGGATGAATAAATGGCAAAGGTGTGGTACTTCCCAGGTGGCCCCATGCAAAAGAGGCCTACCACTACAGATGGATTGTAACCGGGCTATTGCTAGAGACTCCGGCACTTGCCAATTCCGTCTCATGGTGAAATATTTTGGCAGGCGATGACTCGCCGCTTACTTAACAGGCACCCTATAAAGGCCGCCATAAAGGAATAAAGGCGACGAGAGGGGCAACGCAGGTGCGAGTGGCTAAGAAGAAAGGAAAAGTATCTTTGGACTATAAATAGCGATCACTTGTGTTAGTCTTGGGTCGCATCACGCTCGCCCACTCGCCACCTATGCTTAACATCCTCCCTCGATCACGAAGCTCTCGCGACTCCACTCTGGCCGGCCGGTGAAGGCAAGCCGTAGATGAACAGAGCCGGGAGCACTCGGGTCCGTGGGGTCGCTACTCCCAAAAATCTAGCCATGAGCTGCCCTGTGGTTTTATATTGTTTATTGTTATCGTAATTATGTAAGAAAAGGTTATTTATTATTATTATAGAAACCCCTAGTTTTATAATAGTTTTATTGTAATAAATTCATATATTTAAGACTAACTAAAATCGAAATAAACAATTATTAACGTACATAAAAACCTATTGACGACATTAGGGTTCACACACAATTAAAACTAAAAATCTAAGTCTCATTCAGTGTTAGACTCAATTCTCAATATAGTCTATTCTAAAGAAAAATTACATAAAACTCTATTCGGTAAATTCTTTTCAAAAACGAGGCCATGGAATACTCATTCTGCCCAAGGCACAAATCTATAACTACTGTTACTGGTGGTTAAGGTGTCAGAAGGTATAGAAACCACCAGTCAAGCCAGCTTCTGTGCTACCCGCGCCTCAGCGCATTATTCACCGCTACCATTTATCGAACATTGTATCGAATATCGATATATTTCATCTAACATTGACGCATTAGAAATAGGGCCACCCACTTGATTTGATATAGGATGATCTTCCGTTGTTTGATTAAAATTTGGTTTTGATTTCGATTTAAGATTCCTTATTTGTATGTACTGTGAAATTGTCAATGATTAGTTCAGATTATATTAGAACTTTATAACCTTAGCGCTTTAAAGGAACAAAGCTTAAGAGCGTATAGAGACTTCGAAAGACACACTCCTATACGAAAAATTTACCAAATCGATGTTTTGTATTCCCCTGTTTCTCCTTTCATTCACCCATTTTACTCCCGTGATTATACGTTCACTACAAAAAAATTAATAGTTTATAAACAAAAACAAAACAATAGGGACATAGCCTACTTCAATTATAAAATATCAGGATATAAATTTAACAAAAAGTTTTTTTTAATTCGGAGGAAAAAGGGGAATACAAAGCATCCATTTGGTAAATTTTCCATAGGATATTGCATTAGACCTAAAAACACAACTGGCGAAGTATGGATGCATCTATTTGGGACTGTGTCCTGTATATACATCTGCCTACCCTGGGAAAAAGGCGTGATGTTATGTTTATGTAGATTTTCTCCAAGTATAAGGTATACTTTGTACTGCCAAAGACCTTTTTAATTAACAACCCACAGGATTGCGATAAAAGTAATTAACATGCGAATTAAGAGAAAGTTGATTAACTCAAATTTGCCAGTGTAACTTAATTTGGACTTACCTTTATCTTAATTGTAGGTAATTTGTAATGCTGTCTTCTGAATTTGCACTTTCAAAAATTCTTAAACCGAGCTGATAAAACGTTTAAAATACTGCGACAACTTTTAACCATTGAGTCCCACTGCAGTCAGGTAACAGTACAAATATTATGTCATAAAATGAAAATGATTATTACATAAAGAAAAATATAAAGGCCTTTTTGTATCAGTTAAGAAAGTTTTTCTCATGTGAATCAAGTCATAATATTATTCAATTTGATTCAAATGTGATATTAATAAATTTTTATTGCTTCTTATAAAAAAGTTGTTCAATTCATATGTTATGTAATTATAAAAATAATAAGCCGAAGTATTACGACTTATGACTTAATAAGTATACTTTTAGGGTTCCGTACATCAAAAGGAAAAAAGGAACCCTTATATGATCACTTTGTTGTCCGTCTGTCTGTCGGTCTGTCAAGACACCTTTGAACGGGAACGCGTGGAGGTATCAAGTTGAAATTGATATCAACTAGGTACTCAGCTCTGCGGTCTCTTGTGACTGTAAAAAATCATACTTCTAAGTTAACGCAATCAAAAGTTATGGCCATTTTACTGCATATTTCCATACCTTGCGCAAGGAACTAATAGATGGCACTGTGTGTTTACACTATTTCCTATGTAGATATACTAGTAATTTGCCAGTATATTGCTATGGTAATAGGGAAATCCATAATTCAGATTCTGTCATCGTTAAATCGCTAACAAGATAATAGTATCTGTAGGTGTACAAGTCACGCCTTGTTCCCGTTGGGGTAGGTAGAGACTATTTCTCTCCACTTGCTACAATCCTCACATACAACCTTCGCTTACTTCCACCTTCATCACATTCTTCATACATGCTCGTCGGTTGTAGGTACTTTGGACCTGGTCGTTTCTTAGGACACATCAATTTGTTCATGAAAAGTACGCCTCCACCGACTTGACGGTGATAATGGTTTTTAAACAATGTGATGAGAGCTAGACTTTATCAAACTTAAATAAGAATGTCTGTTTATGTACCTATGTATATTTACGTTAACGGCGGTTCCAGGTCTTGTCATATTTATTATTTATAGTTCATTTCCTCAAACTATGCTCGATTTTTTTTTGTTTAAACCGATTAAACCAAAATTAATAATAATAATTGAACTTGTAGCTTTTGTAGGAGTTTTCATGGGATTGCGTCAAATTTCTTGTAGCTAGGACACGCTCTTAATCGTCTGTCAACCTCGTGGGTGGACGTCCTAGCTGCGCTTGCCAACGGCGCTTGCCAACGGCGATTAGTTCTACGTGCAATGTGCACTGCCCATTGCCATTGATAAGGATACTCGAAATAATTATGTCATGGATTGAAAATAGATGAGAAAATTATGATTATAGCAAAAAATAATAATGTCATAATAACTTTAATTGATATAAATTAACCATAATTGGTTATATATTGACGCAGTGCAGAAATTATTATAATTATAATAATACCAAACTATTCCATTCCTAGCGGTTCACAATAATATATAATAATTATTATGTTTTCCTTGTTTTAGCCTTTTATTATGTTTTAAATTGAGACCTAAGCGTATAAAAACAAAGCTGCCACAATTATTAAAAATATTTTAAATTTCATTCGCAATTAAATGTAGCAAAGTGCAGACTAAATTGGCTGGTATTTTATATATAGTTGCCTATTAGTTGTAGTATGTACTATGAATGTTATATTATTATTATATAATATTATGTGTAACTAATATAAAAAAAAAATATAGAAATAAGGTTTACGCCAATCCCTGCTTTTCACCTAGGATGCTTCATATCTTTTTATTTTATTTATTTAATTTTTTTTTATGTTATCTTTTTATATATATATATAATAGATTTCCTTTAGTTTCCAAGATATTTGAGTAAATATTTAAAAGATTCGAACGGGGCTGCATATAAGAGCGTACGCGGCCTTCTAGGAATTTGACACAATCCTATGAAAAAATTACCAAATCGATGTTTTGTATTCCCCTGTTTCCTCCGGATATTATAAACCCATTCTATCAATTTATATCCTGATATTTTTATAGTAAAGTAACGTATGATGTCCCTGTCATTTAAATTTTTCTTATAAACAATTGGATTTTCGTAGTGAACTTCCAAAAATCCTAATTTTACTCACAAGATTGGACATTCACTACAAAAAAAATGTAGAATTTATAAAAAAAAAAATTATACGACGTACTTTACTTCATTTATAATATGTCAGGATATAAATATATCAAATAGGTTTGCTGTATTGGGAACGGACAGGGGAATAAAAATATCGATTTAGTGAATTTTCCATAGGATTGTGTCAAACTGCTAAAAAGTCCTAATTCCTGTTAAGTGATTTATCAGACTCCAGCTGCCAGCTGTGCCTCGCAGTTCATTTGCTAAAAGACGTATGATTCAGCGGACTGAGTACATGTCAAAAATTTTCAGCACGATCGGTTCTAGTTTTGACGTAAATAAGTAGCAGTAAATAATAGTAAATAAGTATAAGTAGTAACAAACTATAAAAATGTTTGTTGTAAAAAGTACCAGGGTATCAGCAATCAATAGAGCTGTCTTCACTAAATACCCCATTCGTATGCAAGGCATTGAAGCAAATCTCCAAGGCGAGACGAGCTAGTTACGATCCCCGATTCGCATATAAACAGTTACCACTCATTTACACATCTCACGTGCCGCGTTACGGATATTTTAATTTTCAGTTCACACGCTCTGGTCTCTTTTAGATAACATTAATATTAATAACGCACACTGGCGTGCAAGGAGTGGAACCGTACTCGTTTTAACTGTACGATTATACATCAGATTGGATTTTTGCATATCATTTTGTAATTAGATTTGCCCGGAAAATTTATTTAATTTTTTTTGTTTTTTTTAGTTTTCAAAATCCACAGTCTTTTATTAACAAAGTTCAAAATGGTTGCTTAAAATGATGACCAAAACCGATTTTCATTTAAAACAATTACATAGATAAAACTTTCCGTTTAAATACAGTCATGGAAAATAAAAAAAATAACCAATATACTATGTAAGTAAGCTTATAAATTATTTAAGTTACAAAGTATCTAGTTCATTCCTATAATCAGCGTTTCTGAATGACTCGTTAAACAGTAGGGCCCGGTCGTTTCGTTTAAGATAGAGCTGTCGTTAAGTCGTGTCGGAAACCTCGTAAAAAACTTAGCATACCTGAAACTCAAGACATTTGGGCTACAAGTTATTACGTTTTGTTACGCTAAGCTGTTCGTTCCGTTTTGTCCCACATTATATAATAAATCTTCAGTATAGTTAGTAGGTACTTTTTACTAGTTTGTCAATTCTTCGGTATTCTTCAAAGCCCTAAGCCAGACCATTCAGTGTTCAGTTATAATATGCAAAGTTTAAAGATTTGCAGACCATAAAGTTTCAGTTCCACTTCTTAATTATACACGCATATTAATCTTACACAAGATTTTACAGATTAGGATACGGTGTATTCAATTTTCTGACGTTCTGTTTTTCTGAGTCTCAATCACTACTGTATACGCCTATCCTGTGTTATCAATTTGCTCGATCCTGTACTTATATTATTATGATGATGTCCTTTACTATCCTGTTCTTTATTGAATAGGCTTTCAAGATGACCCTGGATATAAAGTTTATTGAAATTGCTATTTGCTTCATGGTCGCTTTTTAGTGGAATTTTAACAGCGGGAATAAGAGTAAAGTTATAGTTCTACGCAGTAGGGATTCTTAGGTGATCTTTTTAGAAGACTCATAAGGTGTATAGGTAATCGTAAAAGCAGTAGTTAGCCTTAACAACTAGAATAGAAGATTTTTAAAGCTATAGGATCATTCTATTATTTTTTCATAAAACACTAGAATTGTTTTTATCTTGGTCCAAAATGTCTACATACTTATAAGTTTACTAGCGTAAATAAAGCGGTTTTGTCTGCTCGCAATTACGAAAGATGGGAGTTTTTTTTACCAAAACTTTGACCTTCTTTTTGGACCCCTTAGAATGTGAATTTTCAAAAATCTTTTAGCACACGTCCAGACAGCGAAAACAATCTACATTCCTCTACAAACCTACATTCCAATTTTGAAGTCTCTAGGATCAGTGGTTTGGGCTCTGCGTTGCATGTCAGTCACTGACATTTAAGATTTTATAATTTATAGTGACTATATAGGTTTCTATCAAAAGCTTATTATACTATCTTATTGAGTTTGAAGTCGTAACATACGTAGGTATGTGTATGTAGATATGAGTATAATAAGTTATACGTTATTCAATTCCAGACAACACAATAGTCACTTACTAGTAAAAGAGGAAATAAAATGCCTAGGCATCGATACGCGGCAAGCAAATTAATTTGCACAAAACGAAATTCAATACCACTTTCAATGCGGCCCGCAAATATCTTCGCTATTATCTCGTAGCTTTAAAGAAATAATAAAACATTAACCAATATAATTATGTAGTTTGATGATGACCACTAATTTCTTAGTGTCGTCGACCGGATACGGCGCCTTAGCCTTTGCCATTTCTATACTGCGGCTGAAACATGAGATCCTCGTAGATAAGGGATCGTTTCTCAATCTTTATTACCGTTTTATTATGGTTGTAAATTGACTTATAGTTTTTTAATAACTTTACAAGCCTAGCGGATATGGCTTCTCCAACTTTTGAATTCTATTTTTTTTAGCCATAGGTGGCAAACAAGAAGACGTGCCGCCTGATGGTAAGCGGTTACCGCCGTCTATAATCTGTGACACCAGGAGTATTGCCAATACGTCGCCGACCCTTCAAGACTCTATTCACTCTCCTTTTAAAGAGCCCCATGTTGTAGCTGAACGGGAAGATCGCAGCAGGGAGATCATTCCGCAGTTTGCACGTATGCAGCAAAAAAAACGGGAAAATCGCACAAAGTGTGACGTCTAAGTATCGATTATGTGTGGATGAGCTCTCAGGCGATGGCGACTAGTACGGTGATAGAACCGTGACGCCGGTATCAGGTTGAAAAGTTCATCAGAACACTCCCCGCGGTAAAAAGCACTAACGACCCTCTGCGCATACTGAGTGGTTCTAGTTCTAGGCGTTCGGTAAGCTTGGGGTCGTCGACTATTCTAATAGCTCTACGCTGTAAAGCATCTAGTGGGTCAATCTGGTACATGGGTGCTCCGTTCTAAGGATGGGAGCAGTACTCAACGTGAAATGTTAAAAGTACTCGTATTACCTCAAAGTTTTTAATAGGTACTTCAGTTTTTCTACACTTACAGAACACTAGAACTATAATAGTCAAATGTACAAGCGACGGTCGTATCGCTAAGAAGTGATTTCTTTTAGATAACCAAAGGATATGAGAGGATTTATTTACAGCAGATGACGACGCATCCATACAATTATTAGGTTGATTATGAAAGTAAGTGTGATTCTGCGATAAGCTTTACAGAAAAGAGAACCTCATAGCAGTTAGACACAATCCTGTGGAAAATTTACTAAATCAATGTTTTATATTCCCCTGTTTCCTCCGAATACAGAAAACCTATTTGATATATTTATATCCTGATATTTTAAAGTTGAAGTAAAGTATGTCCCTATTAAGTTATTTTTGTTTATAAACTCTAAATTTTTTTATAGTGAACAGCCAATCACGCGAGTAAAACTGTGGTTTTTGGAAGGTAACTATGAAAAATCCAAGGATTTATTAGAAATTAAAATGACAGGAACATAGGTTACTTAGTTACAACAATATCATGATATTAATTTATAGAATGGGTTTATAATATGGAATGGGAATACAAAACATCGATTTGGTATTTTTTTCATAAGATTGTGTCTAATTCCTAGAAGACCGCGTACGCTCTTAATAATTTACGATAGGAAGTATACGAGGAACTACAACTCCTCTGCAGTTAAGAGTAAACAAACCTAATCAACATTTTAGCAAACGAGTTATAATAAGAAACACGGTAGTCATCTAACTACTAAGTAATGGTAGGTTATAGTCTCTCTTAGATCATAAACCATGGTGCTATAGGGAAATACTTTCTCCACGGTCTGAATCACTGTGTTTATCTTAAGTTGAAACACCTACCTGGATTTTCCATCGTAGACTGATTACTTACAATAATTATTGCTATGACTCACAAGAATAGCAGACTCGACGGTTTATTACCCCCTTAATAAAAAAATAGACAGAAGTATGTACGAACTAAACTCTAGAGGTCTTGTGATCTTTAATAAGTATCATCTATCTAAAATCACTGCCTATTTTTAAATAGGTATATATTAAATGAATGAAGTACGTTTATTTGGCCAACACTGCACAAAAGACACAAAACTAAAACACTCATAAATTAAAAATAAAAACAAACAAATAATGTAACAATATTAATAATAAAAGGATTAAGTCATAAATGTGTGAAGTTCATAGTCGCGTCGTGTCGCCCGAAAAGGTGCGAGCTCAGCATGTGTTGCAGACAGACAAGTCATCAATTCTGATTTTCAGCTCGCACCTTTATATATTTATATATTATTATTTATTTCATATACTAATATGATTTATTTTCTTTATATATAGCTAGTGCCAATGACTAAAAAAATCTATTAATCCAAAACTCCAAACTATTCTAAAATTCCATAATGATCGTGATTATTATTGTAGGACAACCTAATAAAAATAAATGTTTCTATCACCACTCCAATCAATGATTTAAAAGTTGCTACAGTTATCAACCATTACACGTAATATCCCGCATTTTACTAACAAATAATATAAGCGAGAATGACGTTGAAATCCCGCGAAGTAAAACATCACAGCGGTCATTAAAAACTCATATTTCATGCAGCGAAAGTGTTTACGGATGTTAAAGGAAATGAGAAAGACGGATGACATGATGATGATGTCAAATAAAGGTGTAAGTGACAAAATAAGTGGGAACTAGGGCGTTTTATTTTGAAGTGAATAAAATGCTTTGGTGATAGAATTGAGCCTTTTCGCGAGCGGAAACTTGAGCATTCGCCGGTTATCAATTTTATAGAGCTGAACATTGAAAGAAAGAAAGACAATGTTTGTTTGGATTAAATTGGACTTTTTACTGAATCTTTGTATTGTTATTTTCCAGAACCTAGTTGTCTTTATTTTACGTAATTACATGTAGTATTTTTTATATCTCATATATGCTCATCGACACTGAGCATTTCCCTGAATTTCCCATTCGCGCAAATGATACATTACTTACTAGGAAATGCTCAAGTCTATTTAACGCAACAGTGCGCACGTGACCTGGTATATATTATGTAGACGGAAATTAGTAGAAACGGAACTAATTTAAAGTGTAATTGTTGACTCTATTGTTTTTATTTTTGAAAATGACAGTGGCGCCCCCAATATTTTCTACTCTTTTTTGGGAAGCTATATCAGTAATTGTGGCCAGGGTAAGATATACTAGTAACAGCTATTATTTTTAGCGTAATAGGTAGGTAATGTATGACCTTAACTATGTTTAAGGTGTAAAGTTTTAGAAAATTTTTTATTTACATACAAGTAAAATAGCTTCAAATTTAGTAAGCGAGGTGCGAGGTGTAATAAACAGAGTACTGTAATAGTCGGTGAATGGTTTTCATGCCATTATGCGCTCGAGGATTGCATCACTGATTAGGCGGGTGCGCGGGAGCTCTAATAGCATCCTGAACGTATTAGCTGACAGACCTGACTGTTCCATATGGAAACACGGGGTTGGTGTTTATATGGAACAGGCGGGTAAGGCATAGGCTTGGTTTTAAAACTGTGTGTTGTGTCATAATAATTTTACTAACATTAGTTTTTAAGATTTCATGTATACTAACAATTATTGAATCAATTGAGTCTGAATAAATGAAATTTATTATTATTATTAATATCATAAATACGAAAGTCTGTGAGGATGGATGGATGGATATTTGTTACTCTTTCACGCCAAAACTACTGAACAGATTTGACTGAAATTCGGTGTATAGATAGTTTAGACCCCAGGGTTTATAACATAATAAACATAATAATAACATAAGTATAGGGTACTTTTTATCTTGATATTCCCACGGGAACGATGACGCGGGTGAAACCGCGGGGCAAACACTGAAGGAGTAGTAGTTATACACATTTCTGTAAGATCTTGCGTAATAAAAATACCTTCGATAAATTACGTGAACGCAGTTGATCTTTCAGAATAATAATATTAACCTAATTTAATGGTATCAAGAAAGCCCGTAAGAAACATTGCGTGATATTAGATTTTAAAATCTAATTTTAGCACATCATTATAGTGAACACCGAGCTTCGAAGCGTTTTTTACCAAATTACGCACTTTCATTCGATTAGGCGTGTGAATTGAAATTTGTAACTCTACAAAACAACCACCAGGTAATAAGGAAAGAGGACCTCTTATCAGTTTGACACAATCCTATAGAAAATTTACTATATAGATGTTTTGTGTTCCCCTGTTTCCTCCAAATACAGTAAACCTTTTTGATATATTTATATCCTGACATTTTAAAGTTGATGTAAAGTATGTCTCTATTATTTTATTTTTGTTTATCAACTCTACATTTTTTTATAGTGAACGTCCAATCACGCGAGTAAAACTGTGATTTTTGGAAGGTAACTATGAAAAAAACCAAGGGTTTAAAAGAAAAATTAAAATGACAAGGAAATAGGTTACTTCTTTATAAAAATATCAGGATATAAATTTATCGAATGCGTTTATTATATTCGGAGGAAACAGGGGAATACATCGATTTGGTAAATTTTTCATAGGATTGTATCAAATTCCTGGAAGGCCATGTACGCTCTTACACTTAATTCCGTAAACTTTTGCTGTGCATAATATGGTTGAAAACTACCGTGAGTGTTAATCATTTTTATTATGTTATACAGCAACTTAACTTATGTTTGAAGTCGCAAAACGCTCATCTACAACGCAACAAAACCTAACCCACAGAAACTATCTGCGAACAAATATTACCAAAACCATTACGTTTTATTACTTGAGAAGCAGTTGCAATTAGGTAAATAAATATCCATATTAACACTGACTTTTGTAACTTTCTGCTAATTAAAAATGATTGTTTAATACCTTTGTTCAAGTAATTGGAACATATATTTTTAATTGTCTAGATTAACGAAGGTAAACAGCAAATTAGCTTAACGAAATAAACTGTAGTTTAAGTGCCGGCTCTGCTACGGTTAATTTTTGCTAACATTGTGTCCATCCACTGTGTTTGCAGTTTTGGTCCGCGAAATACTAAGATGAAGGAGCATTTACACTGATTAGGAAATTTGGCTCTTTCTCACCTCATGGGCGACGTAAGACCCGGCAGAGGGATATATTCGGAGAGTAGGCAGCAGCGCACTCTGTTTCCAAGTATTCCAAATAAGTACTGCGATCACCAAGCCGCCTGACAAGCGTGGAATTACGGCAAAATCCCGTAAAAAAATATGAATAGTTTATGGCGTTCTATGGAGGAGGTCTATGATCAGCAGTGGATGTCTTCTGGAGATGATGATGTGATGTCCAGAAGCCCTATATGTCCAGAAGTGGACCACCTATAGCTGAGATGATGATGATGATGATGATTAGGAAATAAATCGAAGCGTGAAGCGTGCACCTAGTATTTAACATCTTTAAAATGCGATTTATACGTCGGCTCGTCGAGCTGGCGTTCTACAGTTATGACAAATTTCTAAATAATAAATGAATGAATTATTTAATTTAATTATCTACGTAATATTGTGTAGATTATTTTTTATTGTTATTCTTTTGTGTTCGTTAATCATTAATAATTTTTAATTGTATTTATTGTAATATTATTGATTTTTATGAAATTTTTGACATGTAGGTATGAAATCATACCAACAAAGAACTATGAACTATGAATGCGAAGGCACGAAACTATCGACCATCTACACTCGAGTTTCGCAGAGTAAAGGATCGCGCATATTAGGGCGGGCCGGGCCGCACCGCATCGCTAATCAAACATCCGCGACAAACAGGCGGACGATGCGGCCCGGTGCGGCCTGCTGTAGTATACCATAGTTCATATAAAATGTACGAAAGTGATGTAAGCGGATTTTTGTTATACGTTGCGGTGCGGCCCGTTGCGGCTATATAAATAAAAAAAGTTGTATACAAAACAAAAGATATAGACGAGTTGATGCAGCTGCCCGTTGCATTCGACCATAGAAACCCGATCGCCAAGAAAGCAGACAATAACCGCAGCGCAATAAGAAAATGAATGAACAAATTGAATCTTAATAAAATTATATTTATTTTCCGAACGTGCCACAAAAAGGGGCGACGCGAAAGTTCCTGAGACGTGACTTCCGCAACGATACTAAAGGAATTTATTTTGATACATTATTTATTATCAGCTGTTCTCAACCACGTGCTTTTGTTTTTATAAGAATTTGTTTAACACGAATATAATAATGATAATGGTGAAAATGTTTCCCAATGCGAAATTTGTCTCCTGCAGGCTTACGAGTAGCATGACAGATTCTTATGAAAAATTATCAAATCGTTTTGTACCTACCTATTTTTCCCCTCATCATCATCATCATCTCAAATCTCAGCCATAGGACGTCCACTGCTGAAAGGCCTTAGATTGCTACCTGGGCATTTTCGTCAAAATGTCTACCAACCCATTCATAGGATGTCCCATGCATAGAAGTTGCAAATAAATAATGTTTTTATGACATAGAAGTGTCGAGTTATTATTGAATAGTTTCAAATATAACTAGTTTTCTTTTTTTACTAAAATTGTTAAGAAAAATTTAAAACAAAGAAGTAAAATTGAAGACAGAAGTGTGGCTTCTTACGTCTTGCAGTACTGTCCCCTTTTAGATATATGAATTATGTTAAACTATTTCTTTTGAAATTTGCTTCATATGCATATTCCACATATTTTAGTTTTTGTAATCTACTTGTAGTTTTCAAGCATGTTATACTCATAATATATTTTAATACGAATATTTAAATGAAATTAAGTTTTTATGATGTCCCGTTGGTATGTGTTAACTGGACATGTCCATGGACCGTGACCGTAAATGTGTTATTCATTTTTACTATTTCTTTTCTACCACTCCCCGACTTTTTATTTAAATAGCAACACCAAATCGAACATGTTAACACCAGCAGCCATTTTGAAGTGTTAGTTTTTATTTGTCTTCAGTCTTGAGAGTGTTTGGACCGGTAACGGACGTTTTTTGGAGTTTTCGTCTCTCATTGACTGGTAAGTATTTCACGTTTCTAGAATGATTGTGTAATGTTAGTGTTAAAGCAAATATAGTTTCACATGGTGAAATTATTTCTGGTTTCTGGTAAACAAGAGCTATTTAGTTTGGAAACAACATTTTTAGGATATGATAAAAAAACTGATAAATGCCGTGGTACCGTTACGTCCTGACCATTACCAAATGACTGGTAACGTATGAGCCGGACTAAAAAAGTAACGGACAGGACAGCCTAAACATGTGGGCACACTGAGAGAATCTTTACTAATATGAAACTGCATAATATATGTTTTAGGTATCAGAATGGCACTAACTGCTGCAGAAAAAATGCAGCGGTACAGGGAACGTATAAAAAAAGATCCCCAAAAATATGAAGAGTATCGTAAGAAGGATATAGAACGTCTTAAACGAAGGCGCAAAAAGATTTCGGAATTAGATGACACAGAAAAGAAAAGTCAGAGAGATCAGTGGGTAACACAGAAACGTAAGCAACGTGCTAAAAAACAAAAAGCTGCTGTAACGAAAGCAAATGCAAATAAAGATGAGACAAATAAATTACAACAAAATTATAATGACAAGGCACAAACTTCAAAACTAAAATATTTATATAAAAAGTGTGCTAAACTAAGTAGTGCGTCTAAAAAACAGGAAGAGAGAATAAAAAGACTTCAAACAATATGTGAAAAACTGAAAAAAAGAAACTATCGATTAAAAATAGATGCAGAAAAACGGATCCAAAACAGAGAGAGAGTAATTGAAAAAATGAAAGCTCGAGAACAGGTCTTAGAAAATACTATGAAGAAAACTTACAAAGCATGTGAAACACGATCTCAAAAAATGATACTTAAAAGAATAATTACAAATGCCAAAGTAAAATCGTTCGTAGCTAAATTAATAGGCTTAACAGGAAAATTTAAGAAAGGAAAGCCAAAGAAAACAAGTCATATATCAGAAGGATTAGCTAAATTTTACGTCAGGGACGATGTGAGCCGCTGCACGGCTGGAAAAAAAGAATGTCGCACACGTAACAAAGACAAGCAGCAGATAAGATATTTACTGGACACGCTACAGAACCTTTATAAGAAGTATAAAAACGAAGGTGGGAAATATAAATTTACCACTTTTTATAAGTACAAACCATTTTATGTTTTGACACCACACTTGGGATCCAGAAATACATGCGTATGTGTAAAGCATAATAACATCGAACTGAAATTTACATGTTTAAAAAAACACTCTGTACTTAAAAACAGCAATATCAAAGAAATACTTGCATTACAAACATGTGACCTGAAATCTTTCGAATGCATGCATGGTAAATGCACAAAATGCAAGAACATTCCTATTATATACGACGCAAATGTGCAATTAAGTCAAAATGTCACCTGGTATCAATGGGAGACAATTGTCCATAAATACTCTAAAAAAGAAGGATCAGAAACTACAGAGAAGACAACGAAGAAAACGGTTAAAGCAGAGAAAAACGGAACCATTAATCAGTTACTACAAGACTTTGAAAATGACATTAAACCTTTCAAGAAACATTATTTTAATTATATTCACCAACAAGAAAAATATCAACATATTATAAATCATTTAAAAGAAAACGAAGCGGTAGTTATATGCGATTTCTCGGAGAATTATGAGACAAAACTAAGCGAAGAAATACAGAGTATGCATTTCGGTGCCTCTAAAAGTCAAATAACGCTACACACTGGAATGGTATATCTTCAAGGGATGTCACAATCATTTTGTACTGTATCTCAAAACAACATGCACCAACCGCCAGCCATTTGGGCACATTTACTGCCTGTACTAAAGATGATAAAGGATGATTTTCATGTTACGTCTATACATTTCTATTCTGATGGCCCAACCTCACAATACAGACAAAAAAATAATTTTTATTTGATTGACCTGTTCACTCAAAAGATGAAACTCGAATATGTCACCTGGTCATTTTTCGAAAGTGGGCATGGCAAAGGGGTTGCTGACGGTATAGGCGGATCGGTGAAAAGATGTTTAGATCGACAAGTTTGCTTTGGACAAGATATTAGAGAAGCTTCCGATGCCTACCACATTTTAAAAGCCTGTATGAAAACTGTCAAGATCTGGTTTGTCAAGGACGAAGAAATAAATAACATTGTTTCGATGCTTCCAAATAATATCATGACATTAGTGGGAACCATGCAAATTCATCAGATAATTGCAAAGGGAAACGGTAGCTTGTCCTACAGGGATATTGGTTGTTTTTGCGGAGAATTCAAAGGTTTATGCAGCTGCTTTGGCTTGAAAACTCACTATGTTAGATCGAATACCGACATTAAAGAGAATTGGCCAGCGATATCAACAACCTCTAACTTATATAAGGACGAAGTACCGGAAATTACAGCAAGAACCCTGAATTTGCCTATAGAACTCGTCACGGAAATTACATCAGAAAACCTAAATGGGCCTATGGATGAAGTAGCTACCCCAAATATCGTATCAATGGACGACCTGAATTTGCCTATAGATGAAGTAGATACCCTGGATATTACAACCAAAAATCTGAATTTGCCCATGGATGTTGACTTACATTTGATAGATATTAATTTAATGCCTATACATATTTCACCTTATGCAGAGTCTAATTCTCCAGGACAAATTTGCGTTGAATATATGAAAAAACAGAAAGATACATCGAAAAAGTCTGTAAATGTTTTGCCAGATCAACCTTGTACCTATAAATCATATTGTCCAGGACCAAGTTCTACTAAACATGATACATTCAATTACAAAAAGGAGAACAAACTTGTACCAAAGAAAAGTACAAAGAATAATGCAATTGTATCAAAAAAGCATATCAAATTCCCAAATTGCAGTAGTTGTACTTGCTCAATACTTGGCGAAAAGGCAAAATGTATGGCCTGCAACAAATTATATTGTTATGACTGCGTTGGTGGACCCATAACTAATGATTATTTGTGTGATAAATGCTTAGGAGACAGTGATGATGATGGTATTAAGGCTTGTTTTATATAGTTTATATTTATATTGTTTGGAGTAAATATGTTTTTATTATCTAAAATATTTTTAACTTTTACAGATTGAACGAGATTGATATTCTTGTCAGCAATCAGAATTCTAATTTGTCAAGAATTGATCGCTGTTAGCAGGAAAGGCCACAAAAATGGTAATTGTTCTGGACATCGACAAAATTTTAACCAGGGAGGATCTACTCCAGTATTATTACTATGGATTGGAGTGGCCATGGGACGAAACACATTTTATTATTAGCAATAACTGTCGTAACTGTGATGAATATGTTATACAAGGGTGTAGACCGTACCATTTTTGCTTACCAATGATCAAGGAAGACATCAAGGTCTTGCTAGAAAATGAAAATTTTTGGTGTTATAATTGCGATTTTAGTATATACGACCATTATGGAAGAGATGAATGTGAATATTGTTATGAGTGATGGGTGAGGCTAAAGATTTGATTATTTTTAATGAAGAATTAATGTCAAGTTTTTTCTACATATTAAGCTGATTTTTTGAGACTACGTTACTTTTCTTTTTTTTATATAATCAATATACTAAATTATTATTAAGACAACTGTTGTTTAGTAGAACTTAAAGAAGACTGTTATGTTATATAGATTATATGAACAAACAACTATTGTGCCATCTCAAAGTACCTTATTGGATTTATGTGATAGTTTCTATACTAATATTATAAGTTAGTAATTTTTAAATATTTGCTGTTTCTACGTGATAAGAAATTAAAAATAAAGTGCCTATGAGAAAGCCATTATCTTTATAGAAACTAAAACTTTTTTGGATTTAATTCTTAGTTCCTTTCTTCGTTCTTTTTTACACTCAAAAACGTGAACTATTATTGCTAATTAAGCTAGTTTTCAAATACACTTTTTAATTATTGACTGAATTGTCAATTGTTGATTTTATGATCTCATGTAAACGTGTGCCTTAGAGCAAAAGTCCAAAGACTTGAAAATAAAATTATAATTTTATTATTGTAAATATATGTGTTTTACTACACCAGTATATCCTCAACTTTACTATGTCAGGACCGTTACTGGTTGGTCAGGTATACGTGACTGTCCCTCAAAATACTTTTATAAGATTTTATATTTTGTCTATATCCCTTTAAATAATTGAATAGATTTGTTGTTATACTTTGAACAAAATGTATTTAAGTAAAGGTCGGTATGGTAATTCTAGATCTATCACTAGTTGTGTAATTTATATACACAAGTTAAATATTGCGTTTTCGTATCAAGTAACGATCATGACAATTTTTTACAGATTTCTAAGGCAATATTTCGCACACAACTGAGATTTTGTGTTAAATTGCTATACAGTACAATTAAATAACCCATACACACCAAAAAAATCCAATCCTAAGTTCAATTTTCTTTTAGGAGCTGTTTATTCTTTGGTAACGGTCATGACTAAAAATGTGTCTAAGTGCTATTTATTTTTAAATATTACTTAAAATAAGGGTTATATAATAAAAAAAATACATTTCTAGCAAAATATATTAAATTTATCACTCGATTAAACCAAGAATTAGCAAAAATATTCAAAACAATATCGGTAAGTTATTTTCAAAGATTGGTAGCAGTTGAAAAAAAAATGCCCACCTAGTCCAGTTGCAAGCGGCCTGCATCCAGCGTGATCCTGCTGTCTTTATCAGATCGTCCTACGCTACGCTTACTGGTCCGTGGTCTCCACTCGACAACTTTACAGCCCCATCGGTAATCGGCCATCAGTTCTACCCATGTGCCCTGCCTATTGCCACTTCAACTCTGGGCTATGTCGGTAACTTTCGTTGGTCTACGGATCTCCTCATTTCTGATTCAATCTCGCAGAGAAATCTCGATAGAAATTGTTCCCCTATATCCTCAGAATACATACAGTAAACCCATATTGTATGCAACATTGATTTGGTGATTGTTTCATAGGTCTATGTCAAATTCTTTAGCGGTGTCTTTTCCTTGTAACATCAGGCCGATTTCGTGTCACCCTTTTAAAAACCTACATTACCTCGATAGAAATTATTATGTTTTCAATAAGTTAAAGCAAACAGTTACATGTCCAAGGCGGAACAGCTAGACATTTTCCATAAGAATGCGTTACTCGAACTGTCCACGCGACGTTGAACCACAGCTTAAGAAACTACAGAAGGTATTCTAATACCTAATAATTATGTTTTAAATATTATGTATCATCTTTGCTAGTAGGCGTGGGCTCAATATGTAGAGACCAGTCAAGAACATCTAAGATAAGTAGTGCCTGCTACTTATCGCACTCCGCAGATATTATTATTATAATAATAAGTACGCAAGGCCGCTTATCGCGAGCTGTTGGAGAGTAGCGACCCCACAGACCTGTGTTCCCGGGGGAGGGTAATGTTCTTCATCTCCGGCTTGCTTTCACCAGCCGGCCAGAGTGGAATCGAGAGATCCTCGTGCTCGAGGGAGTGAGTGGGCGAACGTGATTCGACCGATTGATTTGGGTAAATCAAGTAATCGCCGTTTAAAATCCAGGGACACCTCTCCTACACTAAGCCGCTCACACCAACGTTGCACCTCTCGTCGCCTTTATTCCCTTGTGGCGGGCAGCTTTTATGGGGGGCTCTTTTAATGAGCGGTGAGCCTGCCGTCATATTTCACCATGAGGCGGAAGTGGCAGGTGCCGGAGTCTCTAGCAATAGCCCGGTCACCATCCATCCAGAAATCACACTTAAGTATAACCAAATCAAGAAGTTTCCATCCATTTCAATATTCCTTGCACCTAGCGGAGGCTGTGTACTGTAAATGTACACCGTACATAATGTACTGTATGTCATGAAAGGTGTACCCCACCTTTCATGATGTATTAGCATATGTAATATGTAACTTATAGTAATAAACAGACATCAAACTGAGTCACTCGTGTTCTCATTTAATACACCTCAATCACGGACCTTACAGCTGCTTTTGAGCTCATTTTCTGTAGATGACTTCAGAGGTGGACCCCAATAGATACTATCCATTACCTTTAGATTAAGTAATCAAAGGGGCCTCTGCATGTTGGACTTTAAGAAATGATCTCCGAGTTCGCCTATTAAAAGACGGGTATAGCCCATGTTTTCGAGCGATATAATAAAACCTTCTGCTGTAATCCACTGTGGCTTAGAATTGTTATTTATGATCTGAACTCCGTTCAAGCGGCGCACGCGACGCTATCGTAAATAAGCTAAACTCTAAACCGTCGGTTGCAGTAGTTCTTACACAAATGAATGTACCCTATTGTTTATGTTTCATGAAGATCACAAAGTCAATAAAAAAGTGCCAGTTTTAAATATAATAGAAGTACCTTTAAACTTTAAATTTATATTATAAACGGTTGTGCCCCGCGGTTTCACGCGCGTAGTCTTCGTTCCCATGGGAATATCGGGATTAAATAATGTATTTTTTCCGGGTCTAAGCTATCTACATACCGAATTTCATGTTAATCGGTTCAGTAGTTTTAGCGTGAAAACAGACATAACTACACACAAAAAAACAGCGTTTTGTTGACATGTTACAAATGTTACTTTTTTACATTGTACTGATTTTTAATATTAGTAGGTGGTACAAGGTGCAGTATACGTCAATATATATAACCTAATCAGCAAACAAGTAGAAAAAAAAGTGTCCAAGAGTTAGATACTATTGCTTTTCGTCTCACTCAGTTTAACTCAGATCATCAATGAAAACATCAGATAAAAATGCCGGGTCACGCACAATCAATGTACACTAAAATCACAAAACAAGGTTTAAAACAACTAACTAGTGACGTAATAATATTATCAGTAACTAACACTATTTCACATTATGTCTGCCACATTAATTAAATTAAATTTTCATAAATTTGATATCAGCTGTATTGGTGGCATATTATCATATTATTATTATAATCATATCGCATTTATTAAAATTAAATGTCAAATCAGTTAGACCATGCGTGTGTGCGTGACGGCTACTCGAGAGTCAAGAGCTATTTTTCCGTAAGGAAATGGGATGATACTCTCTCGGTTAAGTATAACATGCATCCACTGCATCTTTTTATAGCAACTAGAATTTTTATGATGATTTATTACGCACACGCTTCTTCACATTTTATGGCCGTCGTTCATCATCTACAAGCGTTTGAATAATATTATGGTCTATATCATATGGCATATGGCAAAAATTGGAACTATATATCATTCTTAACGACGCAGACAAACGAAAGTTACCGACATAGCCCAGCTGATTAGCAAGTTGAAGTGGCAATGGGCAGGGCACATAGCACGTAGAACTGATGGCCGATGGGGCTGTTAAGTTCTCGAACGAAGACTACGGACAAAAGCGCAGCGTAGGACGTCCTAAAAGGTGGACAGACGATCTAATAAAGGTCACAAGAACACGCTGGATACAAGCCGCTTACAACTGGAATAGATGGAAATCTAAGGAGGAGGCCTATGTTCAGCAGTGGACGTCCTATGGCTGAAATGACAACAATGATTATTCTTATGCAATCGAAGCAAAATTTGCATAAATAGTAAGTAATAGTAATATTTAGTTATCTATTTATTTTTGGATGAGTTTTTAGTGTACACTTAATTATTTAATTTGTATACCTTAAGTATGTATCCTATATTAATCCTGAAGGAATAATTATATTCTTAATAATTATTAATCTTATTATGATATTATGGAAGCCTAATAAACCTAAAAAAGGATCGCATACGCAGATCGAAGTGTATAGGACAGACAGAATATATCGGATGGCAGACCCTGGCCAGACCTCCGTCACTTCATACAATCGCCCGCGCGCAATAGCCGCAATAGCAATGTTTCCTACTACGTAGAAAACATAACGTGTGTACACGCAAGTGTGTGCGTAAGTACGGGCGTTACTGCCTCGTTGACTGCAGGGAGAGATGAGTACCTTACCTCTACTTAGGGCCGGTTTTTTGATCGTTAGCTACGGTTAAGTTAACCATTTGTCAAACTAACTATAGTTAAATTTCTAACCAATGGTAAATCGAGTGGAAAAAAATAGTTAACCAAGGATGAAAAAACGAATTTTATTGAATTTTAACTATTTGTCAAAAAATTTAACTATTGGTCGAATTAACCAGTGATCAAAAAACCCAGCCTAAGTAACCACCTTTACTTCGTACCTTTACTTAGTAATAGTTAGTATTTGCAGGCTTAAGCCGGGATAACAAAGAAGAAGACTTTAGCTACCCTTTTCCTTTTAGTCCCAAACCGCAAGTAATTCCATTAAACCGCGGGCCGCCAGCTATATTCGCTGTGTATCGCACTAGTATACAACAATTTGCCATACCAGTTATCTCAAAATAACTATCGCGTTTAATTCTTCGACTAGTCTTGGATGTCTGCGCCTTAAACGGTCAGATAATGTCCGAAGCTAGATATTTACATAAACAGCTGATGCTTATGTTTGTTATGGCTATTTAAAAAGAAAAAGTCCCTAAAAATCAATAAAGGTGACATTTGGTGGCCGACTGTATGCAACTGCACGCACAACTTTAAGTAATTATTTTTGAGTACCTAGTTGTAGTTTTTCAATAGTCGGTGTCTGCGATTACTTACAAAATGAAAGTTTGTCAGTAAATCGCAATCTTAAATTTCAGTCGCTGCATTGACTCGGCAGCCGAATGGCATCTTAAGCTAATCCAGTGGGTATTTATAAATAGCAGATGTTTTCATACTAAATAGCTTAAACGATTGGAATAAATCTTGAAGCTAGTTTAATCTAATAGTCCATACTTAGATACTGAGTGGTTATTATCCATACTTGGCAGGAATTTCATAGTTTTCTTAGGCCGTAGGTCTTTAGGAATAGCAATTTTCACTAAAAATAGAAGATATATTATTTAAACTATGAGGAAATAGGTAGAGTACGGTACAAACAGGATAATTAATACTTTTTGTTTTGAAAGATGTGAAGGTTTAGACTTGACGGCGCCATTTCCACTTTATCGTAACGAGACTTGTGCTGTTTAAGTACTCGTAATCTGGGGTGGGTTTTCTTTTATTTAAATTTACGAAAAATTTTAATATATGAAATAATGCACCCAAATTTCGCCAGAATGTTATTGATGCCAAGCAATACAATAATACTACAAAATAATGGCTCAGTATATAATCGGCATATTTGTATATATTTTTTCTGCCAGCCTGGGACTGTGCCCAGTAGATGGCAATATGCTGACCCCCTATTGCATGACATCAATACTAGCATCAATAACTTTGTGGCGAAATTTGGATGCATTTTCTATGGTACTGAGTGCTGGGTGCACCTATGCCTACCCCTTCGGGAAAAAGGCGTGATTTTATGTTATGTTTGTAAACTTAGGTGTTATATATTAATTTATTAGACAGTTAAAGGTAATAAATATCATAACCCGTGCAACGTTAAAAGATTTAAATTAATTTCCATCTGTTCTACGCTTATAAAATCTAGTAGATTCAATTAGAATTTTATCCTCTTAAGTACAAGAATTACTCGCTACTGTAATCAAAATTTAATAATGCAAGTATTACTAAACGTGACAAACTAGAGGAAGTCCAATTTTCTATGAAATATAAGCCTTTCTATTTCACTATTTATTGCAAAGCATAAAACGAACAGCAATATCGTTAGTCCGATGTTCGGTCCATTTCCAGTTGCCAATGTTTTCCTGAGTTTACCAATTAGTCTAATTTTTATAACAAGGTGATTAAAATGATGTATATTGTGAAGAGGTTGATCCATTGGCGAGTATACAACCGTTGGTACATCAACGAGCCGGCGAACCAGAGGTATAAACCGTCAATGGAGCACCTTTAAAGCCGCGGTCTTGTAGATGCTGATTTTTGTAGTGGTAGGCCTCTTTTGCAGGGGGCCGCTTGGGGAAGTACCACACCTTTGCCAGTTATTCATCCGCCAAGCAGTAATGTGCAAAAATTACTGTGTTTCGGACTGAAGGGCAATGTTACCAGCGAAATTACTGGGCATGATAAGATTCAACAACTCATATCTCAGGGTGGCAGGCGCAGTGCAGTGCCGCGCAGAATTTTGAATTTTAAACACTGGGTGGCACTGTGTCTGTTATGGGCAATCATGATGCTTACCATCAGGCACTTGATTTGCTCGTCTTGTCACTCACTAACATAAAAAAAAAAAGATGCTCCATTAAAGGTTTATATGAATACCTCGCCAATGGATCACCCCCTTTAAACTTACGGGAGTGGTACCCCATAGACCCATCAAGCTCAATGATTTACATAATATATCATACAATCACGCCTTTTCTTCGAAGTCCCATTGTAGTCACACCTACATTTCGCCAGTATGCTCTTGGTCCGATGTTAAAGGACGCGAGCCTATTACCATCTACCGGGCACAGTTCCAGAATCAAAGCATTTATTGAGATAATTTCTAATGGAAAAATCCAATATTTAACACTTTGACTGACCTCGAATCGAAGGGATCGAACCCGTAACCTCCTATATAAAAACAAGATTAGCGTCTAAAACTTTCTATTCAAAATGGTCACTTTGTATGAGAAATTGATTTGGGTTTGGTTTTCTTTGTAAGGGTGCTTTCCCACTTTGTCATGACAATAGAATGTGTGAAATTCTTGGTCAGCAAGACTATCCCGTCGTACTCTATCTGAACATCTTCATTTAATTTATAGGTAAGGAGTAAGGAATATTTGAGTAACCAGAGAAAATAAGATTTTTCGGAAATTTTAGGAATACCTACCGCCTACCACACAGATAATCTTAGAGATCGAACCCTTATCTGCGTTTTTGTGGTCCAGATCTGGACACTGCCCTTATAAATTTGCAATGTCTCTCGTGTGGATCTACGTTCCGGCATACGAAGAGATATACCTCTCAACTGAAGTCGCTCCCGCATTGTCGTGACGACAGGATAGTTGTACCGTTAAAATTGTCATATCGTCTATAATATATACGAGTATAATTGTCATATTGAACAACTTGCTAAAGAACACTTTTAGAAAATTCGAATTCCATTTCGAAGCTGGGATGAACTGGTCAATTTGTTTTAGTAGTCGGCAATTTTTTTCGCGAATTTTGCAATTCCTTTTTGAAGTGGTTCAGTTTACCGGGTAGATAATTCTTCAGTAAGTATCCTATCTATTACGCCTTTTTCCCCAAAAGCAGCAAAGGCCCCTTTCAAATAGTAAATACACATTTCAAATTCATTTATTGACCATGTATGTTGCAGCATTTTTGTTTGAATCCATAGGTCCCTGAACATGTTAAAAAATCTTAGGGACCAGAGTCATCTCTAATGATGTGGCTTTTTTAATATACAACAACACTTTTGCTTTGCAGAGTTGTTTTATCTTTATCTTATGCGACGTGCAATATTAGCGAGCCGGTGCTTTCTACGAGTCATTACTTGGCACCTCACTTGGACACTTGTAAACGGAAACCGATCGATTTAAATCGATTACTGTCAAACGGTAATGTTCATGTAGATAATTGTTTCGATTCTTTTTTCATTTGCAACATAATCGATCATCTATCATGCACCGTCGGAAGATGTAGTTCTTTATGTCACTGGGTCATCGTGACTGCACAACTTTATGTACCAGTTATACAAAGGCCGCTAATTTTAACATTTTGGCAACATATTACTTTAATTGTTATAGGAACTTTCGATTTAGAAATTAGGCTCTATCGCGAATGTGTTTTGAGCAAACGATTCATCGTCCATATTTCATCATCATCATCATCTCAGCCGTAGGAACTCAACTGCAGGACAAAGGCCTCCTCCATTGATTTTTATTTAGTCTGATTATAAGCAGCCTGCATCCAGCGTAATCCTGCTGTCTTTATCAGATGCTCTATCCGCTTTGTGCATGGACGTCTTACGCTACGGTTCCCGATCCGTTGCCTCCATTAGAGAACTTTAGAGACCCATCAGCCATCAGTTCTACGTGCTATGGGGAATGCGCATTGCCACTTCAACTTACAAATCCGTCCATGTGCGATTGCAAGTAATTACAAATAATCAGATACAGAAGGAAACATTATAAGTTTGTATATGTTCTAGGAGATAGCAAAAGATCACGAAAAATGGAGAGGGGGAAGAAGACATTTGCCCAACAGTGGGACATGATATACCCACTCGTAATACAAGGTGTACTTAACCTATACATAATAATTTTCTTTGTCGACTTATAAGTCTAGCGGTAATCAAAAGATGTACATACAAATCTGCACATTTTAACTTGGTCTCAATAAATACTTCTCTATTTCATTCGTTTCAGTAGTTTTGGCGTGAAAGAGTAACAAACATCCATCCATCCATCTATCCTCACAACGGTTCGCATTTATAATATTATTATATTTAGTAGCATAATATGCAGCTATAATTATATAGGTCTATAGTTTGTAAAATATAGCTTGCAAAATACAGCTCAAAAAAATCAATTTTTGGCTAAATTTCCGTAAATTAAGTCCAAGGGGGTATTTTATTAATCATTTGAATTATAAATTACCTGATAGGATACCATTTATGTACCTTATATAAGGAAATATGACCAAAAAAATGTTTTTTTGTGCAGCTGTCAGGGAACAAGCTTATAGCTTGATATTGTAGGCTTGATCCAGATATATAATAATACAAACCGTAATCAGAGATTTGACGGCATGTTAAGCATTGGTTAGTCAGCCGTAGATACGAGTATTAGAATGTTCATTCAAGCTACTTCATAGAGCCGTTTTACGATGAGACAAAATATTAATTCATGTTTAATCTAAGGAATATTTTTACGTTAACTCTCGTCTATTATTAAAGCTTGTATATTAATAAAACTCACGAGTAACTATTATTTTACTGTTTTGAGACTCCGAATGCGAGAGAGAGTGAATTATGAAGGAAAACCGTAGGACGCCATAAAATATAATTATTATACACAATTCACTAATATTATAATAAAGTTTTGAGTTTTAGACTTGTAGATTTAATTATAGTTATAAAATAAATAATAGCTTACAAAATTATTTTTTATGAACTTATCACAAACATTTCGTTATATAAGTACATAATAAGTAGACAGTAAATATTTTTTACTGTAGTTTTATAACTGTGATTGTGATTGAAAATAGAAAGATATAATATACCTATTATGTTTATGTTTAAACTGTTGTGGAACCTACTTATTTATGTTTTAGGGAATAGGCAAATAATAAGGAATTATTTTTTGTTAAATTTTAAAATTTCCTATGCAAATCGGCTCCTTTGTCGTTTCGTTCCAATCATACTCACAATAAGTTCGTCCCAATCATATTTCATAAGAAAATAAATACAAAAACATTATTTACCGTAGTATGATAAAATATAATGCATTTTTTTTAGTTATTGCATATACGATTTCTATTAATAATAATTATTACTTTTTGTTATTATAATAATTGTATAAATATTAAATTAATATCCAAATATTGTAACTACAATCAGTACTACTACAACTAGTTATTATTTCACTATTCATTTTAAGTTAAGATAATATTATCACATTCCGGCTACGCGAGAATACTATTTTTTTAATTTAATTATAGGTATGTGTAATGTTCTCCACCCAAAATTTTTGCGATAGAGGTATTTATTGCAAAAGGCAAAATAGTTCATAATAATACCTCACTTAAAAATTGTACTTAGGTATTCTCTCTCTTTCTTACTTCTTCTTCTCTTACTCCTATTAATCATAACCTGAAGACATAATCATATCCAAATTATAAAAATGATAATAGTATATTGAGTTTCTATTTATATAAAAAATTATACAATAAATGACCCATTTTTATCCCCAAAACACAAGTTAATTTTATTTATCTATGGATTAAAATAATAAAAGACTTACCACCAAAACACCGCTGCCAAAGCACCACGTTGAAATAGTCACAAAGTTGTCACACAGTTCACTTAGTACAATGCGATCGCGGTTGCGTGCGCTTGCTTGCGTCTTTCATGCGCTTGCGCAGCTATACTCGTAGTTAGTTCGATGCGGCTGCGGCTGGGTGCGGCTCGCGAGTGGCGCGCCGCGCGCATTTCGCGCGTTTATAGACTACGCTCGCACGGGGTGTTTGACTTTCGCTGATTTAATTCACGCGGTTAAGGGTTAACTCAGGATGTGTCTGTTCCCAGACTCTAGAGAACACTTTGTTACGCAACTTAATTAACGGAGATAGAGGTCGATGAGACCGCGGAATTGCATTATAAGTAGGTACTTCATTCTCATCAGCACCTAATCAGTATTGTAATCGGTTTATTGAGAACATCCTTGCGTGTAAGATGATTCCTAGATTATGGGGCTAATACCTACTAAGGTAGGATACACAGAGCTCAAACCTCCGGTTTTTTAATTAAAATTCAACTGATATACGGCCGTTCAAATAGAATTCTTATCTTGGGAAACTCTGACCTTACCCTCAAGCCCTCAACAGAAGATAACCAAACTTAGAAATACTAAGGAGTTTAATGAGTTGGCAAATTTAGCTACTAGACAAATTTCTCTAATAGACGGTATAAAGAGCACACACACTTGCAAGGAAAATTTAACACAAACCTACGAAAATTTTACCAAATCGATGTTCTGTATTCAACCTGTTTCCTTCGAAAAAATTTAATCCGTTCGATAAAATAAATTCCTCAAAATTTTAATAATTTGCAACTATGTCCCTGTAATTTTATTTTGTAAACTGTTATATTTTTCTATTGAACATCTAATCACGCGAGTAAAAGACTGAGATTTTAAGAAGGCTCATATTTATTCATGCACGTAATGCTCACTGCAGACCTACATTTTACGGAAATATAATAAAGAGAAAACAGGGGAATGCATTTATATGGAAAAACGCAAATCAACTGTCCTCTTAAACTGAACATCGAGTTAATCTAGTTTAAAACAAAGCAACATGGTAACATCATTGTAATAAGTAGTCGCATCTCCCACGTTCCCAGGGAAGTGATTATTAACGATCGCAAGTATCTACCTATAATCTGTTTATGGTGCCCATCGCTCCTGTGGGACTTCCTTTCCATCATCCGCTGGAAACTGCTCTTCATTATGTTCATGGCGTTCGCTAATTTTGCGTTAAGATTCAAGACGCGTTCGCATTTTGTGTTTGCAAAACTAAACATTTGGCACAACGGTACAGTACTAATTTTAGAAAAGTACTAATTAAACCATTAGTAGAAAAACTTATTTGCGGTATGCAAATAAGTTTTTCTTTTTAATTTTACACTCACATATTTTATAAGCGAAAATTTCATATTAATTATTGGTACGCGGCGAAAATTTAAATTACAACAATTCTTAAGGATCTTTATGACATGTGAATGAAAATGTGTTGTTGTAAAGTTGTAAGTATGAGATGGACTCAACCCAAGGAGTAATAATAACATTATACTAGCTACAGAGCCTGCAATAAACTTTGCAATCGAGTCAAACCAGACGGACAATTTCTCACACTTTATCCCGGTTAACGAAGTAAAAATAAATGAAAAGGCGACTTTATTACCAACTTTATGACCTACTTAATTCATTAAGAAAATGTAGTGTAGTCCGCAAAAAGTTGTCTCTTACCGCAAGCACTCGCGTGATATTTTATGATAAAAAAAGTAACAAAATTGCTAAAATAATTTACGTCAGGGTTCTTGTTTTATAAAACTAATTTCTTAGTCCTTAGTGCTCCCACTAAGGGCTCCGTTTAATTTTTATGCGACATGAAAAATTAAATAATAAATTATGTAGGAAGGTAACTAACAGATCGTTTTGTATCTGAACCTCTTCTGTACCTACGCTCTCTACAAAATTATTAGTTGTATTGGGATTTATGAGTTTAATTTGTGCATACCTAATAATATCTATTTTAGGTATACTTCTCAGTTGCTGTTAAATAATATTTCTAAAGCTGGATATTGTAATGTCTATATATGTCATGTGCCATGATTCCACCCAAAATAGAGATTTAATTAGGTATTTTTCTAAAAGATCTACGTCATATTAAAAAGGGTTTACAGTATGAAGCCACAAAACCCTAAATAACGAATAATTTTAAGATACCTTCATCGAGTCCATTGTAACATGGCAAACTCATTACTAAATGTGGTCACATAGCGAGTAAACTGCGTTTATTGCACATTCCTTTTTAATGTATTGAAATTTTCTTTGTACATTGATTTATTATGGCATCAAATATAATGCATCAAATCAATATGCATCAATTCATGAAACCCTTATAATTTAATATTTTAATCGTAGCTGGAACGCCGAACCTATGACACTAACCTGAAAGTCATTGATCGGCTTTACACAGGCCTTTTAGTGAAACTTTCTGAGAGAGATTTATGAGGTACTTACTAGAGTTTATGAGAGCCTAGTACTTGTTGATCTCGACCACCTGCCGCTTGCTACCTATAGATTTGAATACTTTAATATCTGTAGAGCTAAGTGATTGAATTGCGAAGAATTTGTGGTATGTAAAGGAGACAAATACCATTGATGTCGTAGGATACCCTCTGAAGCAGTAAATATGTAGAATAAAGTGTATTTTTACACGCAATGGCTTTTCCCCTCAGCCAGTCTGACTCATGCAGTCTCTGGAAACGCACCCGCTAAAAATGCAGTGTTACACGATCAAAGTGTACCACACCAAATTATTTGACCTTAGCTGCGTCTGTATGTAGGCCTGCTGTAGGTGTAGGTAGTACTTAGTTACGTTGCGATTGCCACCAGTGGTAGCATAAGAAAAAAAAAATGCCACCACTCGTGGCAATGAAGAAAAATTATTCCCCATTGCAACCACGTCCCGATCACCGTGGCAAAGAAACATAACTAGCCGTGGCGTGGCGGGACGAAAATAGTTCCCGATTGTCACCAGGGGGTGGCGACTGGGAATATACGTACAGAACTACAAAAATCCATCAAATCTAAGAAGTAGATACCGTTTGACAGTTTTTATTTTGCCTTGTTTGAAGGACTTGAATTTAAAGGAGTTATTGATCGATCTTAGTCGATCTTACGCTTTAATTTAGATTTTATTTAATAGGCCTTATAATAAGACTCTCAAGTGTGCTTATATAATATTTTTTACTATGGACACTAATTATTATAAATTAAGCAAATGTTCTACTAAAATTAGAACGTGCGTCGCCATTTAAATAATAACATAATATAACATACGTTCACGCCTTTTTCCCGAAGGGGTAGGCAGAGATGTACCCAGGACTCAGTCCCATGTAGATACACCCACATTTCGCCAGTATGTTATTGGTCCCATGTAATAGGGGGCGAGCCTATTGCCATCTACCAGGCACAGTTCCTGACTCCAGGCAGTTATTGAGATAATTCCTAATGGAAAAATCCAATATTTAACACTGCCTGACCTGGGGATCGAACCCGGGACCTCTTGATTGGCAGTCGAGCATGCGCCCTCTACGCCAAGGAGGCATTTAAATAAATACTTGGTACTTAACCACTTTATTTAAATTAAATTATAAATTATAACGATAATAAAGTGGATTCTATGTTTAAGAATATTATTGCAGATAACATTCTCTTCCCGGCAATATAGGATAGACAGAGTCCGTTTCCTTTACGCCTTGTCAAATATAGCTTGATCAATGACAGCTGAATAAAAATCAATATTTGCTTTAGGCCATATTTCTTAATTAAGTTCTAAGAGGATTATTTATATAATAATTGAATATTAAATTATCCGATATTAACTAACCATTTACTTATATACCAAATATAAGGTAGTATCCCTACTGCATAAAGCAGAGTGCTTGTCGTTTTCATTTCTTTTTTATTGAGCAAGTAATGACAAATATATCTTTAAACTGATGAGCGCCTGCAGGGCCGTCTTTACCTGGGGGTGCAAGGGGTGCGGTGCGGGGGCGCTTGTCGAGCGCTGAATTTTTGGATATTTCATTGAACTTAACGCTATTGCACACTTTTATATACTTGTTACTTACGACAAATATGTATACGCAAGCAAAAAAAAATTGTTATCAACAATAATATTTTTTTTTCCTTTTATTACGCTTTCGGCGCTTGTCATACCGCATTACTACACTAGACAAATAACAATTTTATTTAATACAACATGCGCGCAGCAAAATCTCTAATCCAAAGAGAGTGTATGCATGTACATTTGACACGTTGCCGCTCGGTCGCCCGCACTTGAAGCAAAATGATCTCTAAGTCAATAGAGTGTAAGTTTATTTGAAATGGGCGCGCGGCGCGGCACCTGTGCGTCTGTCATAGGCGAGTTTGGTTGACTAGGACCCCTTTCATACTGCAGTGTGTCGTCGGTCGCATGCCACGCTGCAGTGTAAACAAAACGAGGGCGCAGGCTGAGTCCCGCACCCCGGCGCAGAATAGACTTAAGACGGCCCTGAGCGCCTGGTACTTATCATCACTTATTACTTGGCACACAGAGATCATGGGTCTTTTAATTTTAATAAACCAAGTTGAAACCTTGTCGCAATATCTATATCATCAAATACATTTGAACAACCTTTTAAAACGTTATACCTAGCTGAATGACTGACTGACTCATTAACTTATTGTTAATTTTACTTACATAATAGAATTACATAAGCCCATTACCGACGTAATAGAAGTTAAGTACAATCAATTTTCATTTAAGCCGGTAGTCGAAGTCTATTAAATTTCATATTACCTTATTAAAATAAAATCATATATATGATACCTTTTATATTAGAGATATAATAGATGTGTTATGTTATGAATAATAATTATTTTGAATCGAAGCTTTCTATTGGTTACGCGATAACAACTTGGCTCGTATCGATTTTATGTTGTAGTGGATCTTGAAAATCGATATTGCACAGAACAAAATTTTAATTATTGTTTCATAATTTTATGTTGATTAGTAGTTGTTCGAGGTACAGTTATTATTTATTCTAACAGTAAGTTCATGAGGGCTTCTGAGCACTTAAATTAAAACGTAGAACTGTTTACTTTAAATGAACATAGAATAGTTTGAGGCGTATTTAATGGAACAGGTTAAATAACAGGTTGTTTTTATCGATATATGAAGAGTTTTATTATCAATTGTTTACCACGTGTTACAAAAACATGTAGTTATTCATATATTAATAAAATTTGTTTAACAATCCGCCTTTACAACTTGCAAACGAAAGAATTGCGAAATTCTCAAGGAAAAATTTTTTTTTACTTGATTTGAACCATTTTGTATGGGGAATTCGAAAATATTTTCGCAATTTTGCAATTTTTTTTTTTTTATTGTTCAGTTGATGCACCCCTTTAAGTATTACTACACCTTTAGTAACACGTTGTATATTTCCTATTTCAAATTGTTGTGCTTAGTTGTGCGTGGTTGTGTCGTTAGGAACACATTTATAGCTGAGATGGCAGAATTTGTTGTGCATACATTGGTAGATACATAGTTCCTTTAGGAAGAACTATTTTATCTTAACCTAGAAACCGGGCCAGGAAACGTTAGAACTCTTTTTTGCTCTTTTTTTAGGGTTCCGTACCTCAAAAAAGGAAAAAAGGACCCTTATAGGATCAATTTGTTGTCCGTCAGTCAAGACACACCTATTTTATCTGGAACGCGTAAGCGTGTAAATTTGAAACTTATATCAACAACTCAAGTCCACCGTCCCATGCTGCTGTAAAAATCAAACTTTCAAGTCACCGCAATCAAAAGATACTGCCAATTTACCGCACATTTCCATACTTTGCGCAGCGAGCTTAAAACGTCTAGGCCCTAGAGGTTTTAAGCTCATGAAATTTGGCAGAATCAAGATCATAAATCATAAAAGATCATAAAAGAAGTAAAGAAAAAATCCCAGAATCGTAAATTTTTTTTTTTTTTTTGTGGTTTTTAACATGTTTGCAACTAAATGGCGCTGTATTTTCTCAGTATCTATATTTCACAAGGTATGACTTAACAATTTATTTTTTAACTTATAACCCGTTCCCCATGTAAACTACTCGATGGAGCAGGCTGTTATTTTGGAACACGTTTTTGTAACTAGTATTACCGCGGAACAGGAACAGGTCTAATATTTTTCCAACTTTATCTAGCTGAACACCACTAATTCACATTTTCCTGTTGATGTTAACGGAATTTTAGTTTATTGCAATGAATTTTAGTTATTTAGTAATATAACAGTTATTTCTATGTCCTAAACACAGTATGAGTATAGGATGCGGTAGTTAATACGGTTTAATCTTAAGATAAGGGTAATTAAGGCTTATATGCAAATTAATGAAATTAGCCACCGTTTTGTCAGACTTATTCTATTCGTCACGGCCACTGGTGTTCTTCATACCGTGTTATCACTATATAATATATTATAAAATCCTAAATGACTCGCTGACTGACAAACAACGCCGAGCCCAAACCACTGATCCTAGAGACTTGAAACTTGGAATGTAGGTTCTTTTTGTTGTCTACACGCGTACTAAGCAAGGATTTTTGAAAATTCACATTCTAAGGGGTCCAAAAAGAGCATCAAAGTAAGTATAACATATCTTGTAATTGTGACGGGGCAAAGTTCTATATGCCGTGGGGTTACCGGCTTTAGAATAGTACCTTACCCTCTCTACCCGTGGTTGCCGTAGAAGCCGGCTAAGGGTTATGAGATCCAAAGGACGGGCAGCAGCGTCCTCTGTGTAAACCATCAAACTGCGCTCGCCAACCCGCCTGCCAAGCGTGGCGAGTATTGGCAACAACCCTCCCTGATGGGGGAGGCCTATGTTCAGCAGTGGACTACCAACAGCTGGATGATGATGATGATGAAAGTCCTATAACCTTGAACGAATTAACCAGTAAATCGTCCTAGCCTACAACTAATATTGTAAATCTCAAATCCCAGAACAATGTAAAAAAGCTCAGATCATTCAAACAAGGGAGATTTGGCGAGGGGGCGTGGCCCTTGGGAACGCATCAGGCACAAAACGGGCTTGATGCCAAAATTGCGCCTCAGTAGTCGAATGTTATGTCGCGCGGCATCATCTCCAACGAATTTAACAAAATACGGAGTTGTTCAGTAGTTGTATGTAATAATACCAGCAGCAAAGTGAACTACGTGAATAATGGCATCTCTTTTCATACGTAAGTACTAAAATAATATTGTATTTTCAATAAATTTAACCAAAAATATATAAATTGAAGATGAAGTACCAAGTTCATTACATTATCTAACTAGAAGGATAGGTCAGACACCATTGCTTGCTTAGTACAACTCGATAAAAATCTGTCGGTTGTAATGGCGCAATGTATAATATATTTTACAGTTACTCTCTCTAACAAAATAATTTCGTAGTGCGGCCGCTGCACTGGCTTGCGTAAAATAGAGATGAGATGTGATTTCTTTTAGTTGTCGATTATTTTAATGTACTGGGTGATTTTACTTAGGTTACTAATATTAGTATTTTTTATACAATTTGTACCCATTTCATGTTGGTATGATATAAATAGTTCATAAAACGTTTAAAAATAAGAAAGTTATATAAGGTTGTATCTTAAAGTGTGATTACTTTGTAATAATGTTATGTAATATAATAGCTGTGCCCCGCGGTTTCTCTCGCGGTGGTCACGAAAAAGGGAAATGTGTTTTTTATATGTATCGAGTCTGATAACTTTTGTAATAAAATATATATATATAGTATTTCAAAAAGTAGCCTGCATTGTATGATGTACTCAATCCGTGTCTATTAAAAATTATGACATTTTGAGGAGACGAACCCATTGTTGTGTTGTCAATTATTTATGTTGATATGTCGTGTACTATTCATTAATATCTTGCGAGTTTTTTTAATTTTAGCTATCCGAAGGATCCAAACTTAAAAGAAGAGTGGATAAATGCAACAGGAAGAGGTACAACCAGGTTTCCAACCAAAAACCGCACATTACTCTTTTCTCACTTTGGGACAAAGTGCTTTCAACCGTTGAAGAAAGTTCATCGCCTCTTCGAATGGTCGGTGCCTATATTCAAAATACGTATGGAAAATACGTTATGGTGGCAAATATTTACATTTTACGGAGTAATAAAATACTTAAAAATCTTATTATAATGTTTTATTTCACTGTAAATAATGTATCCTAAGGGAAAGAGCAAATAATAATTGAAAAGTATCGATTTTACTTATATCGATTGCCAGTTTCTATCTCTAGTTACATATGTGTGTTTATACAGAGTCCGTAGCTACTGGGTTGATGCACCACCCTTTTATGCATGTGTACAATCAACAAGGTCTTTGGTGTGCCTGCAAGTTTCTTAGTGTGCGTGAGAAATATGAGCATGTGCGTCGTACTCATTGTTTTTGTTTTTGTGTTAGTGTAATTGGAGGGAGAAATGTGGAGACATCGGGACACGAACAATTTTGCGTAATAGCCAAATCTCCCTTGATCTGTGTAAAAAAGTTACCTTTGTGACAAATAAAGTGCTAACAACGTGTTCTAACTCGTAAACCACATTTTTGTATGTGTATGTTTGTTCCATTTTCACGTTAAAACTATTGAAACGATTGGGCTGAAATTTAGTACCTATGTACCTATAACATTTTGGGTACTTTTTATTTCGATATTCCCATGAGAACGAAGACTACGTGGATGAAACCGCGGGGCAACGCTAGTAGTTTATATTATTTCATAGAAAATTTGCTCTACCCACCTCTACATCACATTATTAGTATAATTATTGATTATACCTTTTTCGCGTTTACTTTATCTCAAAAATATGTGCGTGTGTGAAATGCACAAAAAATGTTTTTTTTACCCCCGACCGAAAAAAGGATGTTATAAGTTTCTGTGAGTCTGTCTGTGGCATCGTAACTCCTAAACGATTATGATGTTTTTTTTGTGTGAGAGCTGTCAAAATCGAGTGTTTTAGCTGTGTCTCATGAAAATCGATTCAGCCACTACAATATTTCAACGACTTGGTAATCTTGGCCAGATGCTGCTGCATCGGGTGCCGATGGCTCATGTAGATAGAAGGTAACCAGGGTCTCATAATGGAGCAGGAAGAAGAGGAGACGTGGGTTTTTTAATTTCCTAATTTACACGACTTGTTACCTGTAATATATTATGTTTCACAGCTGATGATATCAAGGTGCGATTTGGTACCTAGTACCTACTTCAGTAGCTGATAGGCATCATCGTAATTAACGCAGCGAAGTTTTTCTCGTTACCTACCATGAGTATTCTGCGCGTGAAGTCTCAAAATAACAAACGTACAGAAGTCAAGCTACATATAACGCGGACTCGAGCAACGCACACATGGACATTGCTCACGGACACGCGGAACAGTGCGAACCGCAGAAGAAGTGCGAGCGCGAGTGCCATCCGATTCAGACAAACGTGTAGTCAAGTCAACACAAGTCAAAAAGATTGAGACGTGATGACGTGCGAGAGGACACGGAAGACACTTTCCGCCTACCACCACGCGTAATCTGCGCTGGGGGGTTTTCTTGTTGCCCCAGTGCAGAGGTCGAATTCTGCACAGGGGAAAGCCGGGAACCCTCTTCACCATAGGGGCCTGAAAGGGTGTTTCCCGCAGCATAGCAGGATATCGGCCGGCGTCTGGCAACAGACGAACGGACGGACGTCTGTTGCCAGACGCCGTTGTCCAAGGTGCACCACGGGGAGGTTTCCTGCACGCACCTCAGAGTTGATAACCCTGGCGCGACCGCCGAGCGTTGGTATGAAAAGTAAGGTACATAGGTAAATGAACGTGACTTCTGTACACTTGTTATTTTGTGGTGTACTTAGTTCTATAGAAATTCAACCAGATCGCGAGAGCTGATCAGCTGATGATTACGAAGTAGGGCGTAGCTATCTGTAACTTGACTTATTACCCTTCTTTACAGTAAGAAGTAAACTAGGAATATAAAAACAAAGAATAAATATACTATTATAACTAGCTGTACTCCGCGGTTTTACCCGCTTAGTCTTCGTTCATGTGGGAATTTCGGGATAGAAAGAACACTATAATTTTTTTATGATAGTGAGTAACAGGACGAGTAAATCAGGTGCCTGATGGTAAGCATCATGATTGCCCATATCAGACACAGTGCCACCCACTGTTTTAAAATTCAAAATTCAGCGCGGCATTGCACTGCGCCTGTCCAGCACCTGCCCAGTAATTTCGATGTAATAATAATAATTAAGCATTTATTTCAGGCAATAATACAGTAAACTTAAATCTGAAGTATCAAATTCCCATATAAATATGTGTTATTTAAATATGACCTATGTGTTATTCCAGGGTCTAACCTATCTACATACCGAATTTCAAGCCAATCGGTTCAGTCGTTTTGGCGAGAAAGAGTAACAAACATCCATCTGTGAATTCATCTAACCAAAACCGCGCTAGATGAAGCTGGAGTCGAGTTAGAACTCGCTAGCGTTTTGTTCACCTAACGTAACTTCTTTACATTTTACTGAGATTTGAGATTTATAATATTAGTAGGATAACATAACATACATAACATACATATCATACATTCACGCCTTTTTCCCGAAGGGGTAGGCAGAGGTGTAATCAGGACTCAGTCCCATAGTAGATACACCCACATTTCGCCAGTATGTTATTGGTCCCATGTAATAGGGGGCGAGCCTATTGCCATCTACCGGGCACAGTTCCAGACTCCAGGCAGTTATTGAATGAATGAAAGTTTATTCGTGTACAAAGATATTTCACATAATTATTTTAGAACAAATGTACTTACATTGAGATAATTCCTAATGGAAAAATCCAATATTTAACACTATTAGTAGGATAGTGGGGCTATTATCTAAGTTGGCTTTAACTTAGAACTTAGAACAATGAATTGAATTAGATTACAAAAAATACCAAAATCTATAACCCATAAGCCATGATGCAGAACGGCTTACTTAAAAGAAATACAACTCAACTGCCTACATACATAGATATGTGTAACTTAGCATTTCCGCCCAATTCTACTTAGCACCTAAAGACTAATGTTAGCCTTTGTATTGTTTACAAACCGACAGTTAAAACAGAGGAAGATTCTTAAACCTTACGGTTTTTTTATCGGAATATATTGACCAACACAATAACTTTTCTTTTTGTATCTACAAGTTATATATATTATAAAAAAACATACATTCACGCCTTTTTCCCGAAGGGGTAGGCAAAGGTGTAGCCAGGACTCAGTCCCATAGTAGATATACCTACCACATTTCGCCAGTATGTTATTGGTCCCATGTAATAGGGGGTGAGCCTGTTGCCATCTACCGGGCACAGTTCCAGACTCTAGGCAGTTATTGAGATAATTCCTAATGGAAAAATTCAATATTTAACACATTTATATATTATAGTTGTATAGTATAGTAATAGTAGTCAAGAGGATGCATCTATCTACGAACGACTTATTACAAATGAAGGGTGGGTGGAGAAGCGGTACAAAGTTCGCGCGTGGATCATCCCTAGCCGCGTCCTGTCACCATCACCAAATGACCCGCGCACCGCCCGCGTGCGGACAGAAGCTAGAGGGCGTAGCGATCCGGCGACGTTACAGAGTTGAACTCCAACTCAAACCCAAAAAGATTTATTCAAACAGGTTACAATACACTTTTTCACGTCAATGAAGATAAACAGTAATGAGTTTACCGTGCTTTCGGAAAGATACCTCTGCAAGATGAACGCACGAGAAACTTGTAGGGCTTAATTTTTTCAAGTGATAGTTTTACAATATTTGGTTTGGTTACATTCGTTTGTTTGGTAGATGCCGTGTGGTGGCTATGCAGAAGTTTCCAAGCACCTTTTTCCTCTAACCTCTATGTACTGATTGACTTTATAATATAAGTAGCTTATAAATAGGTTTTGAATTTATAACCCTGAAAGCCCCGTTATCTCTTTTGGGATTTTACAAAATAAACGTAGTTACACTATATCATAAGAATGACTTTTTATTTGTTTTAGATAATTTGAAGCTAGGTATAGCTATTTTGTCTTGTATTCCTGGTATTAAAATTATGAAGGAAGGAAGGTAAGTAAATTTTCACGCACATAAATAATGTTCTCATTAAGTATATGCGGTTAATGTATACCACGATGCTCTATATGTATATTAGGTTCAACTAGGTGTTCCTAATAGACTGCATACTATTGTCCTGCCTATAATAAGTTCCTGCGTGTAATACTTGTGAAATAAAACGATGGAATAATATGTACACTGGTGGGTGGGTTGACGATACGGACGCACGGTACCGGGGCCGGGAAGCAACGTGGCGTTAACTCTAATTTGCAACATTGCACATTCTGACTCCGCGCCCCGTCACCGCTGTGTCCCTACATGTATATGGATAGTAGGGTCTTATATGTTTATTTCTTAGCGAGATATGTAGGGGGCAGTCGTTAGGACGTCTAACCTTGTAGGAATTTTGGCGACCTGAAGCTCTTAACAACATTTTTTTTTTTTTTTTTATTCTGAAATCTTTATTTGGGGCTTTTACCCTTATGGGTATGACAGTCCCATCATAGCCTTATCTAATTATAAACAAATTATAATATTTATAAAAACACATTACACAGTATACGTATGGAACATACGTTTCAGTATTTCTCCCTCTGCAAACAACTTTACTACATATGAACTAACTTCTTCAAATACAATTTTAACTAGGCTAAGAATTTTATCTCCCCACGACTCATCCCTAAATATAATATTTTTGATTATTTCAAAAATTCTTCTCCATTCAAATCGCCATTCATTCTTGCCTAAGTTACCATCATCATCGTCTGTTTTGTTCGTCTCCTCCTGTCTGTGTTCTTCTCTCAAATGATTCATATCCTTCAGTCCTGTTCCATTTACGGTGTTTTCTTCTTGAGACATTGTGTCAACATTCATATCATTTTCATCATCTTTTGTTGGTAGCGGTTGTTCGTTCTGTGTTATTTTCTTGTTCTTACTCTGACCACTTGTAATTTTTTCTTCCTTGTTTCCTCCGTGTTTGTTCTCATGTGCTGTCACTTTCTCTGTCAATTGATACGTTGTTACATTCGGAGTAAAAACGCTCGACAAAGTTCTGATTGGAGATCTCAAAGGCGGAAATTCTTTCTCAAAATTGCGTACATTCTCCATCGCCTTTTCTTCTTTATTTATAAGGTAAATTTCTAGGGCATTCTTATATGTTATATTATTCTCGCTCATTATGTTCCGAATATTTTTTTCTTTTGTAAAGAAAGGGCAGATTTTATCAAATGCCATATGAGGTCCTTTGCAATTTATGCATGTAAAAGTGTCTATGTTGCAGTTTTCGTGCGGCTTTCCACATTTCGGGCAAAGGCGTTTATTCAAGGGGCAAAATTTTTTAATGTGACCATATCTCCAACAATTAGAGCACTGGGTAACAGGAAAAACATACCGTTGTACAGTGAATCTACAACCATATGCAGCTATAAAAGGTGGGCAAGTTGGGCTTTTGAAGCATATTCTTACAGTCTCGCTATCTATCCATTTTCCCTCAATGTCTATACGTCTAAGTCTTTTAACAGATATAATAGGAATAATGGAGCTTAATGATTGTTGAATTTCGGTTTCAGTCATCTCCAAATCCACACCTTTTATCATACCATAAGATAGGTTACCTTCATCTGTAAGGTGAGCGCGTATGTCTAGCTCGGGCCATTTCGAACACTTGATAAGATTCTCAGCTTGGCTCCTATTGTCTAATTGAATAATTACCTTATACGGGCTTTTGTATCTTATGTTTACAATGTTGTTTATATTTGAGTCTCGTAAAAGTCTAGCTAAGGCCATTTGCTTGGGTAATATTTTCAACGACGTTAAACATACTTCGAATGACTTATTTTCCTCATTATTTCCTGATGACGATTTTCCAACTACGCGCTTCGTCAAAATTGGACTTTTATAGTGCTCTTTCTCATGTAGGTTATCAGCCGATTCACTTCTTGTAGGTATTTTCGGACGACGTTTTCTTATCACTGAGGTAAATCCCTCCTCACTGCTTCCATCACTCTTCTCTCTGGGCCTCTTTTCTGTGGACCTTGCGCCCGTAAATTCCTCAACACTAATTGATAAACATTCTTGGAACCTAGTTTTATCCGTCACAACCTCCTCGCTGGACTCATCACTAGAAGGCAAGTTATATAAGTCTTTCATGGTACCTGGGTACGAGCGGGATGAACCCGCGATTCGTAAGGAGCAACCACTACGAGCGCTTGGTAAAAAGAACAGCTCACTACTGATCTACCGATAATAATAATTATTATTTTCATAATTTAGAACAATGTAATAATAATTAATTAATTTATTTTATTTTCCGATGCAATGCTGACATAAGTTGACAGCGTCAATGTCTTAACAACATATTGTTAAGAGCTTCAGGTCAACCCATAGGTTGTCCACATAACAAGCCGTAACCCGTTCTATTAAAGTTCAAATCATAATGTTAATGATTTATTAAGTAATCGTAATTATGTATGTATACTCTATATGGCTTGGCGAAGGAGTCCTGCACCCTATAATACGGCCCCCTTATTACGGACGCAACAGAAGTGTGGAAAGCGTTTAAATTGCTAAATGTCTGCTGTCAAACATCATTTTTTGTATACCTTTTGACAGCAGACATTAAGTAATTAAACGCTTTCCACACTCCTGTTGCGTCCGTAATAAGGGGGCCGGTCTTTGAGTCTAGTTTAGGGTACAGGTGCTCCAAAATAATCCAATAATTTTGTAAATGCCTTTATCAATAAAGTTTTTTATTATTATTATTATTTATGTACCTACCTGACCTGGTATGTATGCTCAGTAGGTATTAATTTGTTCCGACCACGAACATAACAGCATTGGACAAATGCCCTCCGTAGAACAAACTTGTATATTATTATAAAAGACGGTCCCTGATCTCGAGCCTCGACTACAAAATCAATTTTTGTAAAATGCGAGGAGAGGCGGTGTGTATTAATTCCCAGGTGGCTCAGGCGAGTGGTGCATTTAAACGTGCCATCGAAAACACGGTAGCGTCCATAGGATCCTCATTGAGATTTGTACTCAAGGCTCGAGATTTGAAATCGAACATAATCTTACTAAGGTCGTCTAGGAGAAGGCTCAACCTTTCTTACTTATTTGTGTATCTATCTGTTTTACGAGATAGAGTCTACAATGGACTCTCTACCAGCTCATTTTATGTACATTTTTTAGAAAAACGCTATCATCAGAGTAATTGACTCTTGCACCCACTGGTGAAAGGCCTATAGGTAATCTAGTTAATAAATCATTAGAACGAATCCCAGACATTTACCCAAAGGCGGTGTAATTGCCTACTTAGGCTTGTAATGAGCCTAAATCGGTCTTGATCTCGTAAATAATTTCAGCATAATTTCTTGACTCTTCTTAACGTAAAACAACAATGAGGTTTAATTATAATAGCTATATTTTGAAACGACGGTTATTAATAATTCTGTCATACTGTCAGTAATTTTACTCATTTGTAAGTTAGTATAGAAAAGTAGGCGATTTCTCTTATTAAAAAATATTCTTTAAATAGATACATAACATAATAAATAATAGGCTGATTGCCTGGAAGAGATCGCTTAGAGCGATAAGGCCCATTGTCGATCAATGATTTTTAACTTAGATCTTACTTTAATATAAGATACGATAGTTTGTTTAACCATAAAGCAATCATAGTCGCAATAATGAATATTTCTATTCCATTCTATACCTCAGTTACAATTGGTACCTGCTTACTTAGTAGCAGGAACCTGCTTACTTAGTAGCAGGAACCTGCTTAAATATAACATAGGTAATGATTTATTCCTCAGAGTTATTTATACCTCGTAGATACCTATACTTTTGAAATATGTGAAATGATACACCTAAGTAAAGTATTGAACAGAAAAGTTATTTCATAATAGTCCTTGTACTTAATATCTGTAATATTTATCAAACCTTTTAAAAGAAATTTCAGAGAATCATCATCATCATCATCTCAGCCATAGGTTGTCAACTGCTGAACATAGGCCTCCCCCATAGATTTCCATCCAGTCCGGTTGTCAGCGGCCGCCTCCAGCGTGTTCCTGCCGTCTTTATCAGATCGTCTGTCCACCTTGTGGGTGGGCGTCCTACGCTCCGCTTGCCGGTCCGTGGTCTCCATTCGAGAACTTACACAGAAGTTACAGAGAATAATTGTATAATATTATAAAATAGATATATACGTAGTAATTTCATTTTAAGTGTAAATCCACGAGAAAAATTAAAAAAAAAAACCTCAAGAGCGATTTGATTTTCACATTAATCGCAATATAATTGAATTCTCATGAACTCTTACAGGTAGGTATACAATTGTGTCCATTGCATAAGCAAATAAAAATAATAGCCGATTATCTCTACACGACAGAACAAAAAACTAATTCGCAAGTGCGAACATAGGCACCAATTAGCCGCAAATCATGTCTGAATTTAATGCGAATAGATGTCTATCAGAGAAACGGCTGTTCATGATCTCAGAGATAACGTCAAGAAAAAACAACGCTGTGTTTCCACATTACTATCTCACAAACTTATCTATGCACACGGACAAAAAATACAACCACATCAGTACGTTGATTCGTAATGTTTTACAACGGAAGTGCAGCTCGCAGCCTTCGCAAAACTTAACGTGGTCGATTTACTGTTGATTGGACATTCATTTTAGTGTTCACTTTCATTCGGAGCCCATTTGGTTCAATTACAAATGTATTAGCGAATGTTTTGTTGTTTTATTACGTTTGAATGATTCTGTTAGTGAATTAGATTGTTCGTCTAAAATGGTTTGTAATGTGGTATAAAAGATGTACTTATAATATGTAGATGGGATCTATTTACTCGTAAGTATTTAATAGCAAGATTTTCACTTTTTTACTGCTTCGGCGTATATTATAGTGGTTAGCAAGTGCTCCTAACGATCATGAATTAATGAATGAAAGAATAAAAGGGAATAATCTTTCTGCTTCAGGCTTCCCGTTGAGCTACAATGGGACTCTTCAAAGGAGAGGAATAGTCTTCAAGGGTCAGAAACATACTGGCAATACCCCTGCGGTGTTGCAGGTATCCATAGGCGGCGGTAACCGCTCACCATCAGGCACACAGTCTGCTTGATCGCCAACTATGGCAAAAAAATATTGTTACGAGTTCGATCCCCAGATAAGGCAGCGTTATTGGATTTTTCCATTAGGAATTTTCTCAATGACAGCCGAGAGCCGGGAAAGTGACTGGTTAATTACAATAGGCTCGCTGTTATGAGAATTAAAAAAACATAACTGGCGAAATATGGGTGTACCTAGTACCTACCTGCTATGAGACTCGGTCTTGGTTTCTTTTTTTCTGGTTATCATTAAACTTTTAATAATGATTCAGTTGTTAAATCCTCTGATAAAGGCAAGGCGCAACGGAACATAACAACAAGAGCAGCAGTCCCGTATCCTCCTACGACTGCCGGGTCCCGTCCAACCAACGAAAAAAGCCGACGATGGTGGCTTAACCCTTATGGAGAAGAGGAAGCGTCGATCTCGACCTGCCCGCAACCAACGCGGAACCGCTACCGCCGCGGCTATATCAATCCGAGTCGCATGAGAGCCGACAATGGCGGTCTATCTCTCCTCGTTTGAGAATAGCACATTCTGTGAGGAGTTAGTACGCTACATAATAGAAAAGGGCCGCAAGGACGAGCACTAGACCAGGAATTATCCAAGATTTCTCTGTCGAGGCTGGAGTCTACGAGGGCACAAAATTTGTGTGCTCTATGTCCGGTGAAATTTAAGGAGACGCTCCTGGCGCCAGAATTTCGGCCGGAAGGGATAGTCTTCCGATGCTTTAGGGAGGCGAGACTGAAATCTTAAATCTATCATCCCTAGGCCATAGAAATAGTTTCATATAATAATATAAATATGTACTTATGTTAGTGTAAGGTATTGATATAAGGTCTCTGATACTTATAAGTTTATTTTATCATAATGCCTAAAACAAATTAATTTTATATTATATACATAACAGTTAATGGAAACAATAATTTAGAGTCACAATCACACTTTATATATAAAACAAAAGTAACTTAATAAAGATATTTCACAAAAATCGGTTTATTACGATACACTGTCTCATATAATTTCCGCAGAAAGTTAGTCGTCATGGCATAAAAATAGTGAATTTAAGTTTAGTATCGCTCAAGAGGAAATAAGCGAAGTAGTAACAGAAGCCTATGCTGGTAACGCTGAAGAATAATCTGCAGAACCAGATGAAGCTCTGTTCACAACAGACCGGTGTTTGCGGTGGCTCGGGAGGCTTGGACTTCTTCTCGTTGGAGACCCTGGAATAAGGATACAAACTTTATTGTAGCGTCCGTGGTCCAGCGGGAATATGCCCGGCTTTAAATCTGGAGTCCCTGGATCGAATCTCACCATGTGGACTTTTAGCCTGGGCGCTACCGTGTTTAGGATGGCACGTTAAACTGTATAGGTCCCGTCCCAACCATCTATAATGTTGCAACATAGGTGCAACATTATAGATGCGTATAGGAAATACAGCGACATCCACTCGCACGGAACTCGTAACGCAAATTAGCTGGTCGGGATAAACAGGACCATGGCAAAATCGACCAAACTCACACATGTCATGGGTCCGTATGTTTACAATAAGTTGCATGACAGAGTTACTGATGCCCAAAGTCTAAATTGCTTAAAGTCTCGATTGAAGCGCTGGCTAGTAGAGCAGACGTTTTATAGTTACGATGAGTTTTTAAATTAAATAATATATATATTAACTGAAATTACATTTAATGCAATTATTATTATTGACATTACGGTTGTGTAATTAATAAGTTATATAAATATTGACACATAAATTGGTTTTATACGAAATAAATGAACTATGAACTATTAAATAATTTCTATGTGAGGCCGCTTTTGTGAACCGGTGCGTTTTATGCACATTACGACTTTCTGTTTTGGCTCATCTACCTTCTACCTACCTTGCTGAAAAGTAGTCTACTATTATGTCATGATTCCAATGTTTAAACCAAATTGAATCAGATTTTTCAACGTGACATCAAACACGCATAACTATTAACAGAGCATGTGCCGAGAGAGAATAAGTATACCTATCTACATTGATTTAAAGAAAAGGGGAGTCAGGGTACTTTCGCCCAGCGCTAACTCAACAACTGGCATGTGCAATATTTGCTCAGTGTGCAGTGCAATATAATGAACAACAAAGATAGAAGGACGTACCTAAGTGCAACCGAGACAACAATATTAGTCGCTACCACAACCCCACTTTACTGACGTACGTGCACCTAATGGGACCTAATTTGAGCTTTCTATTTTCGAGAAGCCTGTACTCCCGTTTTCTTTAATCAATGCCTTTTCTACCCGAAAACTTTGGAAACAAATGAGGTGACAACCAGTAGATATGTAAGTACCTATCATTTATATCTCAAATCTCAATATACTAACTGTCTCATCTTATTTATTTATTAGTTCAATCCATTGTCCGCCACGTGTCATCGGCCATGTATCTGAAATAATAAGAGTTTCTGACATCTTCCAGAGCAGTCTGCACTATGTAAAATTATTTAGCCTTTAGCGTAGTATTGTGTGACTTGCATGAAATTGAAAACCGATTATAGATTGTTGCCGTGGCTAAAGGGTTAATGAGAATTAAGAACTTAGAACCATGCCATGTGTTAGTTGTGTCCCCTGGATCCTTATTATGTGAAGATTTTAAAGACCAAAATTAACACTTTATAATATTATCCTAGACTTCCATAAGATGTTACTCAGAAAGACATCAGATAACCTCCTGTCACCGGGCAACCGAAATTGCCACATCCTTCAATCTCTTATATACCTACTCATTTCTTGCCACGTTTTCATCCACATTCGTTGCCTTATGCATTATTTCATTAGCTTTTGTAGTCAACCAAACTTTCTATCCTTTCTTTTTCTCATATGCTGATTTTGATCTTCCACACTAACCTTTCGTATCTTTACACCCTTCAGCCGTTCTTTCTCTTACTTACCAACATCACAAACTTAATCGCCACGTCCAATCAAATTACACAAATTACCATTTCTTGAACGGCTTTCAAAGCTCTTAAATCTTGCGTGCTTCATCTAACTTCCTAAACGTTTCAGTAATTTTACGTAAAATCTCCTCATTCACACCTTTACCTAATACCAAAAAATACTTTTGACAGAAGTGATTGTGCAATTTTACTACTAGTATCTCTTTGATTGCAAGACCGCAGATTTACCCCGCTGAACTTTTGTAAATCATCTCTTTTGTAAAATGATATCAACGAACTGAAAACAGTAAACCAAACACACATAATCATTTATTGCTCATATATAGCGAGAGTGGAGTCGATTGACAGCATACGGTGCTATGGTACCGAGTACCGGTATGTAATCAATGAAAATAACAGTAATCCTAACCAATTTCAATACAGTTTCACGAATCAGAAGGATAACATGGAAGGTAATGTAAACAAAGTCAATTTGTTGTTCAAATAATGAGAAACCGCAACTAAATTACAATTGCTGGCCAACGGTCACGACGCCCTTGTCTTGGCTCGTCAGGAGCATTTGAAATGATAGTAGATACATGTTTGATACATGTCTGTGTCAATCTTCCTTATACAAGTCAACATGTTCTTGCCCTTGTGCCATAAGTGACGTCGGCAAAACATGTCTTCTTCCCCCATTCCAATTTATCATCCGTCATCTCTGCATTCATTCCTTTTTCACTTATTATTATAATATTCATAATATTCATCAACTGGTCTTTTACATATTTAAAGCCGATACGAGTGCGACAGCGACGGCTACTTAGGTACCTAGATCATGTACGATTTATGTGAAGCTGGAGGAAACTGCCCTTCGCGCTATTACGACAGAATAAAGAACCAGGCGTTCGCGTTGTAGTGTTCGACCACTTTATCAGATAGACACTTTCTCCAACTATTGCGATCGTCTGACGCTTCTTCCCAGGTGTTAAGATCGATACTTAACGCAAACATATCGCGTTTAGCACAATATAGCTAGACCGCTTAATTGAGTCCTCGCCTGCGGGGTACAGGGGCGGCGGGGGGCGCGGAGGCAGACGAGAACGAGGGCCGGGAGAGGTGCGGGCGGACGGCAGGCACCACTGGTCCTACGCACCTTTACCCCACAGGCGAGGAGAAGTCGTTCCAGGCAAAATATAAAAATTGGTAAGTACTTATACTAATTTAATATTTTTATTTCCCATATCGTTTCCAGCTCCCCAGGATGCGCATGCTTGCAAAACTCCAACTTGCCGTAAGTATACCGAATTACCTAGTCCTTGGTCTTTTAAACTTTAGTGTTCTTATTATTTACCACATACATAATATGTATGGATATATTATAAAGATAAATTATAAGTAGGTACTTACCTACTTTTAATTAGGCACCTAAGTAGGCCAGTTTTTTTAGCACACACGATTTTGTTAGAAAGGATGATCTGAAGACCTCAATGCGTTATTTAAGGCGCTGTCTGAAGCAAATTCGCCCTCTCGCTCACACGTACCTACCCATATTTTGGAAGATCTTAAAAATACTACATGAAATTACGTAAAATAAAGACAACTAGGTTCTAGAAAACTACAATACAAAGATTCAGTAAAAAATTCAATTTAATCCAAACAAGTTTTCAGTGCCTTTTTATTTTTCTAAGATTTTTTTCTATGTACAGGTTTATAAACATGAAAATTCGTTTGTAATAAATTAGATTTTTTACTGAATGTTTGTACCTACCTATTGCTATTTTCTAGAACCTAGTTGTCTTTATTTTATGTAATTATGTACATGTAGTATTTTTTTATATCTTCAAAAATCGCCTTAATGAATTTTGTATGCTGCTTACAAAGTAAAGAAATGAATAAGTAATAATAAATTTTGTTTATAATATTATATGGGTTCTGACAGTTAGTTCGAGAGGGCAGTGTAGGTTCTATCTATTGGAGAGTAGGGGGAGAGGGGGGATAGTGTAGGTAGGAATTAAACAAGTAGGATAGGTATTATTATACCTACTTTGCTATAAATATTCATTGGGAGTACCTACCTACTTAAGTACCTATACTTGTGTGTCTACCTATACTTTTTAATAGGTAAAAGGTGAATATTATAGGTAAACATTTTATATATAACTTACTGTTTTATCTTATTAAACCTGGGATTGTAGGTCAGGCGATTTTTTTCAGCCAAATACAATATAAACATGAAAAATAATATCAAAAATAACATAAAGGCAAAAAATTCCAAATACCAAAGACTGCTTGTGTAAATTCCAGGCATAAAAATATATTATTACAGGTAAAAAAGAAACTGCATAGATCTGTTAAAATTAAAAACACTAACAGTTGACTCCACAGATCACTAATAATTAATAATATTATAGTACTGCAATCGACACCAAAAAACACCGTTCACCGTTCACAATATTTAAATCATAAAAAGTAGGGTGCTTTTTTTAGGGTTCCGTACCCCAAAAGGTAAAAAGGAACCCTTATAGGATCACTTTGTTGTCCGTCTGTCTGTCTGACTGACTGTCTGTCTGTCAGTCAGTCTTTCTGTATGTATGTCTGTCTGTCTGTCTGTCTGTCTGTCAAGACACTTTAACGGGAACGCGTGGAGGTGTCAAGTTGGTATCAAGTTTATATCAACAGTATAACTACTCAGGTCTACGGTCCCTTGTGGCTGTAAAAATCATACTTCTCAGTTAACGCTATCAAAAGATATGGCCATATTACTGCATACTTTGCACAAGGAACTAATAGATGGCGCTGTATGTTCTGGAGTTCTTGGTATCTAGGTATGGAACCCTACACTATGAATACATACGTATGCCTTAACAATTTATTTTTACTTACCTATTACCTTCATCAATAGGATTTCTCTTAAGTAGGTAAATATTAAATACCAAGGATTTATGGTTGACAGCGTACGATCCCTTTGGGTAGAAAATCCTTGGTACGTCCACTGCTGAACATAGGCCTCTCCCTTAAATTTCCATTCAATCCAATTGTAAGCGGCCTGCATCCAACGTGTTTCTTCTATTTATATTAGATCGTTATCAATATTATCAATAATTATATATGCCTTTATTTTATGTGTATTTAATTTACTCTTGGCAATAATTAGTCCATTGAAATGTTACATGAGCTTTACATTTGACAAGTGCAGCAACCCCACAAACTTGGGGTTAAGCTTCTATTGAGACCTTTTTGGACACATGTCCCAAAAATAAAATTACGCCACGCCATTAAATTAAATTATGTAACATTTCAATGGACAAAAAGATGCGCAAGGATGGACGAAGATACACAAGTTCCTCGGCAAGTGATGCGAGAGTTGAAATGTGATTTTTCGTGTTCCCACCAAAATTCCGGCAGCTTGTAAAGATCAACAATTTACTAGAGCTGTGACTTGACTGGGCTTGCCCTGACTCTGAATTGACTAATTGACCATATTAACTTGAAAATCTATATAATTGACACTGGCAAATACACTAACGTGTGAGTCCATGAATGTCCCGTGTGAGCCGTAGTACTAATATAGTGATCTGTGGTGTAAGCAAGCTATAATAAACAAAAATTTAACACTGGCAATATATTCGTGTGGGTCCATAAAAGAAGAAGAAAAAACGTTAAAAAATTTTTATATAAACTGTCAGTGTTAATTTTATATAGCTGTCAGCTGTCAATAGTCAGTGGTATCGTAAATCAAAGTCAAATTGTCGTATGAAGTGAACCGTGATCGGAATTTTAAACCACAGTTTAAATAATTTTATTGAAATTTTAAACAAGTTTTTCTACTATTACTATAATATTACTTTTACAATTTTTATTTTGTGACTAAAGTTTTAACTCCGAACAAACAGTGCCATTAAAAACATAAGTTGTTTATAATATGTGGCTGCGGCTGCCACCTGTTTACTCTTAATAAAAATAATCTGCTCCAGTGATCCTTTTTAAATGCCATTCCGTACTTGCTAGTCTAGTCAATAAATCTAATCATTAGGACCTAATTATGAGATAAAACTATTTATTATGTATGACTTTTACGAAATAGACGATAGGAATATGCGGGGTACTTTGAGAGATTGGCGCCAGGCGCTAAGGACTCCAACCAGCTACAGAGTGGGAAACGCAGTGAGAATTCAACCATATTTCGTTTATTATCTTATAATTTTATTAGGTGGGCTGATTTTAATGTTGTCATATTACAACTGGTGGACGAGTAATCAGTCTCTAACGAAACATAGATGGATAAATCACGACAAACCTTATAATTACACGTATCCTTTGACGGCGCCGTTCCAAGAGGGCGATATAATTACATTCCGTATTGGTGTCATAGCAGATTTAGACACCAATTCAAGAAGTAATACAAAACGTAATACTTACATAAGTTACTACAAGAAAGGCTTCTTGAGCTATAATAGGGTGAAAAAATATACGACAGTGACATGGGACAGACAGGCGGTGACGTTAACTTCACACTATTCTTATAAAGGAAGAGGCATGGAATTGTCTGAGCTGATTGTGTTTGATGGCAGATTGCTCACTTTTGATGACAGGTCTGGTGTGGTAAGAAATAATTGCTTTATAATATAACATAATAATTTAATAAATAGATTTATTTCAGGCAGTATTACAGTTAACTTAAATGTGAAGTAACAGAGTCCCATGTAAACATATAACAAATATAACTTATAGACTAACAAACATATTAAAATAATTACATTATTTTCCGTATCAGTCCCTGATAGCATCGCAAAACGATGCCTTCAGGCCAAAGGCCAAAATGAAGGCGCCAGGAATATATCCCTGTGCTTCCCTAGACACTGGAGCACATGGAATATCATAATCCTTTTTGACTCCAGCTACGTCAGTGACACAAAAATTTAGTATGGTGGATAATAATAATTAATCATCATACTAAATTATGCTCAGCTTTACTCAGCTAAATTGTCAATCACTTATCTCAATTTCTGAGCTCCTGATGAAGGATCAGTTGAGTCATAAATTGAGAGTCACATTGAATATGGTGCAAATAAAAGCCAGATGCAGATCAAAAAACAACAACAAATGAGTGGAAAACATTCTCCGTATTTGAAAATTAAATTTTGTATGGAAAAGCATCCCTCTAAATTGCAAGAAATCGTAATAAGTATACCTACTTTAGAAGTTACAAGGATAATGCTTTATAAATCTTTTTATTGTTTTTCATATCACCTGGTTTAATTTTTCCTGCAGGTATTTGAGTTATTAAATAACAACAAGTTGATCCCATGGGTGATGTTAGCGCATGGAAATGGCCAAGAAGACTATGGTTTCAAGACTGAGTGGGCTACAGTCAAAGATGAGATACTCTATGTTGGCTCAATAGGCAAGGAGTGGACAACTGACAGTGGGAAGTATGAGAATGATCATCCCATGTGGGTGAAAGCTGTCAATAAAGATGGACAGGTAATATAAACTCTATTGTAACACATTATTGAGAAATAGTCTATTCTATTCTATATTAACAGCCTCGATGGCTCAGATGGTAGTAAATCTGCTTTCTATGCCATAGGGCCCGGGTCCAATCCCGGCCAGGTCAAACATTTGTGTGCATGAACATGTCTGTTTGATCTGTCTCTGGGTGTTATAAGCTTATATAAGTATGTATATCAGTCATCAGGTTACCATAGTACAGGCTTCTAGCCTAGTTTGGGACCAGATGACACAGAAAGCAGAGTTGCCATGAGAGACTACCATCTGAGCCAACGAGGCTGTCATATGTATCACTTAATAAATTAGTAATTTTCTAGATACAACACCTAAGTTGGGTAAAACAGTACAAACAATTACGCGGGTCCATTGGCATAGCCTGGCCCGGCTACATGATCCACGAGGCGGCTGGTTGGTCACATATCAAAAAGAAATGGTTCTTTCTGCCAAGGAAATGTAGCCACGAGTCCTACAATGACACAAGAGACGAAGTTATGGGCTGTAACTATTTAATAACAGCTGATGCTGATTTCCAAATTATAAGTGCTCAACAGGTAAATGTAATTTTGATTGTATTTTTGTGTACTTAAGGCGACGGTTATGCAGGTGACCTTGGAAATCTAACAAGGCGGACGGGCACGGGTACGCTATACTAGTACTATTTATTATTCTATGGCTATATTCGCGATCAACGATTAGGGTCTGTTCATATTTGCAAGCAACGACCATACGCGGAAGAATACTTTTACTTATTACGTGACTTTTCTATGAAAACCCCAAGGTCAAACCAAACCTGGGGTTTTTCGTAGATGTTTAGCGTTCGTTTTTTATCAAACTGGAGATAGTTGTTCCAATAGCTAGAACCTTTTACTTGATCTTTCGCTTGTTTCTATGAGTAGCAGAATAATAAAGTTATAAACATAATCACATTCTGCGTATGCTCGTTGCTCGGAAATGTGATCAGTCACTAATCGTTGGTTGCGAGTATAGCCACAATAATACATAGTACTAGATGTCCAAGTTCACCGATATGCCCGTCACCTTATAGCTGTCTGCCCACTAGATCGGCATGTTTATTACAAACTTTGAGATGGCAATGCGACAGCGACAGCAGTGCGACAAGCGAAAATAGCGCAATAAATGCTGTCAAGTGTAACTTTTATAGCTCTAGCGCTTAACTGAGTCTGTTCCTAAGGAATTTTTTTACGGTACTGAGGGATGACAGTGGCATGGGAGAGGTATCGAGACAGTTTGGATATTATTCTCCCGTGCCGCCCCCAAACCTCAGAAACAGACTGGTTAAGAGCTGCTATTCGGCACCCGACTGCAGCAAGACAACTGCTTTTTATCCTATCCTGGATGGATGTTTGTTACTCTTTCACGCCAAAACTACTGAACCTATTAGGCTGAAATTTGGTATGAGGGTAGCTTAGACCCTGGAATAACACATACGGTACTTTTTTCCCGATATTCCTACGGGAATGATGACCTTTCCTACTTGCTACTAATATTTTAAATGCGAAAGTTTGTGAGGACGGATGGATGTTTGTTACTCTTTCACGCCAAAACTACTGAACCGATTGGGCTAAAATTTGGTATGTATGTATTTGGTATATATATAGTTTAGAACCTGGAATAACTAAAAACACAAAGTACTTTTTATCCCTCGTAAGTCCTGTATCTGCAACTGCCAACTAGATTCAGTCAATGATTTCACAGTAAATTACGTGGAAACTAGTTGTGATTTGCAGTCGGCCGCCGAATGGCATCTTGCATGTTCAATATAATTGATTTTGATTTTCAATCATTTGCCAGGTCAAGACATTTCGCCAAGTAAGTTTAAAAACATTATTTAGAAATAAGATGTCACATCAATAGAATCTGTGCATACAAGAATAGTCTTAGATTTACTAATATATTATAGCCAGCAGGCTTAGTATGTATTAAGTAAGCTATGTGATAAAGCATATTATTACAACTTTCTGCACAGATTATTTTACTTTGAGTTAAAAAGTAGGTGTATATCCCAAGTATACAATGTGTAATATTTATGGGGGTGCGTCTACCTGTTAAACTTCACCTCTACTAGTCGCTAGTGTAGTACAAGCCTAACTTACCTAAAACAAATTATACAAACTTACCTATAAATCTTCCTCAAATTACCTATATAATTCAATCAATAGGTAAAAACGCATCGAAACCCATGTCGTCGTTTAGGAGGGAGTTATGGTGTTATTCCACCAATCGAACGATTGCCGATCGATACTTTCGACGACGTTGATGTATGTTGATGGATTGGTGTGATTGCTTTGTTCTATTCTATTCTTTAGAATACTTAAAGCCTGTATGTTTAATTATTCAAAAGCAACCCTAGCACACAATACTTAACGTCCATTTTCGTGCATTACAGAAGAAACGCGATCCGAAGCAAGGCTTCTCTTCGTTCAAGTTTATTCCTGGCACGAACGACGAAGCGATCGTCGCGTTGAAAACCGTAGAGTTTGAAGGAAAGACTTCTACATACATCACAGCGTTTACAACCACAGGCAGAGTGCTGATGGAAGACTCAGAAATTGATAAGGTGAAATATGAGGGGATAGAATTTATATGAACCAGTGAGGCGATAGATCAATGTGTAAATATTGTAATAAATATTAATTTTTACAAGCTTTTGTTGTTTAACTTGGAATATTTGTATGTATGTTTCTTAATATCTAAAGGTGCTCCCTCATCTGGAGCATTCGCTTGTAATGCAACATTTCAGATGCAACATTAGAGATTTAGATTATGTGGCTAAACTCGCGGCCAACGATTAGTGATCATATTTGCGAGCAACGTCCAAACGCGGGAGAATACTTTTTACTTTTCACGCGACACTTCTATTACAAATAACAAGTGTACAAAAGTCAAGCTACATACAACACGCGATCGAGCAACGCACAGACATCGCTCACGGACACGATATCTCGGAACGGTTGGGAACAGTGCAAGCGCGACTGCCATCGGATTCAGACCTTGTGAAGTAGGTATGAAAAGTTAGGTACATACATGAACTTGACTTCTGTACACTTGTTATTTTGTGTTAAGGTCATGGTTTGACCTCGGGATTTTTCATAGAAGTGTCGCAGTCGTTTTTTTATCAAACTCAAGTTTGATAAAAATTACTATACTTGCGACAAAAAGCTAGCTAGCTATTTGAATAACTATCTCAAGATATTTATTCAAATAGCTAGCTAGCATCTTTTATTCGTTTCTATCAGTCAGCAGATTTAAAGTTATAAACAGAATGACTGTTTGCGCTACTAAAAAGTATTCTTCCGCATATGCACGTTGCTCGCCAATATGATCAGGCACTAATCGTTGGTCGCAAGTATAGTAATTTTTTATTTCAATTTTATGGTTCAAAGAAGGAAAAAAAAATAGAAAGGAGAAAAAAATAGAAACTGAATCACATTTTGACTAACAGGATGGTCAAGTGACTGATTAAATGAATTTAAATTAATTAAATTATAGCCACAGAATTATAAACAGTGGTACTGTTATAGCGTCAGGCGATGTTGCATGACTGCTTGCCCGCCCGCCTTGATAGATTTCATACAGATGGAAATCTATCAATGCGGGCGAGTCGCTTTAACAAAGTGGATGCTCAAGATCGGTGTTGGAGCGAAGTGGAGGACCAAAATCGGAGAGCGGACCCTGGCTATGGCCGGGCTATTTGCTAAGGATCATTTGTATCCTGAAGACTATATTAACTTTGCAAAGTTATGGAAAGTATGAAACATAAAACGGTTTGTTAGATTCCATTAACTTATAGAATAATTCAGTGGTGTTGTAATTATAAACTAATTATAATCGCTCTTTCGGAGACATCGAACTCTCTCATGTCCCTTTGACTACATCTTTCCACCGTATTTTGGTTCTGCCTCTGGTTCTTCGACAGGGGATGGAAAGTTGTAGTCGCCAAATTAATAATTGAACATTGGTAAAGTTAAAGCAAAAGTTAAAAAAAAAAAGAATCGAGCCCCATTATATTTTAATCATATTTTCCCACTATTTCTGTCACACCATCGACCAAATATAATTTACTGTACTTTCCTCTCCCTGCACGGTTGTCTGGAAGAGATCGCTCTCAGCGATAAGACCGCTAATTGTTATATTATTTGTTACAATTTTTTTTATTTAAAGATTCTTGTTTGTGGTGTAATGATAAAGAGTTACGGATGTATTTCTTTCTTTTTTGATAAAAAAACAAATCATAAATAATGCAATAAGTTTATTTGAAATAAACACATCTAGATACTACAACTAAGTAACAATAACATGATTAAGCAATAATAACACAGCTAAAATAATCTCCCGAATTATCCATAAAACAAAAGCTATTGCTCAGGCTGCCTAGCCACAGGAGATAGTGAAGATTTTTTATTACCTATACAATTATATTGCCACACCTCTACTTTCGTCTCGAAAGCCCTAATGAACAGGCAGCCTTATACAAGATAAGTAAAATAATATACAACTAAGTTGTTACATGAATCTAAAAAACTATGACAAAATAATAACAAATAAACAAATTAAGCTTACACAATTACACAAGGTAACTTTTAATATTCGAATGAATTTTTAAAGGAACTTTGTACCAAAAATAATTTCAAAGCACCACAACCTTCCTTTTATGCAATGGGCTTAGATTTTGAAAAATATACAAAATTAAGTTATTTCATAATGGCAACTGGTTCCTCATAACACAGGGAATCCTAGTATGAGGGCCAGTGTTTCTAAACCAATTGAATACTTAAGAACATACCATGTAATTATATAGATATTTAGATATATACTGTACTCTTTTTTGAAATAAATATAATAATAAATAAATAAAAAAAAAGAAAAAATGGCGTGGACTCGGTAGGGTGATAAAATGTACCCAAAAATATTCTTCTGCAGTTAAAATTGTAATCGGATAATTTTCATCAATCTACGCAAAAGTTGCATCGTTTTCAACAACAGATGGCGCCACATGACATAGCATTCTCGCCCACATTGTCTATCCCAAGACCATCAATTAGCAATCATTTCAAGCCAATTGATCGAGTTATTTGTTCAAAAACTGTCCAAGCCATGGCGGCCATGAGCGTGCGTCGAAGCATTCTTGGTACGGCACCTTTGAAGTAACCTTTTAATCCGTATGTCTGGAACAAAATAAAAATAACTTCAGCACAAGGAACATGTTACATAGGTTTAGCTACGCATAACGTTAGAACGTTAAAGGTGGTTAAGGATGGATGTTTGTTACTCTTTCAAGCAAAAACTAATTTATGGATTGGGTTGATATTTGGTATGTAGGTAGCTTAGGCCTTAGAATAATACATAGGGTACTTTGATTCTAGATATGCCCACGGGAACAATGTCTACAAAACCGCGGCGCAATAATAAATGGAATTTGTGCTGTTGCTTTATCAGTAGGAAATACTGAATAGGTACGCTACGTATGAGCGTTAAATAAAGCTCCCGGGGGGCCTTTTTTAATCTATTTTTTATCAAAGGTCACAATAATACCCAATTAAAACATTTGCCAATATTAAGGAATTTTGATAACCCCTGCAAATGCTCATTATAATTTTTTAACCTAACTGTTTATCGTATCTTAGACCTTTGTCAAATATTTATAATCTTGACCTGTCAGTCATTATATTATTACGCGTAGAAGAGTGTCTATCACGCCAAACGTTATGGGGGTCTTATCAAGAAATTGTATGACCTCCTGTTAAGTCAATTAGATAATTTTGGACGGTTTTGTTCATATTCTCATGATATTGTTGGTTATATCCTGACATGAAGTCGCTGCCGCTGTCTGTTCGCTTAAATCTTTTATACGGATTTTAATGCAGTTTTCAGCTATAGATAGAGTGATTCAAGCGAAAGGTTTATATGTATAATGTTTTCCGGACCGAAGCCAGGGCGGGTCACTAGTTTATTATATATGAGCTTTTAGTACACAATTGAAATTAAAATCTTGTGTGTAAAAAACAGAAACACTTGTTACAGTTCTTGTGCGTTCTTCTTTCCGAACGCACGACAGATTCATTACTTATTTGCTTTATGTATTTATGAGACTTAGGGCCTCCTTTCTCCATCCTCGAGTAGTGTTGATTAACTACTCGGCGATAAATGCTTCTCGACAAGTAGAACTCCCAAGTAACTTTTGACAGTTTCACAAAAAAATATCAGTTTATGCGCCGATTTGCTTATGGGACTAACCACACTTTCAGCTGAACGGACGGAGCTCTGAACGCACACTTGCACGTGTACAAAACTTCATGTTTGAAGTGTCTGTGTAGTAGGTAGTTATATCGCGGCTTTTCTATGGGAATTGAGTCGAGTGTCCGGGATATGAGTGGTATGAGTTTAAAAAATGCACTTTTTGTTTAATTTTTGCATGCAGCACCCTCTTTAAATTCTCACCTGATGCACGTAAACGGCAGCGCTGAAAGCGTTGGGGAACTTGTCCGGGTATAGTTGCATGTTAGTCTTCAACACGTCGGCGGGATGGGTGACCAACGAGGCGGCGATGCCGGCCATCACGCCGCACGAGAAATGTATGCCGCTCGCTGCGCTCGATGTGCGCATGTATTCTAATGGGAACAATCAATAATATTATATATTATTTAGATTATAAAACACACATACGACACACAACTACATAGCGAAGCGGATTAGCAAGTTGAAGTGACAATGGGTAGGGCACATAGCACGTAGAACTGATGGCCGATGAGGCTGTAAAGTTCTCGCATGGAGACCACGGACCGGCAAGCGCAGCGTAGGACGTCCATCCACAAAGTGGACAGACGATCTGATAAGGACGGCAGGAACATGCTTACAACCAGACTAGATGGGAATCTATGGGGGGGCCTATGTTGGACGTCATAAGAGATCTGTTGTACTTTGTACGCATAATAATTGAGTATTTAAAAAAAAAAATGTATTTTTAATTTATTTTGAAAGTTTAATGAAAATTATTATCATCCGATTCAAAAATAACTTTAAAAATATAATTTTCAATTAATTATAAGCAATTCGAAATTGATAAAATTCCAATAACAGTCATTTGATCACGAACTCGCTACGAATGATCGCCATGATTGTGACGTCATTATGTTATAGTTATGTATGGTACTTTATCACATTGTGACGTCACTATAGATCACGAGCTCGTTCGGGTACTATCGGCGTGTTTTCGGTACTGGATTAAAAATGTTTTTTTTTTAATTTGTACATATTATATAACATATTATATCAGTCTTCTGGTTATTACAACACAGGCTTCTTTCGAAAACCTTTCTCTCTGCCCACGTATTTTGGTTTGTCTCTTTTGGAATAAGTACACGTTTTTATATCATAAATTACCTGTAGGTACAGCCTGTTTCGCTTGAGTATAGAACATGAGGTATAGTCCAGAGAAAGGCGCGTCTCTCGCCAGGGTCGGGCCCAGGCCGCAAGACAAGCCGCGGATGCCTTCAGCACGATAAATAGCCTTCAACGCCCCGCCTAGGCTCGTGTATTTGTATACCCCTGATTCGTACCTGTAGACAAATAAAATGATTCATTAAAAAACCAGAGGGACATATTTGGAGAATGAGCATCAGCACTCTCCGTTTTTTTTTTTACGTTTGACCTCAATCTCGCTTGATGGAGGGCGAAAATGAGACCTAAGATGGTACACGTTTGCCTAGAAGGTGTCTGAGGGTGAGGTGGTAGAAGGTTTCCAAGTATTCCAACTACTGCGATCACCAAGCCGCACAAACATAACAACATAACATACGTTCACGCCTTTTTCCCGCAGAGGTGTACCCATGACTCAGTCCCATAGTAGATACACCCACATTTCGCCAGTATGTTATTGGTCCCATGTAATAGGGGGCGAGCCTATTGCCATCTACCGGGCACAAGCCGCACAAGCGTGGTGATTATGGCAAAGTCCCATATAAATAGTTTATGACGTTCTATGGGGGAGGCCTATGTTCAGCAGTGGACGTCTTCCGGCTGATGATGATGATGATGATGATGATAATGATTAAAACAACCATCTATTTACTTACAATAGGGTGGATGAAAGGATTTTTTTTCAAATTTTAAATGCTTTGAGTCATAAGGTCAATTTCTCATATTTTCATGACTAGACAACATGTCAGTGGTGAGAGTTGGGATAACTTTTTTTAAATTCCCAGTTGTGAGTGGGGAAAAAGGATTGGGGAATCCTTCGTCCCCACTCGCTTCCCGCTGATTACCACCAGCGGGAATGACCCCATTCCAATGACCTACACAAAACTTTCCGAACGCACGGTAGACTCAGTACTGTATCTTCATTGACGTACAAAAGTGTCAGATTATGACCTATTTGAATAAATCTGTTTGAGTTTTGAGTTTTGAGTTTGAATATTGGCCTGGGCCTATGCACAGCAGTGGGTACTCGCGGGCTGAATATGATGATTATGATTCATTTTTCATCGACAACCAATTGAGACGCCATTGAAGTAACGGGCTTTAGAATAATTAACAGGTTATTTCCTATTGCTATTTTGACTACATTTATCTCACTTACGTTGTTTTCTCCATAATAATTATTAACAAGAGCAATGAATTGTTATCGCTATACCTAAATTCATTGCATATTTGAAATAGCACGTTTGAAAACATCACGTGAAAATTTTCAAATTTAAATTCGTGAATATTTACTAAGTCGGCTAACAGGAATAAAATTAACATAGGGTACTGCGTTTCGCCCGAACCTAATTAAACACAAAGTTAATAAGAATATTCATGAAATAGTACATAATGCTCTGTATTAATTACGTTGACATGTATACCTACAATGAATTGCGAAATTCGTAATTTTCTCGAAAACATTGATAAGATTTTGTACAAAACATGATAAGTGTTTATAATGTGACGTCTTATCAAGCCTTTCTGATATAACAAATAACAACTAATTTAATCACCAATCAGCTGATGTTAAGTACCTCATTTAAGAGTCAAACGAAGCTACGTAGCGTTAAATAACGTTTAAACCCCTACTGAAATGCCTAGGATTGCGCCGCATTCATTGTTATTCAATTTTTCGTCGCGCTCGCAGCGAGTTGCCTGCGCAGTCAGGATTCTAAAATTAATCGCTGCATTTTTCATATCTTTTACCTTAGGTATACGTATATGTGAAAAAAAAAAAACAAATTTTGCTGACATTATTAAATAAATCATGTCCACATTTTTAACCTTTATTCGACATAACAAAGAATAATCAAACACAGCCGTGCACTGTTTCTGGTCTAGAGCTCGATCCCCCAAAATGAATTCCTGGCTAAGGCCTTGCATGTACCATCACATGTACCATTGAGAAATATAATAAATCGTCTAATACAACTTACCTAGTTTTAATAACAGTAATAGGTATAAGTGCAATGCCGCTCATAGAGCGCGCCACCATCCCGAGCATGACCGCCTCCAGTGGACCCAAGTCACCGCGCGACTTGCCAATCCTCGCCTTCAGCCATTGAAGCGATGAGAAGTATAGACCAACTCCTGAGAAAGAATGGCCTGAATCAAAAGTTGTCACTACTACACATAGACGCATATTATATAATAATAATATGAGACTACTTCCACACACGGTCCCAAACTAGGCTAGAAGCCTGTACTATGGTAACCAGATGACTGATATACATACTTATATAAGTTAACACCCAGACACAGATCAAACAGACATGTTCATGCACACAAATGTTTGACCTAGCCGGGAATCGCACCTAGAGCCTGCGGCAAAGAAGCAGAGTTACTACCATCTGAGCTAACTAAGCTGTCAAACTGATTCAAACGCAGAACCAATCAACACCACTCAACAATCCTGCACCATGACACAGAATAAATACTAAAGGGACAGAAGGGACACTCCTCATAATCATTTAAATAAATAGCGACTCTAGCTCCTACGCAATAAAGTGCAATTCATGTCGCACAGCGCCTAACTAATTATCGTTATATTAATTTACAAGATGCCTCTGTGTACCTATGCTGCTCTTTCTATCGCGTATCTCTATCTATTCTCTATGTCTCCCCAGCTACTTGTAGCTTCATACCTCTAATGCGGAGTCAGGCCTACCATGGTTAGTTCTTACCCAAACACAAACTATTGACTATTGAGGTACCTATTGTGGCGACAAAGTAACACGGGTGTATCACTTCTAGTCATTTATTTTATTAATTTCTATGGTTACTAGTTAATTTCTATGGTTACTAGTCTCGTAGACAGAGGCAATCGAGTAGAAAAGTCAAAGTGTAAGTAAAGCTACAGAACCTAATGTTTATCGCGTTCCTATAGTTTTTCATCTCTTATTATGGCATCATCATTAAAAGATTGAAGCTGAGTGTTCAAAACTATCTCATTCTTCAATGATAAGAAGAATAGAATGATGAATAGAATGATAAGAAGAGAAAATAAACATTATTTATTTGCATCTAAAGATATTGTCTAATTTTAACATGCCCAGTTATCATAAGCATCATAATCCTTTCGGCGTGTTGTTTGTAAGATCTTCGTGATTGTTTTAATGATAAATGTGTATTAAAAGATTATTTTTTATCAAAACTACAAGCATTACTTTCATTTTAAATGAAAACCCAGATTCTTATCAATCTTATTTTTTAATCTATTAATGAGGCCAATGTCGTTTAGTTATTTTTTGGCACCATTTATATCAGCACCTACTACTTATGCGGCCATGGCGATACAGTTGCGCACGCTAATATAACACAGGACATACTATCTCGGCTCGTTCTGGCAGCTGATTTAAAGCACAAGACGTGTTTCTCTGACACTTATGAACTAGAGGCGCGTCAAGCTCTAATGCATTAATGCCGAGGGTCAATGACCGTTTTTCTCTGCATTTTGAAACAGAAGTTGGTGTCTGTAAGACAACTTACCAGGTACACATCTAGCTATGGAGGGCACCATGCCACGCCACAATCCCACAATTTGCTCTTGACGGACGATGTTTGCGAAGATCGTTATCATGCCGGGTTGGATTCGCCCGCTAGAAAGACAATTCAATCATTAGTCCTATTGAGGCATAGAGAAAATAGTCTTATGAGACCTAGAGACATGACTTTTAACATTATAAATGCTCGTATACTCTCCTTATATGTATCTCATTGGGCCACTATATATATATATATATAAGTCATTCGAGTCTACTTAGACTTCAAAATCTCGACATTATTAGTCCAATTGGGGACTGTACTAGAGTCTAAACGCTATTATTATATCCAGTTCAACTCGTTGGAATAGAACCTAGCCGTGAATGGAATTGATGTGGATTAGTCCATTTTCTTTGGACATCAAATCATATACCATTAGTTTGTAACATTTGATCGATCTGGGTTTTGACCTAAGTATAAACCTTCATAATAAAGTTCTACCCTACTTTTAATTGAGATATAAATCTATAGGTATACTTATATACTTATAGATCTTCTCCGTTTCATATTTTAATGTGGGCAGGAATCATCATCATCAGCCAGAAGACGTCCTCTACTGAACATAGGCATCCCCCATAGAAGGCCATATGGGGAATTTTGCCGTAATCATCACGCTTGGCAGGCGGCTTGGTGATCGCTATAGTTGGAATACTTGGAAGGAATACTAGTGATCCTAATATATACTATTATAAAGGCGAAAGTTTGTAAGTATGGATGTATGTATGGATGTTTGTTACTCTTTCACGCCAAAACTACTGAACCGATTGGGCTGAAATTTGGTACGTAAGTAGCTTAGACCCTGGAATAACACATAGGGTACTTTTTATCCCGATATTCCCACGGGAACGAAGACTACGCGGGTGAAACCGCGGGTCACAGCTAGTATTATAATATTATGTAATTATTTTTGTACAATAAGTGCTTATGTCACTGTTAATATAAAAACGAGATATAGCAGTTTGGTGTGTAGGTAGGTAGGTATGTTGTTTTGTCTCGGAAAATTGCCCTTAGGCCTTTATCACTACTTTATTTCCCGAATCGATACCGCCAATTTTGCGCCGAATTTTATCAAAATAAAACATAATCTTATACTTATGTCAATAAACTAAATTATTATCTCAGTCTAAACATTTTATCGCACTTAAGCTTAGGAATACTCAGATAACTAGTTATCAATAGACAAATTATTATACCTAATAACAGCATCGCCTAATTAGACATCTGCTATTTATCTTGTTACTATGAAAGAAGAAATAAATGTACTTTCAGCAAATATAAACCGTGATAAGAGAATTTCTTGCCTCAGTCTTTTACTGATAATTAGTGAAAATATGTGATTTAGGTATATTATACTATCTACTTACGTAAATAAATTGGTAAGGCATACATATGTATGCATAGTGTAGGGTTCCATACCTAGATACCAAGAACATCCAGCGCCATCTATTAGTTATTAGCGCAAAGTATGGCAATATGCAGTAAAATGGCCATAACTTAAGATTGCGTTAACTTACATGTATGATTTTTTTACAGCCACAAGACCGCAGATCTGAGTAGTTGATATCAATTTTAACTTGACCCCCAACGCGTTCTCGTTAAAAAGTGTTTTGACAGACGGACAGACAGACAAACAGAGAGACGGACAACAAAGATCCTATGAGGGTTCCTTTTTTCCTCTTGAGGTACGGAGCCCTAAAAATGAGGCATAGACAACGTAAATACGCCACCAACATTAAAAAAAATACTAGGTATGTAAGAAATTTTTTTATGAAAATTGGTGACCAAGATGTAAATTTTGACTGAAGTGAAAAATACGCTGACTTATTGTAATTGATTTTTCTAGACGCAGTTTGCCATTTCAACTGCAGCTGATCACGGCAGAGCATTTGGCAAAATCGCACGAGGTAGAAGATAGGTAGGTAAGTAATAGATAGGTAAGTAAGGTAAGAATTCCGTCTGGGCTAGCTCAGACTCCAATTGGCACGCTCGCTTTAAGAATCCACAGTTTACATAATCTTCATGATAAGGTCCAAATTCTGAACCCTGTACTATTTGAAGATATCAATGGTCATTATCAGTTCACACAAAGAAAGAGAGATACCTAATTACATCGCGCCCAGTAACCGCATTTACCTAAGATAAGGGTAACATAAACACAACTTACTTGACCGTCGCCGCCACAACATTGTGCTGAGTAGGGTTCTGCAGACGAGTCTTCACCAAGTCAAGGGGCTGGAAGAGAATCGTGCTGAACGTCCCCGAAAAGGAGCCGGCCAGGAACGCCTTCAACACCGGGTGGTACTGTAAAATATTATTAACTATTACACTGTTTAAACTTATGATAACCTTTAGTCTAACCTACACTCAGTTACCGAGTGCCGCGATAACAATAGAGTCTCTGCACACGACGTGAAAATCTGACGTGACTGTCAAATACCCCAGCACAAATATTATTACCCACTTTAATTTAGCTCGTAAGTGTGCAATCAGCTTATATCCACTTGTTTGTACTGTCCTACTTTTTGACAACTGCGGGATGAAAGGGAGCAAGGGACATTATGGTACCTATACAATAATTATTTCTACGATACGATTATGCTACGCGTCGTGTGCGAAGATCCTTACTTACATTTGCCACGATATCCATTTGGATTCACAGTCGACAATTCGTCAAGTGATATCTTTTGAGTAGATGCCGAATTTGTAATATTCGAAATTGTATAGCCAATGGCAGCAGATTTCTTTTCTGTGCTTTAGCAGATGATTGTTCTTGTCGTATCCGAGTAGTCTGAGTAGTAGATGGGGTTCACGCGATACATTAGAGTAATGGTCATTTTTTGCAGCACTTCGCTGGAATAATGCATGTATGCTATCGCCTCTGGGAATCGTGAAAACAGTTCAATCGTCCTCAAATGTGGGTAGTTTGAAAATCTAACGAACACACCAATTAATAAGGGGAAAGGAAATCACTGTTCACAAACTTAGCCATTAGGAATCGCGAAACAAAACTGTAGAGAAAAATAAAATTGGAACACAACGGAGCTATTTGATGGCGTATGGATAGATAGGCAAATGAGACACGACTGAATCGGTAGTGGTGCGACGACTTGATAAAAGGTATTTTATATGTGTTGTTATCGTAAACAGACAGGGGTACTCGAGGACGGAGGGGCGAGGTAAGGTGGTAGGTCGTGATCGGACCCCAGCAATGCGATAGCGGGTATCCGTGCCTACTGACTAGGGGGTAACGAGTTCCTGATAAATCAGGGTTGTCAAAACATACAATATTATGTTTTTGATTCATATAAGTATTTAACTCGGTGAGTTTGTGCATGGAAAATACCCATTAATAGATTGATGGCCTCGTTAGCTCAGATGGTAGTGACTCTGCTTCTGTGCCGCAGCATCCATCAATCTAACCAAAACCGCGCTAGATGGCGCTGGTGGTGAGTTAGAACACGCAAGCGTTATGTTCATCTGTTAAAAACGTACCTTTTTAACGTTATACTGAAATTTGAGGTTTTTAGTAGGATATGATTAATTAAATTTAAAAATATTACAGACAGTCCTGCCTAGACCTACTGAAGCAATATTATTTTCCTACTAGTACCTATATAATATACGAGTATATTATTATAAGTTATAGATATTATTATAATTATAAATCTAATAATTACATGTAATAGGTACTATAACTATTTCATTGACTAAGTATTAACATTAATACTTATGATATTATTAGACCACTGCTGCTATCAAAGTTATCACTTATTATGGTAAATATAAGTACCTACCTACTTGCGTAAATGACTTATGTGTCTAATCATAAATATGTTTTATAGTAACATTTTACAGCAAATAATATTATTGTTAGAATTACATAAAAGTAGGTATATGGTAAGGGTATATGGTATGGTAACCTATTTTTTATAAAATTATTTTTCCAAATAAGATAGATAGATAGATATTATCTATTTAGATAGATACACACACACATACACATAAATTCACGCCTTTTTCCCGAAGGGGTAGTCAGAGGTGTAGGTTAGATAGATAGATAGATTCAAATTCCTACAGGAAGATGCTTCCTGTACTTTAACTCAACTTACCCCAAATGATCCTCACTTGGCTTAAGCCCGTGAGTTTCATATTTTATACTGAAATTCTTCAATTTTCGAGCAAATATAAATTTTAACATAACAACAATAATATGGGACAACTTCCACACACGATCATCTGGTCCCAAACTAGGCTAGAAGCCTGTACTATGGTAACCAGATGACTGATATATACAAACTTATATAATCTTATAACACAGATCAATAGACAGATTCATACACACAAATATTTGACCTGGCCGGGGATCGAACTCAGAGCCTGCGGCACAGAAAGTGGAGTTACTACCATCTAAGCCAATAAAAAAGGTTATGCAGAGGCATACCTATTCACACAGCTTGTTTTTACTGCAAAAATTTATAATTAAAATATCCAAAACCACTTCGTCAACCAGAACCCTCATGATTATCAGTAGGGTTTGTGACTTAGATCAATAAGGCACTTATATTTTTTATGTGAAAATTTGTATGTGTAAGTATACCTACTTGTTACCTTTTCATCACTAGACAATAATAACTGGGTTGAGAATTTGTTAAGAGATAGAGCTTGTAATAACAAATAGTATTTTAGTTCAGTGAGTAAAGCCACAGGGTGAAGCTGATGATAGTGAGTGACAAGACGAGTTAATCAGGTGCCTGATGGTAAGCATCAAACTCATGATTGCCCATATCAGACACAGTGCCACCCAATGTTTTAAAATTCAAAATTCTGCGCAGCACTGCACTGCGCCTGTCACCCTGAGTTATTCATTATTGAAACCTGAGTTATTCGTCATGAAACCAGTAATTTCACTGGTAACATTGCCCTTCAGACCGGAACACAGTAATATTTGCACATTACTGCTTGGCGGATGAATAACTGGCAAAGGTGTAGTACTTCCCCAGGCGGCCCCCTGCAAAAGAGGCCTGCCACTACAACTTATTAATAAATAGTTTCTGAAGTTCATGCACATTAAAAGATCAAGCAATAAGTTTTTGTTTTGATGATTATGTCTTAATTACATAGGAAGGTACTTATTTTTTCCAAGTATATATTAATAATTTTATGATAAAGTATTGTAAGTACATACCTGAACAAAGTTTTCCATTCTATATTTGCCAAACTGCAAATAGCAACTCAACTGCTTCAAAAAAGCAACTGTCTGCGTGTGCTCTCAGCGAGAAATGAACAAGTAAATTATCGTACTTACCAGTGTGACAATTCTTTATATTATGTGACGACACTTTTGGCTCATTTGCAGGAGTTATTATAAAGGAGACTTTACATATTCGTGCCATGACTTTGTGTAAGTACATGCAGTATTGAATATAATGAGCAATCTTAACAGTTTCAGGTGCACTACTTAAGAAATTTTGTTGTAGTGCTAGATAAGTAGGTATAATAACTTGTCCTGGCGTCGTAAAAACATACATGCAGTCGCCTTTTGAAGGAACTTTAGCTTAAACAAGTCCGCTGGGGACCCGATAGGTCAGAATAGAGGACGTCTTATCAGAGACAAACAACCTCGCAGGGGGCCACTTACGTCGTTATCAGCTGCCGGCAGGTCAACAGGCGCGGTCGTGTCTATCGCCCAGCCATTTGAAAACGCTTCCAGCGATTGCGACATTATCCTAATTCATTATTAAATAAATATTCGTACATATACACAGTCGCGTAGAAAATGTTTTGGTTGGAAATTCCTGTAACTGTATCGTCATTATCTAAAATAGATTGTACTTAATAATATTTGATATCAATAAATTGTGTAGTAACTGAAACCATAATTAATTCTCTAGGTTTACGTTTCCAATTTATATAATTTATCATAACGTACCTATGTACGGAAAAGAAAAATACCACTACCGTATATTGACAATTAATTGACGTAAAAAAATCAGTTCTTTTTCATTGGTCACATCAAGAACCTAATGAAAACTGCAAACCTTCTTAAAATCACTGATTTATGGATTTTTAATTAATATAAACGACCAATGAAATTCTCTGTTCTGTGCTCAATGTATGTTTTCAGTGATCTTGAAAATGAGAACAAATCAGGTGTTTTTGTTGACGTTTACGGTTTTTTATAATGTCAGTTTCATTAAAAGTCTTTTTGACATATTTTTTTTGCAATTAGGTACACATTATTAGACTCGCACGTTAGTGTATATTTCCCATAGGCATGATAATATAGTTATTTTTCTCCAAAATAATACAATTCACTTACATGAAAAAAAAAAAACTTAAAAGAAGTAATATTATTCTGGGCAAACAGTAGTAGGCCAGGAAACGAATGCTCCAATGAAGGTATAGAGGGAAATTAAGTATGCTTGGAACACTATTTTTGACTTCATATCTTCGTTTGGACTAGTAAGGAGGTGAACATATCAAAAGTCCCCTAATGTAGCCCTTGAGCCGGAGGGGGTGGGGGTTTGAAGGTCCCATTTTTCGGTTTTTCTCTTATATCTCAAAAACTATGCGGTAGAGACATAACTAGGCATTTTATACAAATGAAACCTGATTAAATTTGCCACAAGTTCAACTCGGTCAAGTTTTTTGATATCTTGTGTAGTTTTTGAGACAATATTATCTGCTCTTTAAAGTCGGTAATCATCACGATTAATTATAAAATTTTAAATGACTCACTGACTGAAATGCATCGCCGAGCCCAAACCGCTGATCCTAGAAACTTGAAATTTGGAATTTATGTAGTTTTGTATTGTGGACGTGTGCTAAGAAAGGATATTTGAAAAAAAAAGTGTCCATAAAGAGGTAAAAGATTTTCACTAAATATGCCCCTAATTCTGAAACCCTACATGTGAGCCCATTTAAATTTGACAGGTATATATACCTATATAATAATTGAACACATGTTTCAGGCTTTTTCAAAATTCACATATTAGAGATCAAAACTTTGGTGTTGAAATATTGGAAAATCTTTTATTTTTAATATCACACTTGTTTTTACTTCAAAATAATATAGAATGAATGGTAATAGACTTATAATCGTACCTGGAGTCTAGAACCGTCCCGTCATGGAAATAGGCTCGCCCCCTATTACACTAACAACATATGTAAAATTTCGGTATACCTACTGACTGATTGGTGGTGGCTGAGTCCTGGGTACATCTCTGTCTACACCTTTTGGAAAAAAGGCGTGATTGTATGTAAGTTATACGTTGGACTGTTTAGGCGTAGTAGTAGTTATTATTCTTTGATTAAGCTGTAGCAAAGAAGGCTGTAGGAAGGCCCAAAGAAATTTCATATACAGGGTTATTGGTTTTCAGTAAGCAACCTCTTTATGGTGCGTAGTGCTGACCGGCGTTACAATAAATACAAGGCGTAATGTAATGTAAGTCTCCATCTCTTTCATTGACAGCGAGGTAGTAAAAGATAAGGAATGGTCATTGTACTCATAAATTTGGATCAATATTCACTACGGAGCCAATTCGGAAATCGCGAAAAAAATCATCAGTTGCTTATATATTATTCAAGGTCAAGAAAATTATTCTATGATATTGCTGTCAGTTGTGCCAGAGAGGGCACTACCCTCTCGAGTAGGAATTGAATTAATCCCTGCAAGTTCCTTGTCCGTTCTTCGTGAAGAGACATCTTTCCGAATGCACGGTAGACTCATTACTGTTTATATTCATTGACGTGCAAACGTCAGGTTGTGACCTATTGAAATGACTCATTTTGAGTTAGAGTTTGAGACGGGTGACGGGGGACATATGAGATAAAAGAAAACAATTTTGTGTTTCACAATAATAATTCCTATTTTATTATTATTCTACGTACTTTCATAAAGCGAACTTTATGAAACTTACATTACGTCATGAAAAAACCATAGAAAATAGAAGAAATACATTTTTTTGTAAGTTTATGTAAGTAAGTATAATAATATTAATCACAGTGTGTAACTAACGTAGTAAGAATGTAAAAATATGGAATGATTATTTTTATTATTAAGGTTCAACAATAAATAAGGCAGAGACTGTAAAGAGAATGAAAAAGAGAAGAGTCGTTGTGAAAATCATTGCCATACGAAATCCAACAATCTTAATTTTTTTTTCTCTTTGACTCCACAATGGAGCCTGGCTCCGCACGTCTTGTGCACTGTCAATTTCAGGTAAACAATCTAAGTTTTGAACCAGATTCTATTTCAGCTCCTTCCACAGTCACGACTCTATCAATTAATATTTTAACGTTCACTTTGGGGATTCCCCAAATAAAGCGTTTTAATATTAAATGTAGGTATAAAAACCTTTTACAATATAGGATAAATAATTATTATTTTAAAGCATAAAATGTGCCTATAATAAATAGTAGATAATATAAGTTTTTTCTGCTCCTGTGGAGCCAAAAGGCACAAGTTAATAAAATTATGCTTCATACATTTTATACTAAGCATAAAATTGTACTGTTTAATAATGTTATATAAATCAAAAGCTTGGCACAGTTTTATTACAGTACCGATATTAAAATGGAAATGTAAAATACATGATAATAATGTATACATACCTATGCAAGTATAGGTATATTTTAATTATCTTCAAAATGACTATTTACTAAGAATTTAACTGCTTACAGATTTAAAATTACACACAAATTATATATTACACTGTAGGATAATACTAAAAAATGTTAAGATAAACAAAATATCGTAAAAACTTTGGATTTGGAATGTCACAGGAATTATGACGTCATTCTTCAGTAGTCTTTTGCAATGCCAAAGAGATTCAATTTTTAGGAGTGGTCCTTTCTATCATAAGTCTTTTTTTTAATTGCTTTGTATAAGTACATTGTATCTATTTCTATGATAATAAATAGGGATAGATGGCAGTCTAGATTATAAAATTAAAAAGGTCTTTACGCCAGATCTTCCCTTAATTTGACTTGAATGCTTATTTAGAGAGATACAAGTCTTTAAATGAACGTGTCTGAGGGCGCTTATATCGATTTTTGTTTACCAAATATTTCAAAATAAAATACGTCTAGATACCATTATCCATTAATTAAGATACCATTAACTTAAAGAAAAGGGAGAAGAGGTACTAGCTTCTCGAAAATGGAAAGCTCAAATTAGGTCCCATTAGGTCCACGTACGTCAGTAAATTAGGTTCGTACTAGCGAATAATAATGTTGTCTTGGTCACACTTCGGTCTTAGGTACGTCTTTACTATCTTTGTTGTTCATTATTACACTTTGCAAACTGCACACCGAGCAAATTGCAACGTGCTAGTTGTTGAGTAAGCGCTGGGAGAACATAGGTACCCTTTCTCCCCTTTCCTTTAAATCAATGCTGGATACTATTAATTATTATATCAGTAAAATAGTTAGTACGAGGTCTTAGAGAAACGTGTACCTAATATAGTTCGACACAAAAGAGTAGAAAATAATGGGGGCGCCACTGTCTTTTACAAGAGTAAAAACAATTTCATCAACACATACACTTTAAATTAGTTCCGTTTCTACTCTTTTGTGTCGGACTATAAGTAGGTATACATAAAAGAGGCGCATATCTATACGTAGGTACGTCATAAAAGAAACCTAATTGCAAAATTCGAATCACATGCAATGATGTTCAGCTGTAGACGGGTAGACAAACCTCCATATATGTCTAAACCTTTAGCTACACGTGGTATAAGATGTCATATAATATAATAATGTGCGTGATGTGCCATATTAGGCCACGTTCATTTAAAGTCATGCGCTATAGCCTGTTTAGGCTAATTACATGTGCCTCGTGTTTCCGAAGTTGATGCCGCTCTGGTTGGCTCCTTTGTTGGAGCCGTACTGCAGGGAGATGACGCCTTGGCCGGCTCTCAGTTGTTCTTCGGAGAAGTTCCTTACGTTCTTCTCGGACTCCTTTGGGCCAATTGATGGCTTGCCGTGGTTGCCAGCCTGAAATATTTACATATTATATACATTAGACGTTAATAAATCCGTGAATGATATGTAGATAGTACTTAGGGCCGGTTTTTTGATCGTTAGTTACAGTTAAGTTAACCATTTGTCAAACTAACTATAGTTAAATTTCTAACCAATGGTTAAAATCGTGTTGAAAAAAATAGTTAATGCAGGGATGAAAAAACGAATTTTGCCGAATTTTAACAAATTGTCACAATTTAACAATTAGTCGACTTAACCAGCGATCAAAAAACCGGCCCTTATTAGTGTCTTCTAGCTTTGAACAATGAAATGAGTAAAGAACTTGTTTTCAGCTTTCTATGGTGGCAAGTTGCAAGACTATCTTTAGGTAATTTGCCTTAAGAGCACAAAATTCATTCGAAAATCATTTTAGTAGGTAATATAGGTATGTCACGTCTTTATATAATACTAGCTTTGCTCCGCGGTTTTACCGCGTAGTATTTACGTTTATGTTATTCCACAGTCTAAGCTATCTACATAACGAATTTAACCCCAATCGGTTCAGTATTTTTGGCGTGAAAGAGTAACAAACATCCGTCCGTCCATCCACACAAACTTTCGCATTTATAATATTAATATTAGTAGGAAGTAGAATAGTAGAATAAAATCTCAATGGTTTTCACGACGACTGTGGACAGACATTTTCCGCACATACTAAGAGGAACATGTTCCACTTTTTGTTCCCTGATATTTTTACTTTGGCAATGCAATTAGCGGCCTCTGTTCAGCAGTGGACGTCTTCCGGTTGATGATGATGAATGCATTTTCTGTCTCTTTCACACTTAGCTTTTCCAATGGGCTAAGCTGAACTGTGTGAAAGAGACAACAGCATTTTGATCGGGTGTGTAAAAGATAAATTAATCCCCGTGTCATTTTATGCCTGCTCTGCCTGCCTAGCATGGTACGGGGAAACTTATATTCCCCGTTTGTTTTCTCTTTCGCGCCTGAACAACGCATATATATGCTGTCGCGTTCAAACCCCAATAGGACTTTGTTTTTCTTGGTCACTGTGCTACCGGGGCCTACTTGATCCAAAAGTTAGTTAAGTTACCTCAGTGACGTTGAATTGCTTCCTTACTCTGAGAGTTACCTACTTATTTTGTTTATGGCCAAGTCAATGTTAAGTACCTACCTAAAGGTATCAAAAATTTTCAATATTACCTTTCTCCCCAGCGACTGCAAGCAGATCACTACGGAGTTGAGATTCTGCCTCTCCCACAGATCAACAGTCTGGAAGGTCTCCTGCGCAGGCACGCCGAGCTGCCGTGCCGCTTCAAGGAACGCGTTGATATTCTCCATGCATTTGAACGCCATTTTAGATGTGTTCACCTTCTTCACCTTGTTTGGCTCGATGTTGTTTACCAATCTGAAAATGATATATGTTATAAGTGAGAGAGTAAGACTGAGGATTCGATTGCATCCAAAAGTTGGACGCAATTAATTCTACATGCTTCTTCATTTTTTTTAATTTTTTATGCCTGATGGTAAGCATCATGATTGTCCATATCAGACACAGGGCCACCTAGTGTTTTAAAATTTAAAATTCTGCGCGGCATTGCACTGCCATCCTGAGATATTAGTTGTTGAAACTCGTCATGCCATGCTGGTAACATTGCCCTTCAGACCAGAACACAGTAATGTTTGCACATTACTGCATGGCGGTATCATAGGGCATCTTGTTAACAAATCTTTTATAATTGCCAATAGGTACCTCGATTGCTTCGATGGCGTTAGTTAAATATTAGATTTTTCCACTAGGAATTATCTCAATAACTGCCGGGAACTGGAACTGTGCCCTGGAACTGTCTGGAACTGTGCCCGGTAGATGGCAATAGGCTCGCCCCTTATTACATGGGACCAATAACATCCTGGCGAAATGTGGGTGTGGTGAAATGTGACTGAGTCCTGGGTACACCTCTGCCTTTTTGCCTTCGGGAAAAAGGCGTGACTGTATGTTAATAGGTACCACTAATTTTCTGAGATTGGATCTGACCAAACTATGTGTTTACTTAGGTATTTCTTTAGGGAGTAACTCGATACTAGGATCTTTAACCTAACCTTATGCCCTTCCTATTTACAACATACTCTTTCCCGATTTCTCTTTATCGCTAAAAACGCAGCCCATTATACTATGATATATTCTTTAAGTACTAATATAGAGATCTGTGCTATAATAACTCTGCAGGATTTCTCCAGAGTAACGTAAAGTTAGTCCGAGTGCAGCGACAAATAAAATAATTCTGTCAAGCTACGGGACATAACTATCGGATACAATATTGATCTCTAATAAAGTTATATGTACCTAAACACTATACAATGGCTTGTTGCTTACCAAGCTACTAAGTATATAGTAAGTAGATATCTTCCTAAGTGAGGGGATGAGTTGGCTAGCTTCCAAATAAGCTGGTCGCCATTCACCGTTCGTTCACGGTATTGGGTTTCACATTTTGTTCACACTCGACATACCTAGGTCCCAAATGTTTTAAGATATTTAAGATAAAGGTGCGTGGGTGATACGTAACGCGTTTTACCGAAGTAATCTCTTCTTTATCTCTTTATTAAATTATAAAAAACACATCTCTTCGGCACAGATTTGGAATAATTGCCAAGTAAGATACCTATAATAAAAATATATATAGTACTTAGGTTATAATGTGTATCAATTTGTTCTATTTTATCAAAGAGTTTAGGAAACCCAATTAGCAGTCCTTGTTTTTTGTGAGTTCTAAAACTTGCCCAAAAATAAGGTCCCTACAACATGTAACGAAGTAGATATAATAAACATCGCCTGTCATTGCCCCAATGTGAAATTGCGTTCATTACCGTTATGTAAGTAAGTACCTAATTTCTGCACACTTAAATCGTCTACTTTTAGCTCATAATAAGGCTAAAGTGTTTCTAATGACAATACCTATTAATCCTTTGGTAATACCTTAATACCTTTGGTTTTGAAAGTTGTTCAGTAGAACAGGCAAATGCACCCCCTACAACTACGTCACCTATAAAAAATGAAAACACACAAATATGAAGAAATAGCGAATATTTTTTGACTCAATTGTTTGTGGTTGGCTCTGGATCTGTCCTTTATTTCCGCGAAAACATATTTTGTTAAAGAAAACATTACAGTTTCTTCGTATTTATGAAAATTGTAAAAAAGTAGTTTTTAGGTTAAGTTTTTTTATGATAATGAGTGACAAGACGAGCAAATCAGGTGCCTGATGGTAAGCATCATGATTGCCCATATTAGATACAGTGCCACCCAGTGTATTAAAATTCAAAATTCTGCGCGGCACTGCACTGCGCCTGTCACCCTGAGATATGAGTTGTTGAATCTCATCATGCCCAGTCATTTCGCTGGTAACATTGCCCTTCAGACCGGAACACAGTAATGTTTGCACATTACTGCTTGGCGGATGAATAACTGGCAAAGGTGTGGTACTTCCCCAGGCGGCCCCCTGCTAAAGAGGCCTACCACTACAAAGAACTAAGTTAACTAAGTTAATGTTTTTTTAAATAGCAAAAAAAACCATAAGTACTTACGGTTTTTTTAAGAAAATATGCTTTCGCGCAACTAAAGGCCAGCAGATCCAGATAAGAGCCAACCACAAACAATTGAGTGGAAAGTTGTTACCTATTTCTTCATATCTTTGTATTTTCATTTTGTATACCTTACTTTTGTAACTCTTGTATCAATGTAATTGAAACTCACTTGCATAGAAGTGTGCCATCCTTAAGGACCTCGTAGAAGTTATCCATATCTCCGGAAACATTCTCCGGCTCGCCGGTGATCTCTCGGATCCATTCCAAGCACTCCTGCGCGAGCTCCTCGCTGTATTTGCTGTTTATCTGGAAATAAGAAAACATTTGCTATGTTATCTGAGAAAATTATGAAAATCAACAATGTTTTCACTTTTGGAAAACTTATTAGGTAATTTAATTAAAAATTGATGATATAATGTGGCTGGTTTAGTTAGTTTTTTAAACCCGTTTTTTCGTTAATGTATATATTATATACCTTTATAGTATAAGGTCAGAGCTGGGAGACCGCCTACGAGGCAAGTCCGTCTAGGACGAAAAAAGGCATCTTCCCGCTTATTTACAGCTTTGAGACAGTCAGTAAAGCAGTATTCTATTCTATTCTATTGTTATTAAACATAAAGATGTTATGATAGGTCGATAATTTAATACTTTTTACAGCTTTTAAATTTTTTACATCGTAAAGTACCCAGTGGTTAGGAAGTTATTTATAAATGAAAATTGTCTTAAAATAATCGTATTGAGAGAAACCGTCCAATTCCATTTTAGCAAGATCGGCATAAGCCGGTCTATCTATTTGTTTGAAGCACAGTTTTGATTGTCTCAGATTGAAGAAACGAAACAGACTAAGAAAATATTTTTAACTGTCAAAGCAAGGAATTATCGCTGCCAGACGGTCTTACCTCGTTACGTGCGGAAAGACCGTCTAGCCTCCGAATTTACGAAAATCTTCTTTATATCATATAAATTTCATTACAATGATATTTTATTAATTTTAGTCCGGTATAGTCACTGAAATTGTACATACCTATTTCAATATATTTAGATTCATCATAGTTCTTTAAAATTAGGAAATATAGGTAGGTAATCTAAAACAGTTGGGCTCGTCAAAATATACGCCAATCTTACCCGCTTTGACCTTATAAATAGTATTAGTATTATGTGTTCCAGTGACGGTTTTCCTCCCACTCAGTCTGACAAAAGCAATAGTGTCTAACAGCTAGGCACATTTTTTTTACGTGTTTGCTGCTTGAGGTTATGTCTATGACATCTATTAATTATATTAAATTTATTTCAGTAGGTAGGTATAGCGGATTGTTCCACTATGCCCCACCAAGCCGCCCCACTGGTGGGGCATAGTGGAATACTACAAATTATATCACGACAGAAAAGAGTTATAGAAACGGAACTACTTGAAAAAGACAGTGGCGCCCCCACTATTCTTTTTTGTTAAGATATATGTACTAAGTAAGAGAACTCAAAGTACACCCTGCCCTGCCTGTTTGAACACATAAACGAAGATGTTACATAATATTAATTAACGCTATCATTATTGACTCTTGGTTTTATCTCGTTATAATCAAATGTAGCACTTTGCATAGGTATTATTGTAGGTATAACATTATAATATCTATATATTAAACGATATACATAATATAATGTATAAGTATATCCTTTATTATAGGTACGTTTATTTAAACATCCGAGCCGCACCGTTAAAGCAGAAGGTCGACATGATAACGATTGGTTTACTGTATTATTTCCATCCTATTATGATAAAATCCGGTATTTTTGTAGCTAAACGAAAGAAATTCGTTAGGAATAGGAAAGGTAGGTACCTAGTACCTCCTGCCTAATGGACTCTTTTTAAAAACGTAACATCTTGCCTCCTTCCCAAAGGGGTAGGTGGCAGAGGCACAGAACAGATAAAAAATAATACAGAGTCCCATAATAAATCAAATCTAAAAAAAATTAAATTAAATTCTTTACTCAGACACAATGGGATCCACTTAAAACATGACATAAAATTACAATTAAAAATAAAATCAAATTATTATCAGGAATTATAAAAATATGAACAAAATTGAAATCAAAAATTTAAAAATTAAATTAAAATAACAAATTATAATTAAATCAAAAATAAAATATATCACCATATAGGTACTTCGCCAGTTGTTTTCAGGTGTCATAGTTATGTAATAGTTTTTTCAACTTGATACATGCACGCTTTTCTGTGAAAAAGTGTCTTGACAGACGGACAGACAGACATACATACAGACGGACAACAAAATGATCCTATAAGGGTTCCTTTTTTCCTTTTAAGGTACGGACCCTAAAAATGACTCCCAATAATGCATTGCTGTAATAAAGTATCTCCAAATTAGGGTCGTTACTATAATTTATTACCTGCGATCGTCTATAGAGACTAGAGACTCTTAAAATAACAACATTTTAAATAAATAGATTGTTATTGATTCCTAATTAGATTGGCACTTAGACCAGAAGGAAGTATAATCATAATAAAAAGGTTGCTGTTTTAAAGCTTGTAAGTAATTTTGTTGTATATGTCTTCTTTAACATTTTCAAAATTGGTTGCTGGAGGGTACCCCGCCTGCCGTCCGGGTTGCGGATGAGTGCTTCGGCGTGCCCGCAGCCCCGACACATGGCGTCCCGCAGGAAAACCCTGGGGGGTTTAGTCAGTCGGGATGATCCCCTTCAGGGACTTCCCATCCTGACATCCCCGGCATGGCCGGGTATCTGTATCCAGATTTCCCTGGGTCACAAAAAAAGGGTATCCCGCCTATTTTACGAGTAAAAAGAGGTCCTACGTTATAAATAAATACACTGCGTTGTAATTTTGCCGCCCAATTTACTTTACCAATCAGAAAAAATCCCAGCAGAATATTGAATAGAGTCTTTCCCAAACGGATATCACACATTATTATGAAACCCTTCTTATTACTACTACATGTGAATATGTATGTCCTATCATGCATTTCTATTAAGATATTATAAAATCAGCTCATACGTTTTCATAACATATGCACATCACGTTTACTGATAAGGAGGCAAACAGTTCCGTTCCCGTGACTTTAATCAACAAGTGGGCCACCACGTGCGCGTGCGCATTGCGGATACCACCTGCCCTTGATCCATGCTATTTACCTACAACCACTCAAAAGGACTAATTATTTGGGTCAATGAAACTCTTGCATATATTTAATTCATGTAGGTAACTCAAACTGTATATTATATTATAATTACTCGCCTTGAACTGCCACGAAAAGAGGACTACAAGTAAACATAGCCTTCTAGGGTTCCGTACTCAAAGGCTGCGAACGACCCTTTTATTACAATAGAATAGAAAACATTTATTCATCACCACAGCTTAGTACAAAAATAGATTATAGTTATTTCTAAGAGCTCGCTTAAGTTCGATGTACTAAGTGGTATCTTCCCATTTGTCGCAGTGCAGTTACATAGGCACAACTTATCACCATAGTACTTTTCCTTTCACTTTTTTTGTTTTCCTGCTAGTGGCAAGTTATGGGGTTTATTGTCGCCAGTGGCGTCATGGCGTCGGAGACGGTACAGAACAAATAGATATAAAGATAATGAAAAAAAATAAGTTTTACAATAACTTAAATTTAAGCACAATATTGCGGTAGTATTGAACCTCAGATAATACAAACAAGGTACTGAACTCTTCGTGCAAGAGTCTAACTCGCACTTGTTCGCTTTATATGAAGTTAAAAATGGCAATTTACGATATAGGAATTGGCGGCCAAACACTTGAATAAGTTGATTCAACCGAATTTATTAAGCCATCATGAGGTGTTCAGCGTTGACGACAGAAGACAACTATGAACGTACTTGTATGAGTCGGCCCATACGCAGGCTGACGTCATCGTCCAAGGATTCCTACGTGACTCAGATCTTACTGAGAGACCAGTTTGGTATTAGGAACCGGAAAATATGAATTTTAGGCAATGAATTGGTCTGTAATTTTGCTAACCGGTGAGTAGCAGAGTTATTAGTAGAGCAAAATTATGTAGTAACATAAGTTCAGGTCGCGTCACGGTTTTATATCGCTGACCTAGAATGCGCAGTAGATCTGTTACAACTTTTTAGACCTGCACAAATCCCCCTCCCCTTTTGCCGAGCGCTATTAAACCGTGACGCGACCTGTATATAGAATTATAATTGATGGCATTATTTTTTTTATATAAAGTTAATAATCAGCTCTGGAATTAATAAATATTAATATTAATCAAACTCATAAAAAATATAAGTAGGTAGTCTAAGTCAAAGTCAAGAATGCTCTGAGCAGGTAGGTAGGTAGGTCCTTACCTTACCTACCTGCTAAGCTGCTGCTGCTGCGATAAGGTGCCTAAAATGCTATATATTAATACCCCTTTGTAGAAGTATCGCCAAAGTAATTCTCTAGCTGATGTATATAGCTAGTGTTATAAGTATTTTTGGCAAATGTAAGGATTTGTGGATTTAGTCTGTGGCTTTGTCGCTGTCAACAAGAATATTGACAATGACAAGGTTACTGGTTTGTTAGTAAAAGTACTGAGAGGTGATATACTCTATGGAATAGGAGATAAGCAGGAAATATGGCGGCAAAGCAGTGATAATGGAATATGGAGTGAATTATGAGAAAAATATAGTAAAAGGAGGTGTACGAGGCATAATATAAGATTTAATAATTTCCATTCGTCACACTAGTTTTGATACTTATTCATTATAATAATAATAAGCTTATCTATCAAAATTCATACGCTATCAAAATTTTATATGATAATTTAATTAAGTTTAAAAATATAAACGAGCTCATTATGTTTTATCAAATTAAATTGTACCTCGTACCTATTCACCGTCGTTAGTTGCAGATATTAGATTATACAGCCAACTTTCATACACATAACATAATATTATCATCATCACTCCTTTTTTTCAAAGTGGTAGACGGAGGTGTACTGTGTACCCAGGACAGAGTCCCATAGTAGATTATGTTTTTAGGGTCCAAGTTTCATATAATAAGGGACCTATTGCCATCTGCCGGACACAGTTCCCCTGGATTTGAGAAAATTTCTAGGTATTTTAAAATTCAATAAGTAGCTAAAACTTTTTGCCTGACCTGGGGATAGTACCAGGAACCTCACTAGCGCTTGCGACCATTACTTACGCCACCGAGGAAGTCTTTGATACGTGAATGCACCCGCATTCAAGAACAATTACTAGGCGGTCTCACAGTGCGTCCAAACGCATAAGAGCGTACCTAGCTTTCTAGGAATTTGACACAATCCTATATAAAAAAATTACCAAATGTTTTGTATTCCTGTGTTTCCTTCGAATATAAAAAACCCATTCCATAAATTTATATCTTGATATCTTTATAGAGAAGTAACCTATGTCCCTGTCATTTTAATTTTTCTTATAAACCGTCAAACCCTACAACTTTGCCTCCAGGGGTATCTTTGCCCAAAATGCATTTTTTAAGGAAAATCGTTTTTAGGAAAAAAATCTCTTGCATTATGGCAGCATTAATATTTTTGGTAGAAACTAGATTATGTTTCTGGTATCACTGTCTATAGCGTCTGCAGCCAACTTCATTCAGTATCCTGTCATAAATTGCTGAGTGAGGGGCTTAATTTTGCGGGCAAATTTTTTGCGAAATACCCGGGTAACATTGCCAACTCATTTTATGAGGAAAGTTTTGTCTGTATTAGTAGGAATTTGAAAGAAAACGGTCTAAATTGCCCTGAAGTTTATACTAGTTCTTATAACATTGATCTTAAAGTTATAATTTCCTTAAAAAAAACGGTAATGTTGGCTAAAAGTCGAGTAACTTCGCCCGCCATCAAAATCATCGAAATCATGTAATAAATATCGTCCTAAAAATATAAACACTATTCTAATCCATATGCACATCATCCCAATGTTGCAGACTATAGCGAAAAATACCAATGCGTCAGTAGAAAAAACATGAGATATCTTAATTTTATTGAAAAAAGTGGGCAAAGTTGTAGGGTTTTACGGAACCCTTAGTTTTTCATAGTGATCTTCCAAAAATCGCAGTTTTACTCCCGTGATTGGACGTTCACTAAAAATGTAGCGTTATTAAACAAAAATTAAATGATAGGGACACTACTTCAACTTTATACTTTACTTCAACTTTAAAATATCAAGATATAAATATATCAAACTAGTGGCCCGCCCCGGCTTCGCACGGGAGAAGTAGAAGTGAACGTTTTAACAGGAGTAAATTCGTGATACATTGTATTTTTATAGGTATAACCCTAATGGTTTACACATTACGCAGCGCACGCAAATTAATGACTATTTCTGTTACAATGACCAAACCTTAACAGATGGAAACAATTTCCGAGGCCTATTTTGATGATATATAAATACTACAAACCCTAGAGGTTTGTAGTATTTATACATTATTTCTACCACCATTAATTTTCATACCGCATAAAAATAATGACTTCTTCGATAATTGTGACTAAACCAAAATATATGAATTTAATGTCCGTTCACTATTTTGTAGATATTGATTGGTAAATACTACAAACCCCTAGTACATTACTTTATTCTACCACAAATAGATTTCCCAGCGCATGAAAGTTAATGACTGCTCCGATTATTGTGACTAAACCAAAATAGATGGATATAATTTCCGTAGACTATTTTGTAGATATTGATAAGTCCTACAAACCCCTAGTACATTACCAATAGTTTTCACACTGCATGAAAAATAATGACTGCCTCGATTATTGTAACTAAACCGAAATAGATGGATATAATGTCCGTGGACTATTTTGTAAATATTAGTAAGTACTACAAACCCCTAGTACATTATATTATTCTACCATTAATAGATTTCACAGCGCACGCAAGTGAATATATTTGGTAATTATGTGACACCTTAGTTCACAATATTGCAGATTTCTTGCGGATCCCTAATATTTTTCAAAACCTCGTATTATAATAGCCTATGTCACTCACACTGAATTAAGCTCTCCATAAGTAAAAAATTTTTTAAATCGGTCCAGTAGTTTCGGAACCTATTCGTTGCAAATAAAAACAAAGTTTCTCACTTTATACTATGATATTGGTATTATTGGTAATAGATTGAATAATCTGGAGACATATACGGATTACGGAAACAGTGAAAACAGTAAGAAGAGCATTCATAATTCGATGTTGTTGCAACCCAGTTTAATAGAGCTATGATTAAGAGAAGCGAAATCATAAATAAGCGACTGCCTCTATAGCGTAGAGGGCGCAAGCTCGATTGCTAATCAAGAAGTCCCGGGTTCGAAACCCAGGTCAGGCAAAGTGATAAATATTGAATTTTTCCATTAGGAATTATCTCAATAACTGCCTGGAGTCTGGAACTGTGCCCGGTAGATGGCAATAGGCTCGTCCCCTATAACATGGGACCAATAACATACTGGCGAAATGTGGGTGTATCTACTGTGGGACTGAGTCCTGGGTACACCTCTGCCTACCCCTTCGGGAAAAAGGGCGTGAATGTATGTTTTTGTTATTTTTTTTAAAGTCATAAGCGCGTTTTAATTATTTACAGAACGCCATCTATTATGCAATGTTGGAACTAAAGTACCTAAAAATGTTGCTTTGTTTTGCAAGAAAAATTGAAATTTTTCTGTAGCGCCATCTAGTAAGCGTTGTTGGAACTAAAATATTCATAAGAAACTTTAAAACTGTATTTTTCCACAAAAGGGCTGAAATTTTTGAAAACGCTGAAACACGTGTTTAATTATTTTCATTTTAAAATGTTTCTACAAAAAGTGAAATTAATCGGCTGATAAATGAAGTCTACTCCATACAAACTTTCAACCCCTTTTTAATACACTTAGGGGTAAAATTTTGAAAAATCCTTTCTTATTACTTGTCTAGACTGTAAAAATAATCTATTGTCAAAATTTCATCATCATCGGTCCAGTAGTTTTGGCTCTGGGTTGATGAGTCAGTCAGTCAGTCAGTCAGTGAATCACTTTCTCTCTTTATATAATAGTATAGATAGGTTTACTGTATTCGGAGGAAACAGCGGAATACAAAACATCGATTTAGTAAATTTTCCATAGGATTGTGACAAACTGCTAAGAGGTCCTGTATCCTGATAAGGCCGGTAAATCTAATTGACGAAAGCAGTAAGAAATAATACAATGCAATGTATTATAGGGTGTGTAAGTAAAGTATACATCTTTGAATACGTATAAGCTCGTTTTTCCTTATCTCCAATTAAGGCAACAAATTATGACCAGATGTTAAATGAGGTCTTTGAGAGATTGTATATATCAAAAGTCATTAAATTAATATCAAAGCGTTCGTTCTCTGCTAATCTCCGAGCGGCCATACATGGGTCAATTACAAAAAACATAGAACGAGTCCATAAATAACTATGATTCAATGTCAATGTATAAGATATCGTGACTAGTAACTTACGTCATAGACTTAGTCTACCTACCGATTATCACAAAATATAAGGTGTCAATAGGCGACGGTAACTGCTTTAAATCAGGCAGGCCGTCCGCATGTTTGCCACTCATCGCATAAAAAGACTGAACCGATTGGGCTAAAATTCGGTATGTGGATAGTTTAGATCCTGGAATAACTACTGGTACAAACCGCGTTAGTAGGATATAATATCCTACTAATATTATAAATCTCAAATTTCAGTACAATTAGAAAACTTACGTTTTTAACAGGTGAACAAAACCCTTCGAGTTCTAACAAACCTCCAGCGCCATCTAGCGCGGTTCTGGTTTAGATTTATGGATGGATGGATGTTTGTTATTCTTTCACGCCAAAACTACTGAACAAATTGGGCTGAAATTTGGTATGCAGGTAGCTTAGACCCTGGAATCACACATAGGGTACTGTTTTTCTCGATATTCCCACGGGAACGAAGACTACGCGGGTGAAACCGCGGGGCACAGCTAGTAATTATATTAGTCGTGAGTTTGTGGTCGTCACTTCAATAAAGTTACGTCGGTTATAACAATAGAACAATATACCCTACATTAGGACGTATCCGATTACAAGTAAGGCCACACAACGTGGATTGTAGATTGGTCTTTAAGAGGTAACGCCACCTTTAGCAATTTGGTACATTTCAATGAAAAAAATTACCAAATCGATGATTTGTAGCTGTTTGCTATGAATAAGATTAACTCAGGTTTATATTATGCTGACAATCTCAGACTTAAACTATATACCCCTATTATCATATATAGATAGTTACCCATTTAACCATATTGACATTCTATTCATAAAATATCAATTGATATTAAAAAAAATCTTCATAACCAAAAACTTTCAAATTCTGGCCAATAAGGTTTAGTTTGATTCGTGATATATTATTGGTATTCTTTACTATAACAAAACTAACCAGATAAGACTCTGTATATGCATTGAACTAAGTTTAAATGAAATATGTTTATTATCTTATTTATTATTATTAAATAACATTTCTTAAACTATAAACCAAAAACCTACTTAAGCATTATAGCAAAAGGTACATACTTAGTATATAATATATCGGATAATATATATTCGTCCGATATTTGATATAAATATTGGATTTTAACGAACACTGCCTTATATTATGTTTTTACAAAAACTCGTTATTTTTTAGCGTTCACGTGATAAGACACAAGAAAAATTAAGTTTTTAAAAGAAAATGATATGGACATAGTATTTTCCATCTTAATAATATCAACAGTATATATTTATCGAATGTAGTACATACCTAAATGAATTTGATATTTTTTTCAAAGGATTGTGTCAAATTCCTAAAAGTTGTCGTTACCTACGTCTTGTAACATAATATTTAAAAAGTGAGTTTATTGAAGTGTTCATGAATTCGGCGGATCGACTCTTTATAGGCAAATATTATGTACCTATATACCTAAGTACAAGTATTATAGGTATCGGAATACCCAAATAATTGCGTAAACCCTAGGGCGATTGTGAAAACCTGGATATTTGTAGTACTGTACCTAAGTATTAGATATAATTACTGAAATTAGAGTGGAACGTCAGCCAATAACATATAAAATATGCACAATTTATTTTGGTATATATTATATAAAATATAATTATTATTATTATATATAGAATAATAAATAAATATCCACCGTAAGTAAATAACGTAAGCTTGTTCCATATTTATCCTATGACGTCTTTGATAGGAATAAGGTATAAGATTCCTTTTTTTTTTGCCTTGGGAGCTAGGGAGATGCTTTACACATACCATCCCGCGCTCCGGAGGCACAGGGTGGCTATGTGGTACGCCCACGCATTAATTCTCTGTCAAGGTATACAATTCCTAACTCAACCCATTGCATGATAGAGGTATCAAGGCACATAATATATCAAGGTATCTCTTGCTTCCGTTTTCGTAGCTGAGATAGGAAAGGAAGGGACGTTAGGGAACTCATCCCAAACTAAAATACACACGTCATAATATAACTATAATAAAGATGAGAATGAAACATGGAAATTAAAATTACAACCATATCAAATAGGTACCTCAACATATCAATATTAATGCTGTGCAAGGCGCGGTAACTCTCTGTCAAAAATTTCTATGAGAACAGTGTTGATAAGTACGTTATTCCGTTCCGTACTAAATTTACCTTTCTTTTAAAATACTTTTCGAACGCACGGTAGCCTCAGTAATGTTTATCTTCATGGACGTGCAAAAGTGTCAGATTATGACCTATTTGAATAAATCTTTTTGACTTTGAGTTTGAGTTTACCCATGTCATAAATAAACCTAAGAGGAGAAAGGAGCACGAAATTGAAGCCATCGAATTGTTACCTCAACATAATTTATATCAATGCTGTACTTATACAGAAACGGTAAAGAGAAATTTGGTCACACGTCAATCTCGAACATATGGCTGAGTTTTGAAAGTGGCCTGTATATAAGCCATATAAATGAATCCTGCGTAAAGGCCATGCCTTATATGGCGAGGTTCGGTGTTGTAACGCAACTGCCTTATAAAATGACTCACCGTTGTACTAACTTATGTTAGCAAAACATTACACAGACGATTGAACATCAGATATTAACTGATAGATAAACCAATTGTTACACATTTTCTAGATTTAATATGTGATTTTACTGTTATTGTACTAGTTTGTGATAACAATAAAGAGTTTTCTATTCTATTCTATTCTATTTATTATGTTATATAACGACTTAACTCACGTTTAAAGTCGAAATCGCTCGACCTAGGTAAATATGAATACCACTCACGGTAGTTTTCAAAATTGATAGATAAATGTATAAAAAAATCTTTATAAGTATATTGTGACCAAAAATAAACGAACAATAAACAGATTCAACTCGACATAATGGGATTTGTCTCCAGGGATACCGGGATCAGACTAAATTAGCTAGGTAATGATACCGCCTAGGTTTATTATTTTTTTTTATATGAAATAGGCTTACGTTTCACCTCAATCTCGCTTGATTTAAGTGCTTACTGATAACATTTGTAAATTTTAGTCGATGTTATCATTTTTACAAGCTTTTATTTAACTTGTAGTGTGTGTATGTATATTAATATGTATTTTTAAGTTAGAGTAAAAAATAATTACATAGTTACATATGGTATCAGTGGATAAAATTAGGCGGGATCAGTGGCCATTTTAATGTGATCCCGTATCGGTGGAGACAAACCCGACATAAATACATATTGGTTATATTATATCTTTAAGAATTTTGTCGAACTTATATATAGAACGAGACAGCAGATATGCAATGTTCTTGCAAAAAAGAAAAAAATCCCCAGATACCACCAAAAAAAATTTTATCCACGTGTCACGCTAAGCCCGTAGAATCTAAACATAATTCTAACCCTAATGCTTACGTTTCCCTTCGAAGTTTCTCTTCCAGCGCTGTTAACTATAAATAATAATTATATGACTCAAAATTTTTGAGAAAACAACGAACTGATCAGAATTTTATTGGAAATTTGAATCATAATAACAATAAATAGTACTTTAACGTTGTGATATTAAATATAATATCATTCCCTTCTGACTAACAAAAAGCTGTTGATTGGAAGAATGAAAGGACTTAATCATAAAATTATGGAGTAATGAATGCTCGTGGGATGATTTAGGAATAAAAATATTACAAAATTACTGCAGGATGAGCAAGGAATAGAAATGGGTTAAGTGAGTTGCCGTGGGGTTACCGGCTTTAGAAAAGTAATCTCACCCTCTCTCCCCGTGGTTGCCGTAAGAGCCGGCTAAGGGCTATAGGATCCAGAGCACGGGCAGCAGCATCCTCTGCGTAAATCCATCAAACTGCGCTCGCCAACCCGCCTGCCAAGCGTGGCGAGTATTGGCAACAACCCCCCTTATGGGGGAGGCTTATGTTCAGCAGTGGACTTCTAACGGTTGGATGATGATGATGATGAAGTGAGGAAAAGACAACTGCATAGGATGAAACTCGATATGTGCCCTGGTCGATGAATCCATGGAGCGGGGAGTCCTGCGACGCTGCGCCGCACAACGGTGATCACATTATAACGAATAATAAAACAGGAGCGATTATAACACGAATAGGCATGGTGACAGATTTTGAAATCCCGTTTCTTAATGTAGGTACACGTCTTATATTACCGAAAAAAACATTTTTTCAGAATAAAATTACATTTTACCGCAAATTAATGCATTTTTAACTTTCTAATTTAAAATGAGCGCGAAAACGCTCGTATGTGTCATGGCGTCGGGTCCTGACGTCACGCCTAAGTAAATATTTTATTTTTGCCTTAATAAAACCTTGTTCCATCTTCGATGATTCCTGGATTGCCACGAATATATAACAAATTAAGTGACTGATCACAACACAACAAAAGTTAATGCGATATGGTGAATATTTACTTCAAGTGTTTATACTCTCAGTAACAGTATTTACTGAGGCGTGACGTCATTCGCTCTGCTTGGCGTTTCAGTTAAGATGGCCGATTGCAATTTTTTGTACTTTTATTTTAATAAAAATATTATTAATCTCAATGTTTTCAATAATACTGGGTCGTTTTTTAGAATCCTTTCGATATATATTTTTCACTAAAACCATTTATTTTTTTTATCTGTTATAGTGTCATCATGCCTATTATAATAATATTTTATTATATTAATATTAACAGTAAATAAACTATTTACGACCCAATCAATAAAAATTTTGGCTTATTACATACTCTAACAGAAAGGAGATCCTCAGTTTTACACTGTTAGAGAACTTACATCAATTATAGGTTATGTGACCAACCCGACATGTTCTAACAACGGTTTGTCCATAATATCTTATTTATACAACGTGTTACATAAGGATATAGTAATACTTGAGACGTTACATCTACCTGTCACTCGAAACAATTAGCAAAAGAAATAAATGAGAAATTTGACAATCTGCTGTTCCATTTTGTATGGGAAGGCGAACAATTTGACTAAATTTTGATTGAATTGAATTAAAAATTCTTATTTAAAGCCGGACGTACCTTACCTATATATTTAGTCACTCAGGATCACGGACGCTACAAATGGTATACTTAATATGATTCAAAACTCCATCGTTATAAAATACGTTACATCCACTTGCACCGTGGACACTGGACGCATAAAAACTCGACGACAAACCGGTTGTAAAAGCTCGATTAAGTAATTCTCCTTGACCCAAATACAGCGGCTTGCAGGAAGATATTTTTCCTGACATAACGGTGTAAAATGTAATAAATATACGTATTCGAAAGGTAAGTATCGAGTATAATTTCATCAGTTGTATATCCTACTAATATTATTAATCTCAAATTTCAGTACAATTTAAAACTTACGTTTTTAACAAGTGAACAAAACGCTTGCGAGTTCTAACCCACCTCCAGCGCCATCTAGCGCAGTTTTGGTTAGATTGATGGATCCATCCATGTTGCTGTTTGTTACTCTTTCACGCCAAAACTGCTGAACAGATTGGGCTGAATTTTGGTATGCAGGTAGCTTAGAACTTGGAATAACACGTAGGGTACTGTTTTTCCCGATATTCCCACGGGAACGATGTCTACGCGGGTGAAACCGCGGGACAAAGCTAATTTCTTAATAAAAGTGTAAACGAATATTCGCAAAGTTACGCTCTTGGTGGTCAGAGTAATGCAAAGTTGGGTTATTGACCGTGCAGGTATTGCAAGCTTCAAACGGCTGAAGGCTTGAGCGTATATTATAATATACCAATATACGTATGAGAATACGCCACCTATTAGTAATTTGACACAACCCAATAAAAAAATACCAAATAGATGTTTGGTATGTCCCGGTTCCCACAGAATGTAAGGCCTATTCCTTTTCAATCCCATAAAAAATTATAAATTACCTACTTAACCTGTTTGATTTAAGTCTTGATATTTTGAAGATGAATTAAACTATGTCCCTATTAATTTTTTTCTTATTCTTACGCTTCGTCAAGGCGACGTCTGATCAAAACGCTGGCTTTTATCTGGCCCAACGCACCTATAATGAGTATTGCGATTCATGATTCAACACGGCAATGCCGCCAGTATCTTAGCTACGCTGCCATCAGATAGTGGTTCAGAGCACTAGGATTTTCTATAGGCTGATATTATACATATTATTATACATATTGGCCCTATGGATTTTCGAAGTGTTCCATAATTTATAGCAAAGTGTATTTAGTTAGGGTCGATAGTAAGTGGAAGTAGTAAGCTATTAGTTTAGTAATTTTTCATGTCGTAGACTTCTAAATGTTGTAGATTTTATTTTCTTGTGTAAAATATTCTTTTTCTTCTTGTGAACATCTAAAAATCCCAGTTTTACTCTTGTAATTAAATGATTCATTGGATCGTGTCAAATTCATAGTAGCAAGGATATTCGTGTACCTAATCATAACCGTTCGTCATTATAATAAGTCAAATAAAATGAAACAATACTTATATTTTATTTATTCTAAAAGTCCCTATTAAGTGACGTACGCCTAATGACCTACATTATTAAAATCCCTGAAGCTCAGCGCAATGAAATCATTGTTAATTAGGTATACTTATAATGTGAGTAAGTCATAAAATTAATGTGCAAAATAAGCATTTGTCATAATAGTCAATTAGGTACGTGACCTAACCGCTGTTTTTATGTAATGAATAATGCTTGATAAATGTTTTTACAGCTTCCTCTGATCTCAATAGCAAGATACTGCTATGTGATAAAATTCCAAACGACAATATTATATTTATTTAATTTTTTTTTTAATATTACTAAGAAAAATGTACTCATCTTTATAATAATTATACATGGATGAGTACAACGTAGGTGCAGGTGCTAACAAACACGGGTTTTTCATACATTATTACAATGGTACCTATGTGTGAGGAACACACATGGGACGAGTAAGGAAAAAAATCTGCAGGAAAAAACTAAATGGAGTGAAACGTTTTAGGATGGGTATATGGAACATCCCTGCTATTTTATACATTATTACTTTTAGTCTTACATACCTAAATAAAGCGTTGCATATCGTTTTCACAATAACCACTTATGTACTTGGTTCTGGATTTAGGCACAGAATACTAATAATAAAGGGGCAGAAGGGAGACTCCTCGAAATAATTCATATTATAATCTCCTACTCTAGCTCGAAAAAGCTTGAAAACCGCTGAACGTTATAGAGACTGTGCTCATGTCTCATAGATCGATCCAGTTGGAAGATTATCAACTCTTTTCTAACAACTGAAGGGATAATATGAGCAACTTCTAGTGGTATGATCGATTAAAAATTTGGCAGCCTTTGGCTGGATCTACGATTTTTTCGATCTGGGGTAGAAACTTGATAGTGGTGCCCATCCCTTCGGCGCTTAAGATAAATTAATCAAAAATCATGTGGTCTTTCCTCAGAGTAAAGAAAGCAATACAACGTCATTGGGTCTTTCCTTCCTTTTTTTTAGGGTTTCGTATCTCAAAAGGAAATAAGGAACCCTTATAGGATCACTTCGTTGTCCGTCTGTGTCTGTCCGTCTGTCAAAGCCCTTTTTCTCGGGAAAGCGTTGAGGTATCAAGTTAAAACTCATATCAACAATAAAGGTCCACGGTCCCTTGCTGCCATAAAAAAATAAAACTTCTAAGTCAACGTATTCAAAAGATACGGGCATTTTGCCACACATTTCCCTACTTTGCGCAACAGGCAAAGTAGGGAAACGGGTTCCCGTTGGCTCAGCATCATGAAATTTGACAAGAAGCCTGATCTGACAAGTACCTAAAGGAAATAATCCCAAAACCGTAACCTAATTATGTTTGCCGTGGCTATATCCAGGTATAAAAACCCTACACTTAGCATAATTGCAAAGGTATATTTATTTTATAAGTCGTCGGTGAGCCGACCAGGCTTTCGTATGCTAGGCGATTTGTGGAGCAATTTTTTCATTTTAATCATATTAGGTATATTATGATTTTGGCGATCTCTGTAACTGCCGCCCGGGGCGGGTGCTCTCGGTTTGCCCACCTAGATACGGGACTGAAATTTGGTATTCTATTCCAACTAAAAAAAATAAAAAAAAATTATTTATTTAGTTGTAGTTCTGATCCCTTGATTGTATTCTGTGGTTCTGATGCGATTTGTTATTTACTAATGTTATAATTGCCATTTGAAGTAATGATTCATCGGTGTCACCTTGGTTTGTCTTCGTAAACATGTGAACGTTTGTTGTTATAGCTTAAACCATTTAAAATGAGTTAACTACGCTTCTCGCCTTGTTGAAATTTCCTTGGAATGTGGTATCAAATACTTTAAAGACCAACTATGTTATCATGACATTCTTTCCTTCAAAACAAGGTTGTATTTATTTCTATCTAATTAGGTTGTAACTTCTACGTATAACCTACGTACACCTGCGTTTTATCTTAGGTCTAGCCCTACCTTAGGGTACTAATCCACTATTATTATTCTAGGGTCTAAGCTATGGGCAGATACATAGTCACGGAATTAAATAATAACGTTAAGTGTAGAATATGATCTAAATATCTATCAAAATCTAATTTTATATACATAATATTAATAATGAATAATTTTAATGCAAGTAGCATTACTATCGCGTATTATTATGTATCCCCTAATCACCTAATTATATATTCAAATATTAATATCTGTATGTCGCGATGTGACCAAAATGTACCTACACGGACACGGATAAGTTCGGACATCCACATGTAACCTGCATTTATAACAAATTAACATATTATATTCTATTATATTCACATGCCCAATCGGTAGTTTTAGCTGGAAGAGGTAACAAACATATAATCCAATCAAATATAACACACATTTCGCAATAATATTGGATCCGAAATTTCGACTTTCTATATAAAACCGATCAACTGATCTATTTTGTATGGGAGGTCGAATTTTTTTTTACGAATTTCGCTATTCTTTCTTTTGAAAGTGGTTCAGTCTGACGGGTAGATGATCCTCTTAAGTATTAATACACCTTTTTAACCACATTATAAGTTTAAATTAAGTCCCCCCATAAGGGTAGTTTATGGCGTTCTATGGGGGAGGACTATGTTCAGCAGTGGATGTCTTCCGGCTGATGATGATGATGATGATGATGATGGTGAAGGTTATATTTAAGGTGACGCAGTGTTAAATAATGAATCTAAAATCGTGCGCTGAGTCCCGCAACCCGCTCACAGTCCTGTATATTACGCCAAAACAGTATTTCTCGAATAAAATAAAAACTATTGCTAATTTAATAAAATCAAATTAACACAATGAAATATGAGCATTGATTAATCTGTACAAAAAATTTAGGGGCATTAATCAGTCTCATTTCCGTGTAGAATGAGAATCTCTATTTTTATAGAGCCGTCTTTGATATTTTTTTCTCTGCTGTAAAAGTTAACCAATCATGTAAACCAATTACCAAAATGATGTCAATATCATGATAAATGTAAAACATTAACATTAGTTCCAAATGTTTTGTAGTTGCTGAGAAATATTGAGATCTCTACCGCCAATATTTTCAATTCGTCGTCTTAAGTAACTACCTACCCATAAATTGCAATGAAGACAATGAATGAGAAGGAATACCCCTAATTTTCACGGGAACGAAGTCACGCGGGAATTGCGCAAATAGGTATTTCAAATTTTTTTAATCTTACTAATAGGTAGGTACCTACCAATTTTAAATGAGAAAGTTTGTGAGGATGGATAAATGGATATTACTCTTTCACGCCAAAAGTACTGAATCAATTTGGCTGAAATTCGGTAATTAGGTACAGGTCGCGACACGGTTTAATAGCACTCGGTAAAAGTGGAGGGGGCTTTGCGCAAGTGTATTGGTCTAAAAAGTCCAAACAGATCTAAAAATCGATTACTGCGCATTCAAGGCCAGCGCTATTAAACCGTGACGCGACCTGTATGTGGATAGTTTAGACTCTGGAATAACACATAGGGTACTTTTTTCGATATTCTCACGGGAACGAAGACTACGCGGGTGAAAACGCGGGACGCAGCTAGTAGGTACTAGGTACCTACCTAATAAATGTCTGTACTGTTACTACAGAATAAATAATAGTACTATACCTAATACTGTTATAGTTCGACACAAAAGAGTAGAAGATAATGGTGACGCCACTGTCTTCTACAAGAGTAGAAACAATTTAATCATCACATACACTTTAAATTAGTTCCGTTTCTACTTTTTTCTGTCGAGCTATACGTAGGTATGTAGCTATATACCTATTATAGGTAGAACAAATTTGTTAATGATTTTTACAGGAACTAACATATTAAACTATTATTTCCCGTATAAGTTTTCCTACTCGTGGGCACTCGTAGGTAACTGTTCGGAGAATTTACTTGAGTTTATCCGCTAAGTTGGTCCAACTTAAGAGATTTTGAGTGAAGTGGTCGAGTTTTTTGGCCAACAAGAACCTGTTTGGAGGCCATCTTTGGGATACACCTGGTCATGGCATATAAACCTACCATAATATAACTAAGCATTGTATTGAACGTAGGCACCTATAGGATTTAGGACCATAATGCATAGTGATATTCAAGTTTTGAGTCTCTCCAATAAGACTAAAGCGTTAGTATATATATACTATTATATATACTTATTTATTCTGTGGCCAAAAGCTCGTAACTAAATACTTACTGAATAGTACAGGTTTCTAGCCTAGTTTGACCAGATGATCGTGTGTGGAAGTTGTCCCATATATTATACTTAATTAAAACTTGAAGATTTGTCATTAATAACCTATAAAAAATAGGACAACTTCAACACACAGTCTTTTGATACCAAATTAGCTAGAGCTCACACTAGGTAGGTATAGCCAGAAGACCCATGCAGACTTGCTCATGCGCTCAAAAATTTGACCTGCCCGGGGATCGGACTCGGGACCAGCGCTCACAAAACAGGGTCACTATACTACCAGTCAAATTCAATTTGTAACGGCCAAAATCTTCACGCGATAGCTAATCTCCCTTCTCATTAAGACTAATCACCCATCACGGTACAATTAACTACAAACTAGACCAGAAATCAAAGCATCAAAACACGCAGTCATAACATCATACAAATAAAATATATCAACAAATAAACAAAGTGAAGTCAATGAGGGTATTCATAAAATATTTAGCTACTAGTGGCGCCATGGAACACGTTGATATGTAGTGCAGAAATAAACCAACTGTTATTTACTCCATAGATAATACATATAAACTGGTAATTTACTCTGTGGCAGTAACTAGGTCACGGCTTTGACCCTGGTAACACAATTCTGGGCCCAGCATCCCGGATCGATAGACGAGACACGACCTATTTATTTCTATAGCCACTCCCAACAAATTAAAATCTACTGAATGCCGTCTACCGGTCGAAGTACCTATGTAATATGCAATCAAAGATGAAATATGCGCTTACCTTACGCTGCGCTTCGGCGGCAAATCCGGATTTGGCTGCACGATTATTGGCCATTTTAGGTTAAAAATATAAAACTATCTACTAACTAATAAATAAATTAAATCACAGACACGGGTGCGCCGTGAAGTCACTGTGAACGGAATGTAAACAGCGCGGGTCAGCGAGCAAGCGACTGGCAACCGAGTCACACGGCGGTTGATGTGTGAGTGTGTGCTTGAATGACATCACCGCGACCGGCCGGCGACAATAGGCCTGCACATTAACTATCGATAACACAATATTATATTTGTGTCACAGTAAATACGTGTTACAGAAAGGTGTAATATACTTAAGAGGGTCTCCTGTCTAATTATTATTGTTAAATTTAACAACTCGCCAAAGAAAGAAAAATAATGCAAGACTTTCCTTAGAAAATACATCAGCTGATCAATATAATTCGACTTCCTATATTATCCCATAATTCATCATCATCTTTTCAGTCATAGGACGCTGTACATATATGCCACCCCCATAGATTTCCATCCAGTCCGGTTGTAAGCGGCCCGTATCCAGCGTGTTCCTGCCGCCCTTATCAAGTCGTCTATCCACCTTGTGGGTGGACGTCCTACGCTGCGCTTGCCGGTCCGTGGTCACCATTATTATTTATTAGAGATAAAATATGAATATGGGAAGAATCCACATACCGCCTCTAGGGGTGTAATTATTTGAGATTTTTTTTTGAGTTGTTGTGTTTTAATACTCCTTGTAACACGTTGTGTGTATGCTTGTTTAATCTTTATTTTAATTATTGCACCCAGGAATTATATTATAAAGGACTGTAGTATCGATTTGTAACTATCCCATTCGGAAAAAAAGTGCTGCTGAAACTTAAAAGAGGCTCTTATATCACTTATTGATTCCAAAATAATTTAGTAAAGTCATTTAGCTACTTAAACGACATCATAATCATATAATATATAAAATCATAATCAAAAGTAGTGTTCACCTTTTTGAGTAGTAATTTTCTCCTGCGAAGTAATTATTGGGTATTTTTAATCTAAAGTGGAATCTAAATAATTTACACAAAAAGTAGTATTGCCCTTAAGCACTGAGGATTTCTGAGAAGATGTACCTACAGTCCATCAAATCTATGAAGTACCATTTGAGGTTTTATCTTTTCAAACCGATATAACTTTCATAGGCGTAACTCACAATTTCAATAACTTTCGACGTAAAACGATGGAATTATGAGTTTTATCACAAAAATACAATTTTTAATAACTAAAATTTGAATTCAAATCCTCCAATGAAGGCAAAAACTGTCAAACGGTATTTTTTGATGATGAACAGTAACTACTTTACACAAAAAAGTCGATAAAAAAGTATCGATAGTACGCACACCACTACAACTTCGAAATGTAAAACGAAAAAAAATACACGTATAGAATACAATGAGGGGGAATGGGCTAGCTCACTCCTTTCTCTTTCTAACGTCTCAGTTAAATGAAATGGCGGCAAAGCAAGTCACCATGCACTGGACCGACCGAAACGAAGGTTCATGAGACTTGAGGATTGAGGCTCGATGGAATTTGAATAGGTGCTTATATTTGAATTTAGTGCTTATGCACTAAAAGAGGGGAAATCTAATTTTGAGAAACAACGCATTGGCTTAGAGTTTAGATCAGAACGGTGCGTTTTGCTGGAATGTTCGAACTCGTTAAATTGCAAACAACTTTGCTAATAAGATTCAACTTGGAACTTTACCTATTAAATTTAACTACCTCAGTGGCGTAGTGGTTCGCAAGCGTCACTGCCGATCATGAGGCCCAGGTTCGAGTCCCAGGTCAGGCAGTGTTATTATCATAATCCTATGAAATAAATCCAACAAATTTTACCAAAGGATTTTGATTATGTATTATTTAAGTTTTTTTTTTTTAATATAATAATGTATTATATATGTAGGTATGTAATCCTTTTAATAATGTGACTTTGAACACAATTTCGAAGTGTTTTTGTGCCCACTATGGGACTGGGTACACCTCTGCCAACTCCCCTTTGGGAAAAAGGCGTGATGTCATGTGGTATTAGGTAATAACCTTAGGTTTTAAGTGTCAGCAGGTATGTAGCTACAAGTAACTGGGTCGTGCGCTTTGGGCGTCCGTCTAGACGGGTTTCTATGGGCTAGACAGACAGAACAGATAGAGAGATACGCAACAGAGAGAGAGGCAGCTTGTATGTTAATACAACGATAATTATTTAGGCGCTGTGCGAAATTGCACTTTATTGCGTCGGAGCCAGAGTCGCTATTTATTTAAATGATTATGAAGAGTGTCCCTTCTATCTCTTTAGGATTAGTATTCTGTGGTGTTAGCTAATTTAATTTTGGTTTACAAGAAAACTATGTTATACATATAAATGTAGAGTAGGTAATGTAGAGTAGGTATGTAGAGTCAGAACTAAAAGTTACCTTGGCAGACAATGACGTTGAATTGCTTCACTACAATGTTGGCAGATGACTATTTGGAATTATTATTACAATTTATATTAATATAAATAATATTAATTATATTAAAAAAAGGTTATAAGTTCCAACTCTACCTACATTATAAATGGGATTATTTTATACAAAGAATTTTAATAATAATTAAATTAATTGATTGAATTTGGCGTTACTTTTCGGAACTCCATTGTGAACTTGTTCCAGGAGTTTTTAATAATTATATTTAATTAGTTCTTAGTTATGACATGAATTGTAATAATATTGACTATTTTTATCTTAATCTGTTGTTAAAATGATATTCCTTATTATGGATTTATTTTATAATTTTATTAACTGTAATATCTTGTGTCCTACACTTTCCTTAATTGGGGAACTTCACTTTGTATGAAAGAGACACCCCCGACGTGTATGTACATATAAATAAATATATTATATGAATATGTATATATGACAAATGAAATAAAAACAATGTAATTACCCCATATCTAATATCTAGGGGCTGAGTAAAATAATCAAATTGATCATTAAAATAAGGACATCTACGGAAAGACTTTAGAAACTCGACCTTTCCTGAGTTTCTGTTGAATAGTTATAGTATTTATAGCAAATGTTGTACGTGTGATATTAGGCACGACTCCCGACGAATAAAAAAATTGCCTTAACCATGGAGGCTTTACCTCTTGTAGTTCAGATAAAGTCACATAGATGGAGCTTTTTACAATACTTGATCTGTATCTATACTTATTATATAAAGAGAGAAAGTGATTCACTGACTGACTCATCAACCGAGAGCCAAAACTACTGGACCGATTATGATGAAATTTTGACAATAGATTATTTTTACAGTCTAGACAAGTAATAAGAAAGAATTTTTCAAAATTTTACCCCTAAGTGTATAAAATAGGGGTTGAAAGTTTGTATGGAGTAGACTTCATTTTTCAGCCGATTAATTTCAAATTTTGTAGAAACATTCTAAAATGAAAATAATTAAACACGTGTTTCAGCGTTTTCAATAATTTCAGCCCTTTTGTGGAAAAATACAGTTTTAAAGTTTCTTATGAATATTTTAGTTCCAACAGTGCTTACTAGATGGCGCTACAGAAAAATTTCAATATTTTCTTGCAAGACATAACTATCCTAAAGCAACATTTTTAGGTAATTTAGTTCCAACATTGCATAAAAGATGGCGTTCTGTAAATAATTAAAACGCGCTTATGACTTAAAAAAAAACATAACAAAAACATACATTCACGCCCTTTTTCCCGAAGGGGTAGGCAGAGGTGTACCCAGGACTCAGTCCCACAGTAGATACACCCACATTTCGCCAGTATGTTATTGGTCCCATGTAATAGGGGACGAGCCTATTGCCATCTACCGGGCACAGTTCCAGACTCCAGGCAGTTATTGAGATAATCCCTAATGGAAAAATTCAATATTTATCACTTTGCCTGACCTGGGTTTCGAACCCGGAACCTCTTGATTGGCAATCGAGCTTGCGCCCTCTACGCCATAGAGGCAGTCGCTTATGATTTCGCTTCTCTTTAGCATAGCTCTATTAAACTGGGTTGCAACAACATCGAATTATGAATGCTCTTCTTACTGTTTTCACTGTTTCCGTAATCCGTAAACCTATGTCTCCAGATTATTCAATCTATTACCAATACCAATATCATAGTATAAAGTGAGAAACTTTGTTTTTATTTGCAACGAATAGGTTCCGAAACTATTAGACCGATTTAAAAAATCTTTTACTTAAAGAGAGCTTAATTCAGTGTGAGTGACATAGGCTATATTACGAGGATTTGAAAAATATTAGGGATCCGCAAGAAATCTGCAATATTGTGAACTAAGGTGTCACATAATTACCAAATATATTCATTAACTTGCGTGCGCTGTGAAATCTATTAATGGTAGAATAATATAATGTACTAGGGGTTTGTAGTACTTACTAATATTTACAAAATAGTCCACGGACATTATATCCATCTATTTTGGGTTAGTCACAATAATCGAAACAGACATTATATGCATGCGCTGTGAAAAGTATTGGTGGTAGAATAAAGCAATGTACTAGGGGTTTGCAGTACTTACCAATATGTACAAAATAGTGAACGGACATTATATCCATCTATTTTGGTTTAGTCACAATAATCGAAGCAGTCATTAACTTTCATGCGCTGGGAAATCTATTTGTGGTAGAATAAAGTAATGTACTAGGGGTTTGTAGTATTTACCAATATCTACAAAATAGTGAACGGACATTATATTCATCTATTTTGGTTTAGTCACAATTATCGAACAGTCATTATATGCATGCGGTGAAAACTATTCATGGTAGAATAAAGTAATGTTCTAGGGTTAGGGGTTTGTAGTAATTATAACTATCTACAAAAAATAGTCCACGGACATTATATCAGTCTGTTTTGGTTTAGTCACAATAATCGAAGAAGTCTTTATTTTTATGCGGTATGAAAATTAATGGTGGTAGAAATAATGTACTAGGGGTTTGTAGTACTTATATATCATCAAAATAGGCCTCGGAAATTGTTTCCATCTGTTAAGGTTTGGTCACTGTAACAGAAATAGTCATTAATTTGCGTGCGCTGCGTAAACCATTAGGGTTATACCTATAAAAATACAATGTATCACGAATTTACTCCTGTTAAAATGTTCACTTCTTCTTCTCCCGTGCGAAGCCGGGGCGGGCCACTAGTATTTGAATAAAGATATTATTATGCGAATATAGATTATATTATTGAATATTTATTTAGCACTGTAATTATTGTGTAGGTGTACTCTGCCACGCGGTTTCTCCGGTTCCCGTGGGAATATCGTAAAAGTACCCTAAGTCTTATTCCAGGGTCTAAACTATCTCATACCGACACCAGTCCCATCCAGTCACACTGTGCAACAAGTGTTACTCGATAGGATTTTTTTTTCCCAACGTGTCACACTGTGACTCGTTTAGTGTAACTCGTTGGGAACCCACCAACCAATTCAGCCTAATCAGTTCAGTAGTTTGGCGTGAAAGAGTAAAAAACATCCATCCATCCTCACAAGCTTGTGCATTTATTATATAAGTAGGACGTACCTATGTAGAGAAATGATGGTTTTTAATTTTTATTAAAAATTGTTTTCGAGTAAAGAACAGCAAGTCAAACCCTTATTTCGGATTCTACAATTCAATTTTAGGTAAAAATCGTAATCATTTCAGCTGTAGGACGTCCACTGCTGGACATAGGCCTTCCCTATAGATTTCCATCTAGTCCGGTTGTAAGCGGTCTTGTAATTTGCATCTTATCTGTTTCTAAAGTCATCTGTCCATCTTGTGGATGGACGTCCTCCGCTGCATGAATATTAATCTTATTATGTTATTTATGTCGTGATCTCCATTTAAGAATTTTATACCATAATCGTTTTACGTAGTAAAAAAATCCCAATTTTTAAAAATTGCCTTTGGGTGGGGATTTATTACGAAAAAGTAAAAAAGGATTGACGGTGGGGATTTTTACACTATGCTTTTTGTGCTAATCCGCTAAGCTACGTCGGTTTTAAAAATGTTTCATAACATATTATACCATCACGCCTTTCCCGAAGGGGTAGGCAGAGGTGTACCAGGACTCAGTCCCATCATAGTAGGCACACCCACATTTCGCCAGTATGTTATTGGTCTCATGTAATAGAGGAATATGGAGAGGACTATGCTCGGGATTTCTCTGCGAGATCGAATCAGTAATCTAGTAATTTATAAAAACACTGCATTCCCTTTATACTTAGTTTATATAATGTACCTATCGATAGAGCACCTCATTAAAAAATTAGGAAATTCTTTTTTTTAAACTATATTCTGACACATGATCAAAATCGTTTTATGACAATTACAACCTTTAAAGCACTTAATTCCCGTACTAAAAGCACTTAATTCGACAAAATGTTTTAATAAAAAAATATAAAAAAAACAACCTAATTAATATGTGTTAGTGTAACCAAAAACCGAAATTAAATAAGAGAGTGCCCCAAAAAAATAACAGAGTCCGAGAATCTTTACAAAATTTTCTAGTAAAATGGATCAGCTAAGAAGACGAGGTCGTAGGGGAAGAAATCACTCTCGCCAAGTACCAAGCGTGGTTTACGGAGGTCATAACTTTTCCCCAGCATCTGGCAAGCCATGGTCCCTTCTAAGCGGACTGTACAGCTTCTTCATAATGTCGAGTCTAATAACTATCGTTTACTTGATGTTGGAGTATCATTGCAGCAATTGTAGTGCCAAGTGCAATATAAAGAACTTCTCAAGAAACATTGATGATATTGCAGTACGTACCAACCTCAGAACAATTAATTTATAGAGTAATTAGTGTGAGAACAGCGGCTTTGCCCGCTCGCAATTATGAAATATGGGAGTTTTATGCAGGCATAAAGATGTCTATACCCGGATCGATCCGGGTCCTCATGATCAGCAGTCGACTTGCCGCCGTGGCAGAGGCTTATGGGCTGTGGGCATTTGATTTTGAATTTATTTGGCCATTTAAATTGAATCCGGGACCTCATGATCAGCAGTCGACTTGCCACCGAGGTAGAGGCTTATGGGCTTTAGACAGTTCATTTTAAATTTATTTGGCCATTTAAATTGAATCCGGGATCTCATGATCAGAAGTCGACTTGCCACCGAGGCAGAGGCTTATGGGCTGTGGGCTGTAGACAGTTCATTTTAAATTTATTTGGCCATTTAAATTGAATGCGGGATCTCATGATCAGCAGTCGACTTGCCACCGAGGTAGAGGCTTATGGGCTGTAGACAGTTCATTTTAAATTTATTTGGCTATTTCAATTGAATCCGGGACCTCATGATCAGAAGTCGACTTGCCACCGAGGCAGAGGCTTATGGGCTGTGGGCATTTGAATTTGAATTTATTTTGCCATTTAAATTGAATCCGGGACCTCATGATCAGCAGTCGACTTGCCACCGAGGTAGAGGCTTATGGGCTGTAGACAGTTCATTTTAAATTTATTTGGCCATTTAAATTGAATCCGGGATCTCATGATCAGAAGTCGACTTGCCACCAAGGCAGAGGCTTTTGGGCTGTGAGCATTTGATTTTGAATTTATTTTGCCATTTAAATTGAATCCGGGACCTCATGATCAGCAGTCGACTTGCCACCGAGGCAGAGGCTTATGGGCTGTGGGCAGTTTATTTTAAATTAATTTGGCCATTTAAATTCCCTTTTCCCTTGTTACAGAAAAACCTATCTCGCATCAATCAGAGTTATCACGCGTTAGAAAAGCAGCTCTCAAAATTGACATTGAAACTACCAAAACTAGAAGGTCAGATTGAAATCTTAGAGGCGCTAGCAAAAACTATGGAAACTAACGATTTGGCTTGGAATCCAAGATCACTTGTGACTCTTCCCAACGTTGACGTTTATCTGACTAAGAATGAACATGGAAAAAATGTTAGCTGCCGGTCGTCCATATTGCCTGAAGTCACTGTTTAATTAACAAATTGTTTAAGGCTGGGTTATACCAACTGGCAGTGAAATCTTTGATTAGAGGGATATTACGCGTTGCGTAATTTTACCAACTGATCAAAATGACACTAAAATAACGTTAACATTCTCTCGCTCGCGCATATTAGGGAGGGACGGGCCGCACCGCATCGCATTACAAAAGTCCGCCTACATCACTTTCGTACGTTTTAAATGAACTAATTCACACTACAGGTGGACGATGCGGCCCGGTACGAGTACGAACCCCTGCAATAGTGTACGATTTTACGACATTTGCGGCTGTAGCCTGCGCGAGCCTTTAACTATAACATTACTTACCGTACAACGCGTAATTTCGGCTTAACCAGAGATTTCACGGTCCGTTAAGCATAGATTATTGTTAGAGCTAACTGGTGAAACTCAGACAAATAAGCATAGTTCTTTCTGAAACAAGTAGGTACTGTGACTCCTAATGAAATAAGTAAATATAATATTATGTTAAATCGCAATTTTTACATTTGTCTTAGAATTTATTTTCCAGCCTATATTTTCCACAAAGATTATACTTTTATGTCAAGACTAAATGCTTTGAAGACTTTACTAATGCAATACTTACTTGATTTAGAACACATCCGGGCGCCGTCCAAAGCAAATTCGCCCTCTCGCTCACACGTAACCTACCCACATTTTTGAAGATATAAAAATACATTTTAATCAAATTGGATTTATTGCTGAAACTTTTTATTATTATTTTCTCAAACCTAGTTGTCTTTATTTACAGCGCCTTAATGCATTTTTTGATATAGATGGGGTGTAGGTAAAAATATTTTTTTTTTTAGAAATTGACAAATAATACTTACACTAGCTATACCCCGCGGTTTCACCCGCGTATTCTTGGATCCCGTGAGAATAGCGGAATAAAAGTACCTGTATAATGTGTTATTCCAGGATGTATACCATCTAAGTACATACTAAATTTCTAACCGATCGGTCCAGTAGTTTTGGAGTGAAAGAGTAACAAACATCTACCCATCCATCCATGATAGATGGATTCATTATTATTAGTTTTTTTTTTATGATATTAAGTGACAAAACGAGCAAATCAGGTGCCTGATGGTAAGCATCATGATTGCCCATATCAGACGCAGTGCCACCCAGTGTTTTAAAATTCAAAATTCTGCGCGGCACTGCACTGCGCCTGTCACCCTGAGATATGAGTTGTTGAATCTCATCATGCCCAGTAATTTCGCTGGTAACATTGCCCTTCATACCGGAACACAGTAGTGTTTGCACATTACTGCTTGGCGGATGAATAACTGGCAAAGGTGTGGTACTTACCCAGGCGGCCCCCTGCAAAAGAGGCCTACCACTACTACTAAGGATTATAGTATAATAGGATTATATATTATGCAGTTTGTGTTTCACGATGTACAGGATCATACTATAAAGGTCAAATACGCATTTGGTCAAACACTCAATATGACAAGATGATTTAAGTTTTCGCAAAATATTAAAACGCGCATATTGTCAAACACGCATATTGTCAAATACGCATAAAGTCAAATACGCATATTGTCAAACATACATAAAGTCAAATAGGTACGCATATTGTCAAACACGCATACCTAATAACAAGAACGCTAAAACTCGTTTGACGTATAGCGTATGATCCGATGTACATACATAATTATTTAGGTATACTATGCTACAATTTTAGAGGATTTATTTTTGCCTTCACACTGTACCAGTAGGTATAAGGTTACCAATAATAGATCTGTTAGTGTAAAATAAAATACATTGTGTTTTTGTGATTTGCATATATTTAGGTAAGTAACATACGACTTAGTAAAGAATTTACGTGAGAAGAACAGTTACTATAAAAACAATGACCATCAGCACCCCGTGCACGCCGTACACGGATGCGTGTATATCGTGTCCTGCAGTAGAAACGTAGACCTACGTTATCAAACAAATGAACTCAGGCAGCTAAAATGCGCCACATACCCGTGCATGCGCAACGATGGGTTTAAGTCTTTATACTTTTTTTTATGATAGTGGACGAGCAAATCAGGTGCCTGATGGTAAGGATCATGATTGCCCATATCAGACGCAGTGCCACCCAGTGTTTTTAAATTCAAAATTCTGCGCGGCACTGCACTGCGCCTGTCACCCTGAGATATGAGTTGTTGAATCTCATCATGCCCAGTAATTTCGCTGGTAACATTGCCCTTCATACCGGAACACAGTAATGTTTGCACATTACTGCTTGGCGGATGAATAACTGGCAAAGGTGTGGTACTTCCACAGGCGGCCCCCTGCAAAAGAGGCCTACCACTACTACTAAGGATTATAGTATAATAGGATTATATATTGGGCAAAACCCCCTTTATGGCGGAGGCCTATGTTCAGTAGTGGATTACCAACGGCTGAGATGATGATGAGGATTATATATTATGCAGTTTGTGTTTCACTATGTACAGGATCATACTATAAAGGTCAAATACGCATTTGGTCAAACACTCAAAATGACAAGATGATTTAAGTTTACGCAAAATATTAAAACGCGCATATTGTCAAACACGCATATTGTCAAATACGCATAAAGTCAAATACGCATATTGTCTTGCTTGTTGCTTGTATGTTTGCACATTACTGCTTGGCGGATGAATAACTGGCAAAGGTGTGGTACTTCCCCAGGCGGTTCCCTGCAAAAGAGGCCTACCACTACCATATAATTTCCTATACTTACATACTTTCGGTTATTAAATTAAAAAAAAAATTGCTATGGTACTCAAAAGTTTGGCATAGAGGTAGTCAACGCGTTCTTTACGTTGTCTATCGCCATCTAAGGAACATCGTTGGTCAGTTTGTTTGTTGCCGCTTACTCCGAAACAGCTGGCAGATTTTTATGGGAATTTTGAGAACTTTCACTGGCAGTGCATAGTGCATAATATAGACTACTTATATTAGAAAAAGGTTTAGGGTTCCTTGTAAATAAAAACGAAACTGAAAAGGGCACATCTCTGAATGGCTGGATAACTTTTAAAGGGACTTTCACAGACAGATTACCTAGCCGATGTAATTAGAAGTTACTGAAGCTATCTTTAAAATAAATATGATTAGGGCTCCGTATAAAAAGTCGCGGGTAACAGCTACTGTTTAATACTGTTTAATAAAATAAAAAAAAACAAGGTTTTGAACTTTCAACTAATCTTATTATTAGGCTAGATTTTTTTCTGAAATGATATACCTATAGATAAACACACGCCCCTATAGGCGTTAGGTAGAACGAATAGAAAAATTTCGCCGACGACTAGCACCTCCACGGTAGCTCGAGTGGTAGAGAGCCCACCGGGGAATGGTGCGGAGGGTGCGTTGTTCAAATCCCGCCCGTGGGTGGTGATTTTTCTTTCCGTATTCATATTGTATTTCAAGCGAGTCTATAGAAATATAAAGTATTAGATTTTTTTACCCAAACCACTCGCGATATATTTATTGTAAATTTTATAACGAATTTGCTATAAAACACTTTCATAAATTCAACAGATGGGCGAAGGTAGTTTCTTATCGGATCTTAGACTATAATATTATGCAAACGGCGGTGGTATTACGAACATGCAATCGCGTAACAACAGCAGCAAATTTTGCTGTCAACGTCACTTTTTGTATGCCGTTTGACAGCAGACATTTAGCAATTTAAACGCTTTCCACATTTCTGTTGCGTCCGTAATGAGGGGGCCGATCTCTCGAATGGCAAACATGATCGTAACACTTGTATGGATTGCAAATTGCACGTCTACAATATTGCTCTTTATCTTCACAATCACCTCCAACTCCTGTTGATTTACGAGGATATCTGGTCATTGTAGTCATATTTTTTAATTGTATCTTTTGAATGGATAAACAAGCATTTCTAGTTTCAATTTTTACTAAGATATTATTAGCAACGTTTTTGTCTGCTTTCGATGGAAAGTTTTGAGTAGCGTTTTTTGCTTCTACCACCGCGCCAACTTGAATGTCGTGTAGTTTTCGCTTGTCCGGATTCGTGAATTTGTTTCTGCTTTTACGTCCTTCGGGTTCTGTTTGCACGGTGTCTATAAGCGCTTTTCTCTTTTCCGCTACATCTGCGAGTCCTTTTAGTTCGTGGTGTAGTTTATCATAACCAGTGCCAATGTTGATGAGTGTTTTCTGAAATTATGAATAATGCAGCTTAATTTTAATCACGATATGAATATTGAGAAGAAAAATTTCACTCAAGAGCGGGCACTCTACCATTTGAGCTACCATGAAGGTAATAGTCAAATTAGTCGATTTTTTCGTATTCCACCTACCTAACGCCTAGAGGAGGAGTGTGTTTGTTTATAGGTGCATTTGGGATTCTACTCACCGGCAAGTCTAATGTTACAATTTGAATTCATATCGAAATTGAGAAACCTTTTTTCATATTTTATATCTCTATAGACGGTCTATTCGCTTGAAATATGAATATTATGGAATGAAACATTTCACCGAATTTGTTGAACGTCTATCATTCCACCAGGATGTTATAGATGTGATAGAGTGGGGCGCTAGCAAAACACGTATGAGTTAGACTCATTAAGAAGATTTTAACTGATTATAAGACTCTTCTCTACATTTTAGGAATTCTCTACATTAATTTTCGTATTGAAGGTCTGTCTCTATGGAGACTTCACTACGAATGGCTACGGAGGTCGTCGGTTCGCTTCGATCGCCACCTCCCCCCTTCGCTCCACTGCCCTGGCGTGCCGTAGCAGCGCTCAGGAGCTCCCTTGAGCTTCTGGCTACCGCACTTTATAAAAACACTTTAGGGTGTAAGCCACGTGGAGTAGGGGTGTTATGTGTCGATTTTGTCATTCTATTCAACTTTCTTTCGACTTTTTGTTTTGACTGAATCTGAGATTGGTGCTTTCCCGACGGTTCCCCCGGCAAACTCGCTTCGATCGTTCGGCTCGCGCGTTGTGGTCCTGAGATAAACCTAACCTACAAGGTCTGCTCGGCTACAGATAAATCAACAGTAGGTGAATCTTCCGTTATTTTAATCAACCTTAGGCAATTATGTTAATTAATTGCAGTTGAATAAATTTTAGGTGAATAAACAGTAGATGAATAAGCCGTAGGTAAGTTGTTTATTATAATTGATTGAATTTGGCGTTACTTTTCGGAACTCCATTGCAAACTCCTAGAACAAGAATATTTAGTTTTTATTTCCGATTTTTTAGTGTCAAAAACAACATACTTATAATTACCTAATAGCATTTCCTCTTTGCATGCAATTTTGCGTGAGGGAGGGCGGTGCACCGTGCATGTTGTTTTTGACACTAAAAAATCGGAGTTAAAAACTAAATATTCTTGTTTTAGAAGTTGTTTATTATAAGGTTTCGGATTCTAGGTGTTTTAAACAGTAGGTTTTTTGACCGTAGTTATATCGAGAGTAGTTGAACCAGGTTTAGTTACTATTATAATAAGTACTGCCTCGGACACTGCCTCGGTGGCGTAGTGGGCGCATGCTCGACTGCCAATCAAGAGGTCCCGGGTTCGATCCCCAGGTCAGGCATAGTGTTAAATATTGGATTTTTCCATTAGGAATTATCTCAATAACTGCCTGGAGTCTGGAACTGTGCCCGGTAGATGGCAATAGGCTCGCCCCCTATTACATGGGACCAATAACATACTGGCGAAAAGTGGGTGTATCTAATGGGACCGAGTCCTGGGTACACCTCTGCCTACCCCTTCGGGAAAAAGGCGTGAATGTATGTTTATTAAGTACCCAAATTATCGCCTCAATCATCATCTTGGAGAGTGGAACTGTGCCCGGGAAGTATACCTATATATTTGTCAATAGGCTAGCTTCATATTATTCATGAGACCAAAAACATAAGTGTGGATGTAGCTACTATGTAGCTACTAGGTCCTGAGTACATCTCTGCTTATCCCTTTGGAAAAAAGGCGTGATGTTATGTTTAACATCGACTCAAATTCAGTTGCTGTACAAACCCTTACCAAGTAGGTACCACCTACCTGAGTGTCAAGTAAGAATATAGACAGAAGAATACAAAGAGATACCTTCAAAGAGTGCAAACTGGTCTTCATCTGTAATAGTTCTGAATGTACAGCATATCTTTCCCAAAGGTTGATACCCAAATGACCAAATAACGCTAAGGAGCAAAAAATAATTGAAGCTTCTAGCACTGTTGATTTAAGTTTAGAGCTAAGAGCCATTGTATATAATTTTTACTTCATATTTCATTATAATAATACATTTTAATTTGGTAATGTTTTGATTTGATTTAAGTAATAATATAGTGATCTGTGTTTGATTTACTCTTGGATTTAATCTTATTATGACATTCTATTGCGTTCTTTTGAAGCACAGATCATTATAATAGTACCATTTTCAAGTGTTTTGCAGTAATCTCTGTTCTCTTTGGTAATCTTTGATTGAATGAGTTTTATTAATGGCGACGCACGTTCTAATTTTAGTAGAACATTTGCTTAATTATTAATCATAATAATAAATGGCGATTACTAAAAAATATTATTTATGCATATTAGATAGTCTTATTAAGGCCTATCAAATAAAATGGAAATTTGCGGCCGGGAGGGCGGTGCACGGTGCATGTTGTTTTTGACACTAAAAACCGGAACTATAAATATTCTTGTTCTAGGATTTTACAATAGAGTTCTGTAAAGTAACGCCAAATTCAATCAATAATCATACATATTATAATAAAATTACTTCTTTTATTTTTTATTTATTTACTAATTATATTACTAATTGCAAACTCAATGTGCTGGACATTGAGTTTGCCAAAAAAATACAAATGCGACCATTTGTGTGTATGTTAGTTACCTCGTCACGCTAAAACTACTAAAACGATTAGGCTGCAATTTCATAAGTTGGTAGTAAACCCTGAACACGTAGATTAATTACAGCGAACCAATAGGTAAACTCAGGACATAGCTACCTACTGTGAAATAAAACCCCGAAACACAGTCCATTGTTTATTGCACTTTATGAATCATTAATAGTTACTATGAAATTCTTAGGTAGGTAATTTTGGAATTTCAATCGGCATAGATTTCAACACTCTTTTTGGTGGCATTAAAAGAGTCTGTGTATACGTAGGATGTAATAATAACTTCCTGAAATTAATAAATTATGTTAATTTAATAATAATAATAAACACATCAAAGAGGCCTCTCTGCCTCGGTGGCGTAGAGGGCGCATGCTCGACTGCCAATCAAGAGGTCCCGGGTTCGATCCCCAGGTCAGGCAGTGTTCAATATTGGATTTTTCCATTAGGAATTATCTCAATAACTGCCTGGAGTCTGGAACTGTGCCCGGTAGATGGCAATAGGCTCGCCATGGGATCAATAACATACTGGCGAAATGTGGGTGTATCTACTGTGGGACTGAGTCCTGGTTACACCTCTGCCTACCCCTTCGGGAAAAAGGCGTGAATGTATGTATACATCAAAGAGGCTTTGCGAAAGAAATATGTCCCTAAATGTATTTAAGTCCTTGTGTCGTGGACATATCCCTGGTCAGTCAGACATATCAATCAGAATAAGAGAGGGTAAAATAGGATAATCTGTATAGATTATACGTAGAATAGAAAAGAAGCCCAGGAAAAAGAAAAAATCTTGGTACAAGAGCGCACGTTTCCTATATAGATCTGCTTGTGTCGAGCCGCCATGATGGTCGCCAATGTTCATTAGAGGACATTCGAAGAAATAAAGGTTGCTTTATACATCAATTCTGGCGCGGGTCGTGCGTGTGACGGGACCAGTTGTATTCCTTGTATATATTGTATAGCAGACAACATATTGACAACGTGCGCGGGTCGGGCGCGTTTCCTTGTATCTGACACCCGCCCCAGCCCGAGCGCGCCCCGTCCACGTGTGTGTGAATTAACCGTATGGGGTGCATTACACAGTAGGTTAGGCGTCAATCAAGTGCCATCAATTATGGTTGATACTCAGTGACGGAAGACTAATAATTTCTTCCTTGATGACATCAATCATTGCCTGTACTGTAGCAAAACTGACAGCACAACCTATCGTATAATGGGCACCTAAGATGGGTAAAATACGGGATTCCTCCGTTTGGCATAATTTTTTTTGGGAATAACATTGTATGGCATAATATTATTGACTGCCTCGGTGGCGTAGTGGGCGCATGCTCGACTGCCGATCAAGAGGTCCCGGGTTCGATCCCTAGGTCAGGCCGTGTTAAATATTGGATTTTTTCCATCAGGAATTATCTCAATAACTGCCTGGAGTCTGGAACTGTGCCCGGTAGATGGCAATAGGCTCGCCCCCTATTACATGGGACCAATAACATACTGGCGAAATGTGGGTGTATCTACTATGGGACTGAGTCTTGGGTACACCTCTGCCTACCCCTTCGGGAAAAAGACGTGAATGTATGTTATGTTTTTATTATAGCATAACTTTTTTTAGCATAATATTACTTTGGCATAATAATACTGTATCATAATAGAAAGTTTAGTAATTGGTTTAACATATGTTTAGTCATAAACGATTGTCCCATAATTTTTAAGGCAGACTTATAATTCTGGCATAAAAATTTACTGCGAAATCCGAAACAGTTGGTTAGGTTAGTTTTATTATTATTTATTAGGCTTATACGACAAAGAAGAGTATAATGTGTAAATATCATTATGCGTTTATAATCTTATGATTTATATAATTATGCTTCATTACTATTATGCTAAATTATAGTATTTATGACAATAAACATTATGGCAAAATATTTGTGCCTAATAATATAATGCGTAGTGATCATTATGCTGAATGTTGTTATACCAAAGTATGTAATGACAATACATATTATGTGTTTCATTAGTAAACCGTAGAATACCTTATATGAGGCGTTCTTATCCGTGTAGAAGAAGCGTCGGAAGAATCCAATCTTTTCCGGCTGCACCGGCGCTGACCGCGTTACGTGCATCAAGCCAGTGGTACACATACCTAGGTCTTGTTGTTGGTTCTTGACCTAGATCAAATCATATTACGATAGTATGACCTTGTACATATATGAAAGACTTGCTGTGACCCGCGGTTTCACCCGCGTAATCGTCGTTCCTGTGGGAGTATATATACCTACTCTGTTTTTTTTTGTTTTTATGAGAGGGTAAATAAAAAAAAGTCTCCGAGGGTAAATTCAAAACCTGTGTTAAATCGACTTTTTAAAGTAATGCTTATTATAAAGTTAACCAATACATAGAGGACAAAGACGGAAATCTCTGTAGAGCCACTGGGCACTACCCAGCACCTTACAAGCAAAAAATGTAACCAAACCAAATATTGTAAAATTCGCAGTTGAAAAAATTAAACCCAAGTTTCTTGTGAGTTCTTTTTGTAGAGCTATATTTCCGAACACATGGTAGATTGATTACTAGTTATTGAATTTCAAAATGTATTTTTAACATTTATAAGTAAATTTATTTTTTCCTTTTTAAAGTCAAAGTCAAAAAGATTTATCCAAACAGGTCACAATCTGACACTTTTGTACGTCAATGAAAATAAACAGCAACGAGTCTACCGTGCGTTCGGAAAGATACCTTTACAAGAAGAACGCACAAGAAACTTGTAGGGCTTAATTTTTTCAACTGATTATTTTACAATATTTGGTTTGGTTACATTCGTTTGTTTAGAAGGTGCCGCGTGGTGGCTATGCGGAAGTTCCCAGGCATCTTTGTCCTCTATGTCCTGATTTACATTATAATAAGCCTTCTTTAGTAAAGTAGATTTTATATAGGTTTTGAATTTATCCTCTGAGAGCCCCGTTATCTCTTTTGGGATTTTATTATAGAATTATACTTTATTTTTATACTTAGACCACAATAACTATCTACTTTCGTACTGTTTACGTACGTGCTAGATTAATAAAATCAACTTACAGTGTCGGTTGTTCCATCGTGCATTGATTTCTTAAGGAAACCGATCTGGTCACCGACTAGCGTAGTCAAACATGCAACTTCAGCTCGACTTACTTCATCCTGTAAATTGGGGTAAAGTAGAAGAATATAGGGTATATTATGTCGCCAGTTTCATTAGAAGGCTTTGTATGTTTTAATAGTTAGTTGCGCTCCGCGTTTATGAACCCGTTGAAAATTATCCTGTGTTGGTTCAGTGATGAGTGATTTTGGTTTGAAAGTTAATGAATATAAATAAATAAAAAATAAATAAAATAAATAAATATGGGACAACTTCCACACACGGTCACCTGGTCCCAAACTAGGCTAAAAGCCTGTACTATGGTAACCAAATGACTGATATACATACTTAAATACGCTTATAACACCCAGACACAGATCAAACAGACATGTTCATGCACACAAATGTTTGACCTGGCCGGGGATCGAACCCGGGGCCTGCGGCACAGAAAGCAGAGTTACTACCGTCTGCGCCAACGAGGCTGTCTAATATGTTATCTAATAAACAATAATTAGAATTTGGATACTCTTACAGAACTGACTGCCTCGGTAGCGTAGAGGGCGCATGCTCGACTGCCAATCAAGAGGTCCCGGGTTCGATCCCCAGGTCAGGCAGTGTTAAATATTGGATTTTTCCTTAAGGAATTATCTCAATAACTGCCTGGAGTCTGGAACTGTGCCCGGTAGATGGCAATAGGCTCGCCCCCTATTACATGGGACCAATAACATACTGGCGAAAAGTGGGTGTATCTACTATGGAGCTGAGTCCTGGGTACACCTCTGCCTAACCCTTCGGGAAAAAGGCATGAACGTATGTTATGTTATGTTATGTTACAGAACTGGTTTTCCCAATTACACTGCTCAAGTCAATTCATACGGATTATATCTTGCCAACTCCCTACCTACGTATTGTCAGGTTTTAGGTCACCGAGATTCTTACAAGACCTCCGATATGATTCCTCGGCAGTTCCCTACATCATCTTTAGGAGTTATTGATAGACTCGTCTTAGAGGCACACTTCCTCACCGTCACCAAATCAATAGCCTTCTTCATCGCCTTCAGCTCTTGTGTCCTATGAATCTTCTGCGAGATATCTGGTAGCATGAAGCTGAGCAGCACTACCAGGAAAACTGTGGCCACAACTAAATAGTTGCCGTTGATGTAGGAATAAGCAGCCCAGAAGTAGTCGATCATATTCTGGAACAAGTCTTGGACTTCCGAGTGAGTGGTAGGAGGACGAGGCGACGAGAAGGTACTATGATGTTCTGGCCGATCAGGAACGTACATACCTTGGCAAGAAAGGCTTGCGACTCCTGCAGTAAATTTTATAAAATATTTATAAAATTCACAGATGAAGAGGATGAATAAGACGTATGCATTATTGAGGTTATAAGAGAAAAATAGCTCTATCAGGTATAAATCTGTACTTTATTACCTAAGTAACCTTTTTGGCGCTTTCCCATTTCTACTACATTTTTATTTTATATCAATATTCGTATTTTGAACTTTTTATGAAACTGTTGTGAACATTGTTAGTGCCAACCAAAAATTCCTTGGATATTGCTTAGTTATTGTGTTATCATCACTTAGGGTATTGTGTTCTGTGATCATCACAGATCACTATATTAGTACCACAGCATAACAATAACTTTGATGAACGTCAAAATACTTAAGTGGCTGTCAATCTTGTATATGTGTTCTGTGCTGTCAATAGGGCCGCAACTGTTAAAGTGGCGCTAGCATCGAAGTCACCAATAACAAAGCAGTTTTATATAGTTTTATTAAATTAGTGGTGAATTCACAATTTTTTCTCATAATTGTTTTCTTATCTAACTTATTTTTAAATTGGAATATTAATTCCGAACGCACGGTAGATTCGTTACTGTTTATTTTCATTGACGTACAAAAGTGTCAGATTGTGACCTATTTGAATAAATCTTTTTGACTTTGACTTTGACTTTAATAAATTCTTAATAGGAAAAATGTGTAAAAACAATACAAATATGAATAAAATTAAAAATGTCTAAATCTTCCTTAATAACAAGGGTTAGTTTAGAGGTGGCGTCATCTGAGATCAGCTTTCACTTACCGGCCCCATTCTTAAGCTTTTAAGTTAAGTTAAGTAAAGTTAAACTTGCTAATCCGCTGGGATATGTCGGTAACTTTCGTTCGTCTACGGATCTCCTTCGTATTTCTGATTCGATCTCGCAGAGAAATGCCTAGAATAGCCCTCTCCAAACAGCTCGTTGCGCTATTTTGAGCCTGCTGATAAGGCCTTCAGTCAGAGACCTCTGCAACCCATCGTTGCTCCGTCTAGACGCTCAGTTGAACTACTAAGAGGTACCTATAGTTATACGTATGATAGTATTAAGAGGTAGTCTAAAGTTTAGTCTCCTTGTCATGCTAGGTCTTATATAGGGCACGTTCTCCCAGCGCATACTCAACAACTGGCACGTGCAATTTGCTTAATGAGAATGCTTAATGAGTCAGTTGATCCCGCGAGATGAGTTAGAGGTGGCCTCGGTTGACGTAAGAGTCTGCTGCCCGTCTTCTGTCTATTTTCATAAACCTTAGCAGGCTCTTAAGGCAACGAAAAGAAGGGTGGGGTTTTACATTATTCTATTGCCGGCACTCCAGTAGACATAATGAGACTTCACATAACTCAGAACAGATAATAAGTTGACAAGCTTAAACTCCACAGGTATTGGCAGAGCTATGGCTAGCTCTGCCAATACCCGGTATACCCGGATATTTTTTTTTTTTTTTTTTTTTTATATAAAATAGGCTTACGTTTGACCTCAATCTCGCTTGATGGAAGGCGAAGATGAGGCCTAAGATGGTACACGTTTGCCTAGAAGGTGTCTGTTCACTTTGGCCTTAAAGATGTCCAGATTATAGCGTTCCGGAAATACCGACCTCGGCAGAGAGTTCCACTCCTTAGCCGTCCGCATAATGAAGGATGAAGCAAATCGCTTCGTGCGTAATGGAGGAATGTCTACAACATAAGGGTGAAACTGCTCGCCGCGCCTAGTCGTTCGGTGATGGAAAGGGGAAGGGGGTATCAGGTTATGCAAAACCTCCGCACACTCACCGAAATGTAACCGATAAAAAACCGAGAGGCAGGCCACTCGTCTACGGTGTTCGAGGCTCAGAAGATTTGCCCCCACGAGTGAGTCACTGCCTATGATCCTCTTCGCTCGGCGCTCCAACGAGTCCAAAGCATCCAGCTGATATCTGGCAGACCCATCCCAGAGATGGGAACAGTACTCCACGCAAGAGCGAACTTGAGCTTTGTAAAGGTTTAAGAGCTGCTGCGAGGTGAAGTACCGTCTCACCCTAGAGAGGATACCGAGTTTTTTGGCAGCAGTTTTTGCTATGGACTCGATGTAGCGACCGAAATTTAGATTGGAAGAGAGATACTAGACCTAAGAGCTCGAGACGGTCATTAATCGGGACGGGGACATTCCGGAAAGTCGGAGTCAGTTGGAATGGACTCCGCTTCGCCGAAAAAAGACAAGCCTGTGTTTTTAAGGGGTTGAACTCGACCAAATTGTCATCACCCCATTGGGAAACAGCCTCCAAAGTCGAGTTCACCTCCTCAATCATCGACTCCCTGAGAGATTGGACTTTTGACCCAGACTTCGCATCGGACAAGTATCTCACCGAGACTGTGCTGTCATCTGCATACCCAAAGATACCGGGTGCTACCAGCAGGTTGTTGATGTGCAGCAAAAAAAGAGTCGCGGAGAGCACAGACCCCTGAGGGACACCGGCATTAATACCAAGGAGATCGGACGAGGCGCCATTGACGACAACTCGAATCGATCTGTTCCTCAAGAAATCCTCGATCCAGGTGCAAAGCCCGGGGGCAATACCGTATGCTGGAAGCTTGCCAATAAGACTTGCGTGCCAGACCTTGTCGAAAGCCTTAGAGATATCCAGAGACACGGCAAGAGCCTCACCATGTCTCTCAATGGCCTCGCTCCAGAGGTGAGTAGCATACACAAGAAGATCCCCAGTAGACCGGCCTCGACGAAACCCGAATTGACGGTCACTGAGGAGGTCGTTGTCTTCTAGGTATGCAAGGAGACGGTTGTTTAAAACACGCTCCATAATCTTACAGAGTATGGAGGTGATTGCGATAGGTCGGTAGTTGGCAGGGTCGGCACGACTCCCTTTCTTAGGGACGGGTTGGACATTGGCAATCTTCCAGGATTTCGGAACTTGACCAGTCTTCAGGGACAAGCGATATAGGCGAGTCAGAACAGGAGACAACTCAGGCGCACATGACCGCAAGACAATGGCAGGAATGCCGTCAGGCCCATTAGCCTTATTCACATCTAGAGTGCTGAGTATTTTAAGTACCTCTTTTTGCCGAATGTGTACCTCTGGCATTGCAGAGTCACAACGAGGTAGCAAAGGTGGGCAGTTACCAGCAGCATCTAGTTGTGAATTCTTCGCAAATAGAGAGGCAAATAAGTCTGCTTTCTCTTTGGCGGTGTGAGCTAATGAGCCATCCGACTTCTGCAATGGCGGTAAAGAAGACCGGCAAAAATTGGCTTCGACCGATTTGGCAAGAGACCAGAAAGCTTTACTCCCAGATGGGTAAGACGCTAGTCTGGCTCCAATACGGCCAATATGGTCGAAGCGGGCCTTGCGGAGGGCACGTTTGCAGGACTTGGCTGCACTATTAAAGGCTTTTTTCAGTTTCTGGACATTCGGCGCTTTGCGGGCTCGAGCATCCGCCCACTCCTGGTAGGCTAAGTTCTTAACTGCTTCGGCACTACCACACTCAGAGTTGAACCAAGAGCGGGCTTTCACATGGAGTGAGACATCAGAATATGGAACAAAATATTCCATAGCCTGATATATCACTCCAGAAACAGCATCCGCGCAGCTCGTCGGGTCGTCTGAAGAAAAGCATAAGCGCTGCCAAGGATAAGACGCAAAGAAATGCCGCATCTCATCCCAATCTGCTGACTTGTATCGCCATACACGCCTAGTCCCCATGTGATCGGGTTCAGGTGGCGAGTAGACAGACACAGATTTCACCAGGCAGTGGTCGGAGCTACCTAACGGAGAGGAAACTGCAACTTGATATCGGTCTGGATCGGTTGTCAACAGAAGGTCCAAGCAATTGGCCGTGTGGCCATCAATATCAGGTATCCGAGTAGCGTCAGCTACCAGTTGGGAGAGACCTAGTGGTAGAGCAAACTCGTATGCTAATCTCCCGGCATGGTCGGTATTCTGGTATGGGTAGAGCCACTCCTGGTGGTGGGCGTTGAAGTCCCCCAGAACTACCAGCTGCGCAAACGGGTACCTGAGCTGAGCTGTTTCGGCCGAGTCAGTTAGATACTGAAAGAGCCTGGTTGTCTCCATGTTATCGGTATGCGACCGATAAACACTGGCATAGAGTATCTGCTCCAAGCCAGTGTTCACCAGAACCCACAATACGGAGAAACTGGAATCTTCTAGGTTACGGAGACGTCGACAGCAGATGTCATCGCGAGCATACACGCAGGTGCCAGCGCGAGATTTGAAATTGTGCTCCAGGGTATAACCTGGGTAGTGTAAGTAAGCTGCATCAGCTGGACAACTGATTTGCGTCTCCGTGAGGAACAGCAGATGTGGTTTTTCAGTCTCAAGGTGGTGATGGACTGGGACGAGATTGGAGTGCAGACCTCGGATGTTGGAGAGGTGCACTTTTAGTGCGAGGGAGTGCAACCGCTGTTTAACCAGTTTCTTATTTTTAACTTTTTTCATTATTGTTTTTGGTGAACAGACAAACAGAAAGGGGACAGTTAGGCGAGGCAAAGCAAAAACGAATACCAAGCGATACAATCATAGTACTGCACTGACGGGAGACTGATCCGGAGCGCGCGGGGACGCCCTAACCCCCCCAGAGATGTTCATCGGGCCCTCGCATCTGGTCGCCAACCAGCACGATGACGCATTCTGGGATTTTTCGCGAGTTGGCGGGGCAGCCTTTCATAGGTGGCTATCCTACTAGTTGGGCCCCCTACTACCTGCGGTCGGCCAGCGGAAGACCGTGCTTAGGATCCCGCTACCCTCCGCGAACAGTCACCCAGTACAGAAACCACGCAGTACCGGAACTGGTTCGCAACACCATGCAACTGCCCAGACTCCCCTTCCATGATGGTTACTCAAGGCATCATGCCGAAACGCGAAAAAAAAATCACTTGGCGGCTTTGCCAAGAGGGTGGTGACAAACCGCGGCCGAAACCTACCACCAGATGGTGCTGTTCATTTGGCGCTACCCAAGGGACACGTGTGGGTATCTAGAGCTATAGCCCACGGACGCGAACAGCATTATCCCTCAAAATCCGGTGGAGTTGGCACTCCACCGGATATTGGCAGGGCTAGCCATCTTTAAAAGAACACACATATATTTTTAACAGTTTTTAATTGTTATAAATATATAAAAATACAACAATATTTACTCTAACAATTTTAACAACTATCTAGGCAGATAACAATAACACCTATGCGCGCCTCATTCAAAAGCAGCCTTTTGGGGCAAATGTAGACTTTTCAATTATTTAGCATCGACGATCAGCGATTTGCGCGTGCTTACTTATTAAGTTTTGCGACCCTTTTAAATAGAATATAAAATGATACTTAAGGGTGTATTTCTTTCATACAATGTGACGTTTCCCAATTATGGAAAGGGAGACAATGGTTTTCCACTTAAATGTTTGTGGTTGGCTCTTGACCTGACCTTTATTTGCGCGAAAATATGTTTGACTCATAAAACCTTATAATTTTTTTCCGATTTATGTTGATCCGATTTATGAGCCTAAAAATAACCTAAAAACATTTTTTTTTTACACTTTTTATACTTTATATGAGAAAACCATTATAGTTTTCTTTAGTCAAATGTATTTTCGAGCAAATGGGGGTCGGGTCGGAAGCAAACCTCAAGTAATTGAGAGGAAAGTTGTTGTCTCTCTTTCTGTATTTGGGAAATTTAATTTTGTATGGAAGAGATGGGGTATCTCTACCATGCCGGAACTTTAGTGACTTTATCATCACTATGACCTGTCTGCGGTTGAAAGAGCCTGGACGTGGCATCGAGCTTCCGAACAGCGACTTATAAATAGCTGGTCGTGTATGCTAAAAGTTGTAAGTTCACATTGCCCATTAGTGACCGCAATTTTTTAGATGGTTCGATTTAAGCAGGTTTTGTTATAATCTGTCAGTTCGACAGCATAAGGAGCAGCTTGATCCCTTATTAGATTTTTGAAGTGACGAGCAGGACTGACTCCGTGAACACTCTGATTCTGAAAGAAAATATGGTTATAATAATATTATTAAGTATTTTGAAATTAAACTTACTTTGTATGCCAGTGAATAAAAAATATGTTACGATTAAAAGCGCATGATCCCGGGAAACCTTAGTATCAAAAGTCCCGGGAATTCTCGGAAATTTGATATCGATTAGATTAGACTTTTGATAGCTGTACTTATAAATTAATACTGGCACTAGTTTTACAATTTTTTGTTATTAGCAGAAAATACTAATTTATTTAACTGAATTATTGAACTTCGGGACAAAAGGTTCTCAAGTAGAGAATACGGACCTGAAGACGAATCATAAGCCAACCTGCCACAAGGTGGACCGACATCTGGTCGATGTCGCAGGCTTGCTTTTTTGGATGTAAACGGGAGTAATCCCGCGCTGTTGCGTTTTATTTTAAGAGCTTATGTTTAGCAGTGGATGCATTCCGGCTGATTATGATATTATATGTTTCTTGATTAATGCTATATAAGCACACTGGCATACTGCATGGTTTCAAATAATTGTAACAGTGTAAGCCGTGAAATTGTAAGAATAGTTAGTTTAATTAATCTAGTGGCATTATAAACTAACGTTTAGGTAAGGTTAGGTTGTTTATAAACTAAGCTAAAATTATAAACTAAGCTTTGCTGAGCATTGGTGGCAATACTCTATCCTTCCAGTGCAAATCATGGTAGAATGTTGGGCAAAGTACCTCGTTAGACGGATTTCTAGCATTGTTAAAAATGACTGATATTAAACGCCTGATGTGACAGTCCACTTACGTTTTATTAAGCATTTTGGTAAGCTGGAGATCGAAGATCTGAAAAAGAAGATAAGTAAATATTAATTTTATTAGATTATTTCTATAATTGCATTTATTTAAATTGCTTTACCTACCTTCTTAAACAACAACCAGTCAGATTACATGTTGGTAAACCGGAGCGCTGCAAAACAATAAAATGTTATCTACTAAATAATAATTCTTGGTTCAAAAATATTTATTTCTGCCAAGGTGTTGATAAAGTAGGTACACTGTTGTTGATGGGCGATTTGAACCGCACGGCAAATATCGACAACAGAATAAAATTGGGTGAGTCGTCATCGTAGGCGTAGGGCTAATCCTACTATTATTTATTCCGTGGCGTACATTGATATAAAGAAAAGGGGAGATAGGGTACGTACTCCCAGCGTTTACTCAACAAATGGCACGTGCAATATGCTCAGTGTGAAGTTTGCACAGTGACATGATATAATGAACAACAAAGATAGAAAGACGTACCTAAGACCGAAGTGCGACCGAGACAACAATATTATTCGCTCGTACGACCTTACTTTACTGACTTATGTGGACCTAATGGGACCTAATTCGAGCTTGACATTTTCGAGAAGCTAGTGGCCAGTACCTCATCTCCCCTTTTCTTTATACTTATAAATGGTGGCGTAGGTATATTTCTCGCTTGTTAAATATCGACCCATAAATTCTTTGATGTCATTGATTTAGTTATTATCAAATAGTAGTCGATACGATATTTTACTTCTATCAAGTTTAATAGGTATGTAAAGGTTTTCTTTCGCACATAACAACTCATCGGCGACTCGATTCTATGTTATATTATCTATATTATATATTCTATATAATTATGTATATATTCTATATTATATAGAATTAATACTAACACAACGAAGATTATTGCTGGAGTCATCTAACTCATGAAAAGAATGCAATGCTTTCACCGTTTCTGCAGTAGAATTATTACTTCCACGATTAATTGACATAGCCAGTTTATTTTGCACCGAATTAAATGACGATTTACTCAAAATGTCATCCATTATCGGTACAAATATATTCTTTAGTAATGTCATATTGCTGTTAATAGTACAGTCATTGTTGTTTTTTGGATCATCCTCTAATTTAATATTAATTTTTATTTTGTTATGTTTCGGCAAATCTTTTCTATAGTATATAATTCTTTTTTCATTCGGTTTCTTATTGGCCTCTTCAGTATCATTCAGCCGTTCCAGATTTGTAGTTATCACAGGCTCCGTGCCATTATGTTCAGCGTTTTGCATTATTATATTTATTCGAATATTCGATTTCGGCTTATTATCATATGAATAGTAAACAAAGTCGGATTCCTCCGAATCGATTGATATCGGCATTTCTTTATAAGAAAAATGTTTGCAATAGCTCGTGCTTGTCAGGGCATCACTGTAGTTGGCTTCATCAATTGTTGAGTTCATACTCTCTGTGAATTTTGTTTTTTTACCGAGACTTTTAGTAGATTGTGTAGGTTTGACATTGAGTAATATGTCATCTGGGTATTGAAGACGTTTTTCACCAAATTTTAATAACTCTGGTACTGATTGTATTGTAATTCCTACACTAGATTGAGTACTTATATCGTTTTGTATGCGTTTATTCGAAACGCGGTTTGCTCGTTGCTTTGAAGCTTAAAATCAGTAAAGAAAATCACATTATTATTTATTAATATTGAATAATATATGTTCATAATTACTCAGCCGTAACACGTCCACAACTGGATAATATGCTTATAGGCCTCCCCCACAAATTTCCATTTTGTCCGGCTGTAAGCGTGCTTGCATGCAGCGTGTTGCTGCTGTCACTATTAAATCATTTATTTGTCCACCTTGTGAGTGGACATCCTACGATGTGCTTGCCGGTCCGTGGTCTCCATTCGTAAGCCTTACAGCCCCATTGGCCATTATCGGCGAATCCGCTGGGCTATGTCGTCTTACTTAACTTAACTTTTATACGTCTACGGATCTCTTCGTTTCTGATTCGATCTCGTAGAGAAATTCCGCGCATAGCCCATAACTCGGAGTGATATATGTAATTAAAAATCAATCAAGCACTGATTCAACAACAAAAAATAACATCACGTTTTTTCACAAAGGGATAGGCAGAGGTGTACATACCCAGGATCCAGTTCCATAGCACATAGTTTGTTTTTTGAGCCGAGCCTATTGCCATCTTCCGGGCACAGTTCCATACTCCGGGATATCATTGAGCAATTCCTAATGAAAAAATCCAATATATCACTTTGCCTGACCTGAGGTTCGAACCCGGGACCTCATGATCAGTCAGTCACTACGCCACTGATGCACTTATTCAACTTAGGCCTCTTTCACCATCCTCGACTAAAGTACCGAGTAAGCTACTCGCGTCTATTAAAGTGGCGAGTAGGGCGCAGTGCTAATTCCATAATGTCCGAGTAATACTAACCGGCACATAAACTGGCCTTTTTTTGTGAAACTGCCAAAAGTTACTTGGGGCTTTTACTTGCCGAGTAGCACTAATCGGCGAGTAGTTAACTCGAAGACAGTAAAAGAGGCTCTAAGCAAACTAAGTTATTGGTCCTGTCTAAGTGTTTTGACCAAGTAAATGGTTATTATGGTGGTTATGGTCGTTAGCGCAACGACCTATGGAGAGGGCTATGCTCGGGATTTCTCTGCGAGATCGAGTCAGAAATGAGGAGATCCTAGATGAACGAAAGTTACCGACATAGCCCAGCGGATTAGCAAGTTGAAGTGGCAATGGGCAGGGCACATAGCACGTAGAACTGATGGCCGATGGGGCCGTAAAGTTCTCGAATGGAGACCACGGACTGGTAAGCGCAGCGTAGGACGTCCTCCCACAAGGTGGACAGACGATCTTATAAGGGCAGCAGGAGCACGCTGGATGCGGGCCGCTTGCAGCCGGACTGGATGGAAATCTAAGGGGGAGGCCTATGTTCAGCGGACGTCCGGAGTTGCAGTGGACGTCCTATGGCTGATATGATGATGATGATGATGAAATGTTTATTATAAATATTTACCAGCTAGTCCAGTGTAAGTGATAGCCAGCTGTGAAACAGGAGAAAATAGTTCAAATTGACTGGCAATCGGTGTGGACTGTGTAACTGGTGGTGTATTTAGTATTGGTACACGTGGATCGGCGCGTTCTATGAACACTTTGAACACATATAGCACCAACACGACTATGGCACCCACCGCCACGGACACGAGGATAAGGGACTTTTTCGCAAAATCCTCGACAATACAGACCAAGTCATCCACGCAGCAGCCACCTCTACAGTCCATGTTTTCACTTTACAATTGTTCTAAATAAAATGTGTAGTAAATATACCTGAAAACATTTTGAATATACATATAGTATAACGCTAGAGTTATCGCTCAAACTAATTACGTTGGCGCGTGAACCCAAACTGAGTTTTTGCCTCCGACAACAAGAGCTTCCACCTCGGCCTGTCCTGTGCCACCTCGTGCCAGTTTTTTAAGTAATTTCAGTAATATTGTGTCCTAGGGCCCTATCAATGGTTTGATCTGTTTGATTATTTGGACAGAAAGTAACCGATCTGAAGGATCTGAGAGATCTTCGACCTCGCCGGCGAGGTCAGTGTTGTGATTGTGTGAGTTGGTGGATCTGGTATCCGGCACCAGTACCGAAAACAGAGCGATTGTTGCGTATATTGCTAGGATTGGGCGAGCCTAGCGCCGCTGATGTGACGGCGGCGATAGAATCGTCCGGGTCGTCCAGGACGTTGCGAGGGCGTCTACGGAGGGAGGACTTCCAGCTTGAACTATCGAGTAGTTCGAGGCTTGGACTGCGTGGAGGTTGGTATATTTACTTTGGGCCAACGACTAGTTATAAACGCCAGCATTTTTATCACGCGTCGCCTCAGCCAAGGGCTTAGATAGATTTTAGAAAATGCGGTGACCTCTCGGCCCCGACGGTTCCAGTCTCCCTCAAACCCCCAAACGTTGTCTAAATGGTTTTAAATATTTTTTCGCTTATTATGCATTCGATGTAAACAGCATAATAATAATTTAAGGTATCAACATACCAGGCAATTCTCTTCACATTTTTGAAATATGTTCTGTACACAAAAACAGGGCGCATAGTATAGGTGTTTTGTAAGATTTTTAGTTTTAAATTATTGAAATTATATTCATAGGCACATTATGACACATCTTTTATGAATAATGACAAACGGTGATGCCATAGAAAACAAAATCTTTGATAAATAAACCATAGATTAGCGAAAAAAAAAATAATGATAATAATGTCAGGCACATACCGGCAGTGAATAAATCAAGGAATTTCTTGGAATAAATCTATTCAAAGAATTTCTCTTTGTAATATTCATATTACAGGTTTATTCTCATTGATTTAAGATAAGGGTTCGGTTCTTCTAGAGCTTACTCAAAAACTGGCATGTACAATTTGAAACAAAGAGAGAAAGACGCACCTTAGCCCGAAGTGCGACCGAGACAACAATTAACTGTACTAACGTACGTTCACCTAATGTGACCTAATTTGAGCTTTCCATTTTAGAGAAGTCAGTACCCCCCTTTTCTTTAAATCAATAGTAATTAATAAACGTACCTAAGTACGTTTAATAATAAGAGTGTTTGAGTACAAACTACATGAAATAATTATTTCGGGTTTAAGATTTATTATAATAATTCAAACATATTTTCCGGTAGTTTTTCTAAACTATTTTTATATAACATAATATTTTAATCATAATCTAACCTATACGCCCATTAAAATATAATATTATGTAGCACGTGTTTTCAAGCGTCATAATAAATATTACTACATTTATAATACATGTGTCCTAAGTTGAACACTACGCACCAGTTGGTATTGTTCGCGCGAGCCGAAGGTGAGCGTGAATAAGATATACCAAGTAGCGGAATGTTCATAGCACACTTGTTTCATACGACGTTTTTCAACACCGTTATATTAAGATTATCAGATAAGATCGGTAAGATCTTTTAACTACTCTTCTTCGATAGATGTTGACATTTTTAATATGTAATATAATTAAACCACGCAATAAACATTTTGGCATACATTCTTAGCTAATGAAAATGGCGCGTTGTTTTTATTCACGTGCTGCGCTCATACCCGCGCAAATGCACTCGAAAATATACGTATTTAAATGTAATAAACACAAAATAATGTTTTCAATACATAAATTAAGGTTAATTTGTTATAAAATATATTATTATGTAATTAGATGAAATTATGACAAAAAATATTGGTAATGAGTTAATATTTATAAAAAAAAAAAGATTTTTGGCATATATTAACTACTTTATCTCTTTGTGGATATTAAAAAAATAAAAGTAAAAAGCACTAGAGCATTAATGTAAAGTAAAAAGCACTAGTGCGTAATGTACACTTTTAATGAACCTAAACACATTGAGATACAAGTAAGGGTGTTGTAAAATTTAAAACTTTCTACAATTAAAATAATATAATATGTAGGCATTACATTATCTAACACTAAGTATTATACCAAGCAGCTAAATCTCTCCAAATTGAAGTTTCATATTTTAATTTTTCATCGTTGATGTATTCGCAGAGTTGGCAGTAATAGTTCGTATCAGGAAAGTCATCTCCTCCATGATATGAGTAATGATTGTGCCATTTAAAATAATCATGATATTTATTAACATTGTTAATAATATCTACCATTTGTGTCACTAGTTCCTTTACTGTTAACTCATACGCATTAAGATAAATCCCTTTTGGCATAAATCTGAAAAAATAAAGCTTAGTTTAACAATATACTATCATACAAAACATTACTAACATACAAAATGAAAATTTACAAATATGAAGAAATAGGGAATGAATTTTATCCGACTGCGAAGAAGGAGGGTTATGTTTTCGAGAGTAAGTGTGTAAGTGTGTATTATTTGTATGTACAAATAATCATACATACATACAATAAACATACATATGTTTGCATGTAAGCGTTTAAATCCCTGTCCAGTCCATTTTGTTCATAGCTACACAGCACGGAAACAATTTAACTTCAATGCACCAAGATTGTACAACAAACTTGTTTGTTCTACGAGAGTGTAATGTAATGGGAGACAGTGTTACGTAATAACATAATATTATAATCATTAGCATGTGGGTATTAGCATGTGGGTAGTAAGGCACTCAGTATAAAATCTCTCGGGTCCTACTAGGGCGGAAGGTCAAGCATTGACTGGAGGTCTCCCATGTTATATTACGTATATTACTTTATTATGTCAATATTATTTTTACACTTGGGGAAATCCTCATGGTTATGACAATGAATAATGCACGAGCTACGAGTACGGCGAAAATATTTGAAACTTTTTGACACGGTTCTTTGCTTTGCGTAAAACCTGGGGCCTTACGTAAATACAAAAGTAATAAGGTTAATAGGCGTGGGGCCATTCGCCAACGCCTAGCAACGCTACTGGGAGTGTGTAAGTGTGCAAATCAGTCATTCAGCCAGGACTTTTATTTGTAGAAAGAAGTAGAAAAAGAAGGTAATAAATACCTACTCGTTTAACATTTACCTGCTATAATTAGCGCCACCATAAACCACAGGAATGGCGTAGTTTTGTAGCGCATGCAATAACTTCTCAGAAACATAATCCTCTGCAAACGAATTCTCAAACGCGAAATAAAAATAGAAATCCTTTTGTAACATCTCCAAACATTTGGTCATAGAGGTGTGTGGACATTGTTTCCTTCCACACCTACCGTAAATGCCTATATACATGTTATGTTTCGCCAGTTCTGTTTCTATTTGCGATGCCAATTTACCTCTTTCACTTAGAGATTCACAATTTGATACGAACCAAGCAGCTGCAAATTTCTTATTTGCCAACTTCATTTTAACGGTTTCGTTAATCGGTAGCATATCTTGGATGCTCATCCAATTCATATCCTCTTTTGGTCCAATTGTTTTACCGGTTTTATCTCTAACTATTATGTAACCATAGTAAATATCTGAACTAAGCTTGTAAGTCCATGTGTAATTAAAATAATTATTTAATTTTTCGTCAACCGGGAACATTATTGATGATTCTCCGCTGAAGAAGATGTAGAGCTGATCGCGCGATCGTTTTGATGGCATGTCTATTAGTTTCGTGTTGTTTTCAATATATAAGTTAGGACCGTAGAATATTAAAACGTCATATTCTGTAATATCATTAAGATAATACTTGTCGGAAGTAAGAAAACAAATATGTTTAGAACAGTTTTGTACCAAAAAGTGTCCATAGCCTCGTGATGATTTGTTTGGTGATCTCCAGCGTAGGATGTATTTATAAAAGGGAAGTTTTTCGTGAGGCTTAGGTCTTGGTTGGGTAGATATTACCAGCACAAATGTCGATCCAAGAATTATTACGTGCACACAATATAATATATTCTGAAACTTCATCGTAATTTCTTTTCACTTCTAAGACACAGTCGTTAGGAGAAATAAATTAATGAATGGATGTGCTACATAGCAGTTATCGATGATATATGTTTCGGTCGAATTGAAATGGCACCATAGCCTTTGTTATTAAAACAAGATAGTGGCAGGATGTTACTCTTCGTCTTTGCTCCGATTATAATTTATGGCAGACACCTTGCGCTCCAAAAACAAAACTAAGCCAAGCCAAACAAGCCCAGTAAATTAAATAATGATACTTTCCTTTAAAGGCACAGTATTATGGTTTTAATAAGGTAAAAAATTAGTAGTAAATATGTGAGTTATTACAAGACAATATGATGTTTTAGCCACGTACTGAGCAAGAAAAGCGTAACACTCGAGTATCTCGTATTACTAGGATTGGCCACAGTTTTGTTTCTTAGCGAGCAGTGTCTACCTTTATAACTACCGTCTGTCCGTCCGTCACCAGAATGCTAGTTTAATACTAAGATTCGTTTAATTTCGAAGCAACTTTCAAATTAAAGTGTCTGTGATTGTCACGGAATTACTGCCGCAGACACGCACACACACTGCCGAATGATATATCAAGTGAAAAGACATTTCCCCAAAAAGCGAGGAAATATTATTAATCACTATATTCTTGAAAACTACAAACTAATTAAACTAAAAAAAACTAAGAATTAATAAATTCCAACCGATTCACAATTTTGATAAAAACAAAATAATCGAAAATACAATTTCTAGACAAATTTGGGCAGAGATTCGACACAAAACTATGACGTGAAAAAAAATGTCAGGGTGATGTTTCCTCGACAACGGCTGAAGGCAAAGTGACCTCGAGCGCTGGAATTCGCCCGCTTTTATATCGTTCGGCCGTCCTATCCCCTCTAACTAGTGATAGCTAACACGGCCTCTCCTGACACCCTGACGTCCTCGTCAGGTTCTTCAACGTCCGGAACCAGCACAGGAATGGACCCGTGCTGCAGCTGCAGCGCCATATTCACCCTCTTAGGTGTCTCAAGTATCTAAACCGAAAAGATTCCACCACACCTGTGGCTACGGGCAGAACCTCTCGAGGTCAACTATGCCATGTAGACTGCACAGGTGTGTCCATTAAGCCATAGAAGACAGGGGTACGGAGAACGTCGTTGGCACCGAGACGCCCGCCGACCGCAGTTTGGAGTATGCCGGAAGCACTGAAGCGCCAGCCAACCGCAGCGCGGAGAATGCCGACGGAACCAAAGCGCCAGCCAATCGCAGCGCGAAGCCGCTGCTCGGAGAATGCCAGCGGCACCGAAGCGCCAGCCAACCGCAGCGCGAAGCCGCTGCTCGGAGAATGCCGGCGGCACTGAAGCGCCAGCCGACCGCAGCGCGAAGCCGCTGCTCGGAGAATGCCGGCGGCACCTGAAGCGCCAGCCGACCGCAGCGCGAAACCGCTGCTCGGAGAATGCCGGCGGCACTGAAGCGCCAGCCGACCGCAGCGCGAAGCCGCTGCTCGGAGAATGCCGGCGGCACTGAAGCGCCAGCCGACCGCAGCGCGAAGCCGCTGCTCGGAGAATGCCGGCGGCACCTGAAGCGCCAGCCGACCGCAGCGCGAAACCGCTGCTCGGAGAATGCCGGCGGCACTGAAGCGCCAGCCAACCGCAGCGCGAAGCCGCTGCTCGGAGAATGCCGGCGGCACTGAAGCGCCAGCCGACCGCAGCGCGAAGCCGCTGCTCGGAGAATGCCGGCGGCACTGAAGCGCCAGCCGACCGCAGCGCGAAGCCGCTGCTCGGAGAATGCTGGCGGCACCGAAGCGCCAGCCAACCGCAGCGCGAAGCCGCTGCTCGGAGAATGCTGGCGGCACCGAAGCGCCAGCCGATTGCAGCGCAGAGAGCGCGTTCACACAGCAGCGCAGAGAGCGCGTGCACACAGCAGCGCCTTGGGCGCGTGCACACAGCAGAACCGGGGTGGCGCGTGCACGCAGCACAGCTGAGAGCGCCGCACCAGGACGCGAGCAGCGCCAGTCACACAAACAGTAGTGTGACACGACCATGCCCGAAATTTGAGACTTATCTATCCTTCTACAACAAAAACCACAAACACGAGGCTCACTAACACGTTCATATCGTGTCCCTATAAAACACCTGGGACAAAACATTTCAGTAAAAGGTCGGACGATATCCAACTTGAGGTATTCCGACGACACTACGACTACACCGTAGCTGCCTCCACACTACATCACTACGTCCACATTACCAGGACGTAGCTACATTAACCGTTAACAAATACCAGTACCACATTACCATTCAATTACCAACCTACTCCTAAAGTTGTGACTGAGCATCAAAAGCCAAGTCACTCCTCCAGCAAGATGAACACAGAAACAGCATCATTCGCCCCGACACTCCTTCAGTGTACGAAGAGCGTGTTGCGCTCATAATCGAAATGTCTCAACATCTACAAAATTAACAATAATGTCTGCATTCTGTCTGCATCCCAGATGTACTAGGCTGTGGCTCAGCACTCGTGGATTCTCTGACCTCCGTCACCCTCCGACAGCGGGTCATCGTCTTCAGTGTGTGATTCAGCTGCGGTTGCGGCTGGAGTGGACTTCTGCTGTTCTTTTTCTGACTCAGCAACCACAAAAAAAAAATCAAACCCGCAAAAACTCCAAGCACACTGTAATATTATACATACTATACTGTAAATATTACCTTATTTTCTTGAACACTTTTATGTTTTTTATCTGAATTATCCTTTGCTGATGTAACATTTGATGTATTTTGGTATTTTAGTCATTATTTCGCTTGAAAATCGTCCGCTAAAAAATTGTAAGCATGTCGTCTTAGTTTTCTCTTTATAATTCTATCGATTTTAGCTGAAATAACTGAAAATTTGGTTTGTTTACATTATTAATATTTGCAATTTTGACTGACATGTTTATAATTGACACATTCAAATTGTCTAATGTCTTTAAATCTTAGTTATATTTTTTAAATTTTGTGAGGTTGAATACCTTTCTCAAAGGTTTCAACTATTTTTACTTGATGTCTGTAGAGGTTACATACCTTGTTAAAAAGTTTTAATTATTTTTTACTGGCTGCATGTACTTTTCATAAAACTAAATTCAAAATTTGGGGTTTCGAAATTTAACTGGGAAAATTTGGATAAAAAGCGGGGTCCTGGATACTTTTGGTCATTCTCCTTCTGATTCTCAATCTGATTCTTCTTCTGATTCTCAATCTGATTCTCATTCGGATTCTTATTCTGAATCGTAGTCAGGCTCAGTCGGAAACTATTCTCGGTCCGGTCTGAACCTTCTACAACTTGTTCTATTCAACACTTGGTCGACAACTTGGACAACTTGGAGATATAAATAAAATAAAAGAAGCCCAGGAAGCTCTGTTCCTTGGGGGCTCCAGAGGGGTACCTGCGAAGAAGATAGAATTGTGCCCTCCCCTTGATTCATCGAGAGGAACTCAGGTACGCCGACTCTCCCTATTATTCCGGCGTACCGAGGGGGAGGTGCACAATACCTGTTCGTGGTATTTCGTCGAGCTGGGGACCTCACCGACCTGAAGTCACATCTGCGGTCGGCGGCGCCCGGGGGGGTCGTCCTACGGTCCTCAAAGGAACCCTCTGCAACAGCTGCCGGCTTCACACCTCCTCCCTCAATAGTTTTTTAGATTCTTTTTTTAGTTTCTAATCTTGTTTTAGTTACGAAAATAAATTTTTAATTTTAATTCTATTTTTTTTGTTTAACATATCTACCTAGGTAGTATTTATACTAAGTAGGACTTAGGTAGGTACCTACATTGGTACGTTACGAATACCGTAACGTTACAACACGCGTCAGAATGTGAAACACTCTGAAAGATCACATAAGGACGCGTATGCGGCGCACATCAGTGTGTGTAACCGTCATAATAAATTGACCACATAAGGATGTGCGTTCAGTTGAACAATGGTGAAAACAACAGTGTGTTAAAAATAACACAACCACCAAATATAAAAGGCTTGTGAGAAGCACTCAGCAGTATTCAAAAAAAATATGCGTGCTGGAATTCACCTGACCGCTCGGACGCGGCCCGGAGACCAATCAGCCGCCAAATGAAAGTTACCTACGTGCGTGCTGGAATTCGCCTGTCGGCTCAGACGCGGACCAGGGACCACTCAGCCGCCTAACGGAGATACGTGCGTACTGGAATTCACCTGTCAGCTCAGACGCGGACCAGGGACCACTCAGCCGCCTAACGGAGATACGTGCGTACTGGAATTCACCTGTCAGCTCAGACGCGGACCAGGGACCACTCAGTCGCCTAACAATGGGTGCGTACTGGAATTCACCTGTCGGCTCAAACAGCGGACCAGGGACCACTCAGTCGCCTAACAATGGGTGCATACTGGAATTCACCTGTCGGCTCAGATGCGGACCAGGGACCACTCAGTTGCTCAACAATGGATGCGTACTGGAATTCACCTGTCGGCTCAGACAGCGGACCAGGGACCACTCAGTCACCAAACAATGGATGCGTACTGGAATTCACCTGTCGGCTCAGACAGCGGACCAGGGACCACTCAGTCGCCTAACAATGGATGCGTACTGGAATTCACCTGTCGGCTCAGACAGCGGACCAGGGACCACTCAGTCGCCAAACAATGGATGCGTACTGGAATTCACCTGTTGGCTCAGACAGCGGACCAGGGACCACTCAGTCGCCAAACAATGGATGCGTACTGGAATTCACCCGTCGGCTCAGACAGCGGACCAGGGACCACTCAGTCGCCAAACAATGGATGCGTACTGCAGAATTCATTAGCCCGCTTGGATGCGGACCAAGGAACTCTCAGCCGCCTAACCATGATGTCTCTTCTTCAAAGTATGCCGCGCACACTTCAAGCGTCCACTCCCCGTGCCATGTACCATGTACTAGGCTGCAGTTTTCGTTGCCGGCCAGAAGTCTCAGCTCATACCGCCCCTGCGGTATGATCTTCACCACTTGGAATGGTCCACGCACGCCGGGGTCCAGCTTGCCAGTTGACTGCCCTGTTTGCTTACAAAAACCAAAAAGTTAGTTCAAAAACCCGAGGAGGGTTTCTCCTCTCATTGACATAGTTGTCCTGAATTGTCCAGGGCTCGGCCGTACCTGACCACGACTTATACTTTGCCCAAGGTACTTGGTTTCCTGTGGCAGGAAAGTACATTTCTTTAAATTTATTGAGAAACCAGCTTTTGTAAAAACTCCAAATACCTTGCGCAAAAAGCCTGTTTGTTTCCCTGTAAACTGCACAAAAAACAATTAACGGATTAAATTTACACTTCCGATAATGATCACAAACACTGACACTGGCTTACTAACGTTCGATTTTGACTTCGATGAACTACCTATTATTAGAATTAACGTATAAGATAGAAATGAACTCGACGAAGTCGTTAGGTAACAATTTCGCGTTAGTTACTGACGCTCGAGTCTGAGGATCAGTGATACCACGGATAACTATTGCCGAAATCAATTCATCACTAGTCCCTGCATTATCCGTAATCGAAGGAATGAGATAACGACCGAAATCCGCATATGTAAGGTAGTTTGCAAAATTTTGGCGTGATCTACGTCATCGCACCAAACGTGCCCATGAACCACGTCGCGAATGTATCGACAGAGCGAACACGTAAAAGAACTTACGGGCGAACGTGTCGAAATACGTCACTCCAATGTTCGCAACCTCACCATCATCTCCTCCATGGATGAGCGTCTGCGCCTAAACTTACCCTCAGGAGTACGATCTCTGTACCTGTAGCGTGAGCGAGAGCGACTCCTGTCACGGCTTCGCGAATACTCGTGGTCTTTTTCTTCTTTTTGCGATTAAAAACAACTTACCACAAATTTCTACTACCTACCCACAAATTTCTGACCAAAAATGCAAAATGTGACCGAAGGTGATAGAACCACGTGGAAGACGTTAGTTCTATCCCACTTCTGATCTTGTAAACTTCAAACTAATTTAACTAAAAAAAACTAAGAATTAATAAATTCCAACCGATTCACAATTTTGATAAAAACAAAATAATCGAAAATACAATTTCTAGACAAATTTGGGCAGAGATTCGACACAAAACTATGACGTGAAAAAAAATGTCAGGGTGATGTTTCCTCGACAACGGCTGAAGGCAAAGTGACCTCGAGCGCTGGAATTCGCCCGCTTTTATATCGTTCGGCCGTCCTATCCCCTCTAACTAGTGATAGCTAACAATATATTATAAATTTCTAAATGACTCACTGACTACGTTGCAGCAGAGCCTAAACCACTGATCCCAGATACTTGAAACTTGGAATGTAGGTTCAATCAACATGAGTATAAAAATTTAAATAATCTCTTTATAAATCTAATTCTATATAGAGAAATAATGGGTTAAGTGATTTATTATTATTAGTTCAAGTTAATCCTCTATCTACAAAAAGAAATGAGATGCCATTTTGATGGCAAACAAAACACAAAACAAAACAAACAAAACAACACAACACACACACAGTTTTACAAAACTTGTAAAAAAAAACAAGTCTTGCAACTCAGTTGTTCTACCGTAAAAAGTTATGAGATTCATGTCCAATACCAAGTCGGTTACTTTTTCAAGTCCTTATTTAAGGAACCTTCTCTCTTAAGTTATTACGTAATTAGCTAACCTAACATCTTATAGTGACCATATCAATATTAAAAATATTTTATGTTTTAAATAAAATAGATTGACTTGGCCATCGCTTGTAAACAATGTATATATGTATAGAATGTATGTATGAAAACAATATATAAAATAAGATTGATTAGTGCGATCGCCAAGTCAATCTATTTTATTTAAAACATAAAAGATTAAATGAGACGTGATAATCTACAGACAGACTGGGGTAATGGTTATATGGGCTCATGAGGTCTGCTGTTCTCACAGAACCACTAGTTATTATTTTTTCTATAAATTGTGCCTTAATAAAGTAAAACATATATACATTCACGCCTTTTTCCCGAATGGGTAGGCAGAGGTGTACCCAGGACTCAGTCTCACAGTAGATACACCCACATTTAGCCAGTATGTTATTGGTCCCATGTAATAAATATGAGTATATTATGTAGAATGGAAAGTGTATACCGGACATTTATTATTGAAACTAAACATTTAATACACTGGATGAATTAACAAAATTCTCCAGTATAGGTTTATGGTAAATTTTGTGTCAATTTTTGTGTTATTAGAAATAAAACGAATGCTTTCAGTATAATATATATTTGAATGTTATGGGTATTTGTGGTAATTCTCAAGAGGGTTATGGGGTTGGAGTCTTAGACCATAAAAATGGTGGCAAATTATCGTCGTTGTAACCATCTTCATCAAAGTAACAATAACTTTTCTCTTCCATATTTATAAAGAAGCACCACTGGTTGAATTCAGTTATATATGGGATTTGTATTTCACCAAAAGGCGTCGTGGTATAATTGGCAATGGATTCCGTCACACTGTATGCATGAGTGGTCGTAAAAGTAGGTCTAGACTTTACTATCACATCCACTTTTGTTTCTGATATTACTGGTACTGCCCCAACTCGACCCTTGTAGTTAAAACCACATGAGTTACCACCAAAACACGTCGTATGAGCTTGTCCCCTACCCCTTACTCTTAAATTTGATGTCTTTATTGTTTCTCCTCTTGAATTTGCATCAGTTGCAAATTGATATATAATTTTTTCTATTGTATCTTTGTTAAAATTATAATTGGTAGATCTTAATTTTTCTTCTATGAACTTATTTATTTTAAAGTCATTATATGGTATATTTATATTATGTATATAATGTGCATGTACACCTATCTCTCCAGTAATGACTGCTGAAATATATGCAGCATATGATGCTGCAGAAGTTGTTCCTACTGTTGCTACCACTTCTTTTGATAGCACCGCCGTTATTTTAGACAATCCTCTACCAAATCCTATTGCTCCCCAACCGCCATATCCATCACTTGAGGATCCCATACTTAAGGAATTGTATGCCTTTTCATAATTATATGTTTTCATTATTTGTGGCTTGGAAAGTGTACCATATACTTTAATGACAAACCAGGCATCGCCTTCGAATTGGAACCTCATGAAAAGGTTATAGTTTGTTATAAATTCAATGTCATTAGGATTTTCTATAAAAGGATGCTTGTTTGCGGTGTTCAGGTAGCCTTGGAGGATGTCTTCAGGATTTTCATCCCAATCGGTCAGAGCTGCACCATCTGTGTGTTTTATGGAGTCTTCAATGTATAAGTACGCTTTCTTGTGACTTTTCGCACATAACTAAAATGAGAAACAAATCAGTACTTAAACCTATCACGATACCTATTACATGCCATGTTTAATAGTTTTGTAATTAGTAATAGCCAAGTAGGACAATAGATCATCTCTGGCCTTTTCATCATCTCAGCCGTAAGAAGTCCACTGTTGGACAAAGGCCTTCCCCATAGATGTTCGTCAACTTCGGTCCGATTGTTACCGGATTGCATCTAGTTACTGCTGTCTTTATTAGATCGTCTGTCCATCATATGGCTGAGATAATGATGATGACGACTGGCTTTATACATAGGTATATAAAAGATGATAAGTAGCGTCCACGTTTGATGACGCTACTTATGCATATTATGACTAGTAAATAATAACGTTAATTTGCCACAAGTAAAGGCAGATAAAGAAGCGACAGCGGCAACGTGTTGGTGGCGTCAATCACGCTTACAAAAACGTACTTTTCTTTTCCCTGTCTTTTGGATTCTGTCTCAAGACAGAGGTAGAACCAGGAGTTATCTATCTTACATTATATGAAGTGACATCCTCGTTGTCAGATACTTGAAGAGTACATACTAATGTTATAAATGCGAAATTAACACTTTCAGGGCTAAAAAGCTGTAACTGTTTTGATGAGTTTTGGGACCTTGTGAAAGGTAAAGTAAGAAGTAAGTAGATATAGATTATCCACCAGAGACCCAAAAGTTCTAATTCTGTTCTAATATGGAAATTATAGTAGGTCAGTCATCCAGCCGTTGGTAGTCCACTGCTGAACATAGGCCTCCCCCATAAGGGTGGTTGTTGCCAAGACTCACCACGCTTGGCAGGCGGGTTGGCGAGCGCAGTTTGATGGTTTACGCAGAGGACGCTGCTGACCGTCCGCTGGATCTGTTAACCCTTAGCCGGCTCTTACGGCAACCACGGGGAGAAGGGTGGAGCACTATTCTAAAGCCGGTAACCCCATGGTAAAACCCCCGGCACGGTAGGTCGTGGTTAATTCGTTCAAGGGTAGGTCTTATAATAAAACTAAATCATTTATTTCCTTAGGTATGCTTATACATTTTTTATTTTTTACTGGTAGTCTAACGATAATAGCCGCAATCAAATAAAATATTAAATATTAAAATCAAACATAAAATTTTATGAAAAATAGTGTAACAATTGGCGGTCTTATCACTAAGAGCGATCTCATCCGGACAACCGTGACGATGACGTTAAGATAGACAAAAGTTCTAAGCAATTTATAATTAACTAGCGACCCGCCCCGGCTTCGCACGGGTAGCAGAAGTAGGTATAGTGGACGTTTATCAGGAGTAAATTCGTGATACATTGTATTTTAATAAATATAACCCTAATGGTTTACGCAGCGCACGCAAATTAATGACTATTTCTGTTACAATGACCAAACCTTAACACATGTTATAATTTATCGTGGGCTATTTTGAAGATATTGATGAGTACTACAAACCCCTAGTACATTACTTTATTCTACCACCAATACTTTTCACACCACATGAAAAATAATCACTGCTTCGATTATTGTGACTAAACCAGAAAATATGGATATAATCTATGTATACTGTTTTGTAGGTATTGATAATTAATACAATCCCCTAGTACATTACTTTAATCTACCACCGATAGTTTTCACACCGCATGAAAAATAATCACTGCTTCGATTATTGTGACTAAACCAAAAAAGATGGATATAATCTATGTATACTGTTTTGTAGGTATTAATAAGTACTACAAACCCCTAGTACATTATTTTACTCTACCACCAATAGTTTTCACACCGCATGAAAAATAATCACTGCTTCAATTATTGTGACTAAACCAAAATAGATGGATATAATCTATGTATACTGTTTTGTAGGTATTGATAAGTACTACAAACCCTAGTACATGACTTTACTCTACCACCAATAGTTTTCACACCGCATGAAAAATAATCACTTTTTCGATTATTGTGACTAAACCAAAAAAGATGGATAGAATCTATGTATACTGTTTTGTAGGTATTGATAAGTACTACAAACCCCTAGTACATTACTTTACTCTACCACCAATAGTTTTCACACCGCATGAAAAATAATCACTTTTTCGATTATTGTGACTAAACCAAAAAAGATGGATATAATCTATGTATACTGTTTTGTAGGTATTGATAAGTACTACAAACCGCTAGTACATTACTTTACTCTACCACCAATAGTTTTCACACCGCATGAAAAATAATCACTTTTTCGATTATTGTGACTAAACCAAAAAAGATGGATATAATCTATGTATACTGTTTTGTAGGTATTGATAAGTACTACAAACCCCTAGTACATTACTTTACTCTACCACCAATAGTTTTCACACCGCATGAAAAATAATCACTTTTTCGATTATTGTGACTAAACCAAAAAAGATGGATATAATCTATGTATACTGTTTTGTAGGTATTGATAAGTACTACAAACCCCTAGTACATTACTTTACTCTACCACCAATAGTTTTCACACCGCATGAAAAATAATCACTTTTTCGATTATTGTGACTAAACCAAAAAAGATGGATATAATCTATGTATACTGTTTTGTAGGTATTGATAAGTACTACAAACCCCTAGTACATTACTTTACTTTACCACCAATAGTTTTCATACCGCATGAAAAATAATCACTTTTTCGATTATTGTGACTAAACCAAAAAAGATGGATATAATCTATGTATACTGTTTTGTAGGTATTGATAAGTACTACAAACCCCTAGTACATTACTTTACTCTACCACCAATAGTTTTCACACCGCATGAAAAATAATCACTTTTTCGATTATTGTGACTAAACCAAAAAAGATGGATATAATGTATACTGTTTTGTAGGTATTGATAAGTACTACAAACCCCTAGTACATTACTTTACTCTACCATCAATGCATTTCACAGCGCACGCAAATTTATGAATATGGTAATTATATTATGTAACACCTTGGTTCACAATATTGCAGTTTTCTTACGGATCCCCATTTTTTTTCAAAATCTCATATAGCCTATGGCACTCACACTGAATTAAGCTATCCATAAGTGAAATAATTTTTAAAATCGGTCCAGTAGTTTCGGAGCCTATTCGTTACAAACAAAAAAACAAAGTTTCTCTCTTTATAATATTAGTATAGATTAATAATAGAGAGATAAATATTTAGAAAGATGAACTCTTTATTACACCACAAACAAGAAACCTTAAGGTTAAAAATACAAATAATGTAATAATTGGCGGTCTTTTCGCTAAGAGCGATCTCTCTAGACAACCTTGCAGGAAGAGGAGAGTACAGTAAAACACATTTGGTCGGTGGTGTGACAGCAATAGAGGTAGAAAATAAAATTATCCTACATAAACTACAATTAAGTACAAAAAAACATAGATATTACAAACTAAAAAATATATAATATAATAAATACCTATATTATAAATTATCATCTAAATCATATATTAAATAACCTAATCAATATAATATTATACTTACTAATAATAGACATACATTATATACATTCTAATATCATAATATTGAATATACTCGTATAACATAAATTACATAATATATGACTACTTGAAAGACAATAAATGAAATATTTGAAATAATATATGAAAGACAGCCAAAACGATAGGTAATGGGTAAAGTCTCGAGATTTGAAGATATCTAGTGAGGGGGTATATTTTCTAGTTAATTTATGGGGGATATAGTAGTAAAGTAATTCAACGTCATTAGGGTATAAGCACAGACTACAAATAAGGGAGTAATAAGGTGAAACCGGGCGTTTCGCGTGAGGCTAAACTTTTTTAAACTTAATAAAATGCTTACCGATATTTCAATACAAGATATATTTTCGAATAATAAGTTGTAAAGCGAGAGCTGAAACAAAATCTCTATTTATTAATAATATAATTACATAAAACTTTAAAAGTAAGTAAAAGCACACAATTCCGAGGAGTTCTAAAAATGACACCATAATATTTTGATGTATTTGGTAGAATAGATTTCAATGCAATTCATAAGATCGTTTTTACTGCAAGATACATTAATCAATAAATAATAATTGATCTCGGTTATTCTCGGAGAACATGATTTTTGAGTGTCCATACTAAATATAAATTTAAACTTATTACAGTTTAAATTTATATTTAGTATGGACACTCAAAAATCATGTTCTCCGTCATCATTTTGGGGATGATTTTTTTTAGGCTAGTTTTAACAAATATTTGATAAGAACTGGAATTACCTAGAGCCAAACTGACCCGACACTATACCGTAGATATCTCGGACATCAGCCTGTACGCGATTAGAATGGCCCTGAAACAACTTAAAAACAACAAGGCGCCGGGTGACGACGGAATTACATCAGAGCTTCTGAGAGCGGTTGGAACACCGGTACTTAAAGTCATCCAGAGGCTCTTTAACTCTGTTATATTCGAAGGTGTTACCAACAAATAATTTGTTGTAATTTGTTGTTAAACAGTGTTACAAATAATTTGTTAAGGCACACGTTTGTATGCGTAGTATAGATTTCCATACCTAGCCTGGATACCTGAACAAAACCTTACCGCCTTCTTAAAGATCATACAGCGCCATCTAGTTGCAAACTACAGCAAACATGTTAGTGATCACAATTTGTATTTTGTTAAATTTTATTTATTTTGTTTGTGAGGTTTTTTTTTAATTTATTTTGTTCGGGACTTTGTCACTGAGCGACCACATCCAATAACATGCTGGCGAAATGTAGGTGTACTTACTATAGACTGAGTTCTGGGTACACCTCTGCCTACCCCTTCGGGAAAGAGGCGTGATTGTATGTTATGTTAACTACTTATTCATCCTACCTCGTATAATATCAGATAATACGACTTTTATTGACTACCTATCAATAATTCTCCGAGATAAATTCTCCGAGACGATTACCAAGAAAAAAGGTCTTTTAACTTATTTGCAGTACCATACAGTAACACTAATCTTGGATTTAACGCCACCATCTCGCGTCTTTGCAGAAATTACAATTCGCTATCCAAAAATCACGATTTAGACATTACTGACCCTATTTCAAAATTCAAAAAATCACTAAAACAAATAATATCATAATATTAATGTAACTAAATCTGCTGAAACAAACGTTTTTTAATTTTTTTTTATTTTAGTCAATGTTAAGTCTCTCTCTTTTATTTTTATTATAGAAGTCAAGTTTATATTATGTTGTTGCTTATAAAAGAAGAATTATTTTAGTTAGATAAAGAACCTATTATACCTACCTATAAGTTTAATGTTTAGTTGTGCATGCTGTCGCTCCCTATAATGGCGGGAACACATTTACTTAATTCCCTAGTCATAAGAATATTGTATCTTTGTGTATCCTCCGTTGGGAGTCCTTAACAATAAATAAATAAATAAATAATAATATGTGCATGTGTATGTCAGAACGTAAGTATGTTAACAACAAGTGAAAAAGTCAGATCGCGGTTTTCTCTCGCATGTTCACTTGTAAAAAATTATGAGTTTATATAAGAAAATAAAATGCTAGCTTTATGCATATACCTTATAAGTAGCGGTTCCGGTTCTCAAAGTGCGCTCGCCAATGTCAAACGGTGGCACTATTTTACTTCTTTCGCTATATATAAGATCTACACAGTCAGATGTGTTTTTCGTTTTCGTGTCTGAAAAAATATACAGGAGACATGATGTTCAAGACCAAGCGAAGTGGAAAAAGAAAAGCCAAAATGCAGCCCGGCTGTAGCTGAAATATTTGCAAGGCAGAAGAAGAGAAGAAACAGTAAAACGCCTGGTGAGAACCCCTACAAGTTATTGTGTGGTTTACAACGTTTTGTGCATTCGGAAAAGACTGAAATTTTAGCGTCGAATACACAGTACACAGTAGTAAATAAAAATTTAACTACTTATTGTAATAATGGCCTTTTGAGCAGAAATCCTGCTTATATTGTAGAAGGCGTAGGACTTGGAATAGCTTTCAGCGTCAAATGGGTACTTCATCTTGTATTCTTCGATTAGCTCGAACCCCTGAATTTGATTGCGTTGGCGTCGTATGTTACGTCCTGTCAAATGAACGATAATAATTTGTACCAGTAAGTAGTAACTCCGTCTTCTGTGTCGCAAGTCCGAGGTTCTATCCTCGGGACAAATATTTGTGTTCATGAGCATAATGTTTGATCTAGGTGTGTTATAATAATGCTTATATAAGTATATTTATTATATCAGCCTTCTTGTTACCATAGCACAGGCTTCTAGCCCAGTTTAGGACTAGATGACCGTGTGTGGAAGTTGACTCATATTCATAGAAGAAAGACGCGTGCGCCGTAAGCTTCAACCACAGATAAATAATAAAGCTTCGCACGACATATCATAAATCCTGAATGAATTATTATCCTGAATGACGTTTATTGTGACACTGACACAGAACAAAAGTTCAAAAGTTCGGTTTAGTGATTAGTGATAAGGTTAGATATTGAATTATTCGACATCATCATCATCACAGCCGTAGGACGCCCACTACTTAACAAAGGCCTCCACCATATATCTAGTTCGATTGTAAGCGGCTTGCAGCCAGCGAGTTACTGCAACATTGTAATCTTATTGACATTGTAAACTTATTAGTTATTATTATAGATTATAAGTTTCAAAAATAATATTGTATGCTCGCAAAGGGCAAACTGTTGGACAAACACTGAACATAACGTTATGTAACACCACAATGTACACAGTTTATCAATAAACTATTTCTATTCTATTATATTCTGCTGTCTTTATTAGATCGTAGAATCCACCCACTAGGTGCCAGTCCGTGGTTTCTATTCGAGTACCCTTACAGCCTCATCGGCCATCAGTTCTACGTGCTATGTGCCCTGCCCATTGCCACTTCAACTTGCTAATCCGCTGGGCTATGTCGGTATATAAAAGTATTATTTACCTCCTTTACTGAAACTAATTTGAGGACCCACGACGGATTGTATCCACTGTTCGTAGGGCAAGAGTTCAATAAAGCGAGCGGGAACACTACAGCCGGGGCCATAAACACCGAAACCAACCTTCAATACAATCAAAGTATAATTAAAACGTTTACATATAAAATTAAGTTTCTTTTTTTTGGTATGCAATAAAGTGTCATTCTATTCCATTCTATTAAGCAGAAATCTTGCGTAGAATATAAAACTAGTGTTTAAATACTATAAAGATAGTTCCACTATACGTGTTTCAAAAACATGTAGTAATACTACTGATTTGTTCCGGTACAGTACCAAAATTCTAATACTAATGGTAATAGTATTTATTGGGTTATGCCACTCCGCTAAACTGAGCATCCGTTCTATAATGTAGGTATGCAGGTTTACTACGTATTTTTAAAATATAAACGATATTTCAGATATAATACTGAAGTATAGGCTTAAGGAAAATTATTGGATTATTTAACCGTCATAATAATATTATTGGTTTTTGGTCATTATGAATTGTAAAGCCAACCTACAGGAGATTCCAGATTGCACATAGTATACAGTATCGCATCCAACATGTCTACATATAATATATCCAATAAGTGATAACCGGGAAGCCACAATAATATATATAAATAACCATAAATAGGCATAATAATGTGCCTTTCAAAACCCGGTTAATTTAATGAATAGAATAAAATAAAAACACGACTTATCGTTGATAAAAATAAATAAATTGAGAACAAAGATCTAAAGAGGAAATAAATAAATAGTTTCTGTTGTGCACGCCGTTTATAAGAGAGGTGATGCAGTGTTTTTTTGCCGCCGCCGCCAGCAATGGAAACAGTGGGAGAATCAGTCCCAGTATCAATGGAAATACCTAATGTTTAAAAGTTCATGAACGTTACGTACCAGTACCCAATATCCTGTGGAGTTAGAAACAAGAGCCATGCCAGTGTCCCACACACATGTCTTTTTCAATATCACTGTAGAGGCACATAGGTAATGGATAGGCATTCGTTTCACCTCGTTCAGCTGAAAATAATGTATACTATTCTTGGAGAATGGTGCTAATCAGCAGGCAAATAATTCTCCAGCAGGAGTAATGCTTAAAAAGATAATGAACGGTTTATGGTGTCATGATCAGAGTTTAGTTATGTGATTGGTTCACCTCTGCCTACCCCTTCGGGAAAAGCCGTGATTGTATGTTATGTTTTGTGATCAGAGCTATTTACGAAAACAGGAAAGAGGTAAAAAAGTCAATTAATAAAGATAAGAAATAAGAAGCTAACAGGTCAAGTTAAATAAACACGTAAAAACGTTGTTGTTGAACGCTAAGAAATAATCTGGTCAGAGAAAGTAGCTGACACTATAAAGCGGTCTCAAACTTAAACTTATTTAAGTAGACCTTAAAACATCACACATACTACAAATATAAATACATGCATACATACATACACAACATAGTATACATACCGTACTATCACGCACAAAAATAACATTTTATCATAACATGGGCTCCGGGTTCGATCCCCGGCCAGGTCAAATATTTGTGTGCATGAACATGTCTGTTTGATCTGTGTCCGGTTGTTATAAGCGTATATATGTATGTATATCAGTCCTCTGGTTACCATAGTACAGGTTTCTAGTCTAGTTTGGGACTAGATGACCGTGTGTGGAAGATGTCCCATATTATTATTATTATAATTTTTTTTTTTAAATACACTGTACAAACGACACTTACCTCTTCATCAATATAGAAATAGTTACATGTGTCGAGGTCTATGGGCTCTACCTTATGTATGAATTTCTCGACCAGCTCATATTCTGAAATAACAAAATGAAATAATCCTACTTCCTATCCTATTCTATCCTACAATCCTACTTATATTATATATTGTGAACACAAATACACAAATATATTGTGAACCATTTTTATTTTCTCGCCCATCGTAGTAACTTGGCTTCAGTTTTAAATTTTAATTATTCAGTTGTTCAATGAATTTATTGATTTTAAACCAACCTAGAAATTCTGTTTAGAGAAAAAAGGGAATATATAGAATTTTGGAGCATAACAATGCTGTTTTGTATTGTTTTATTCACTATATTATATTAGTGGAAATATATAAGAGTAACGTACTGACTATTTCATGGTGATATTATTATAAAATATTTGAAATCTGCTTGCCTTGTGCAATCTTGGCAATGATAGTATTATTAACAACTATCTTAAATGATTTTGAGCTATACTTTTATATTTTGACGGCCTGGTTGGTACAGATGGTAGTTGGTAGTAACTTTGCTTTCTGTGCCGCAGGCCCCGGGTTCCTGGGCCCGGTACACATATTTAAGGAAAAAATTAAGTAGAAAACATCTTTCTATTCTTGAGTGACAGCAAAAAAAAAACGTTTATTATGCAATCGTTACTGGTATGGGAGCCACCTTCATTAACTTAATTTTTATATTATTATTTATTGTTATTCCTATTATTACACACATTTTATGAAAAAAACATTCAGCTTGCTTTTGCCACTATCGCGATACAAAAAAACTCCTAAAATTAACTTCGACCAAAAACAGGTTCCTTGTATGAAGAGCACCTACTCGTATAATTATTAATGTTATTTTCTTTTTATTAATTGCTGTTGTAGCGGCTATAGAAACACACGTTTTGTGAAAATTTCAAATGTCTAGCTATTACAGTTTATGAGATAGAGCCCTGTGACAGACGGACGGACGGACGGACAGCTAAGGCTTAGCAATAGGGTTCCTTCGGCACTCCGTCGGGGTTCGGAACCCTAAAAATGACCAAATATTCTCGTTTGGAGATGGTTACTGTACAAATAAAAAAACTACTGAACAGATTACGCCGTAAAATAGGCAGTAAAATTTGGTATGTAAATAGTTTATATCTTGGATTAACACATAGGATACTTTTTATCTCGATATTCCCACGGGAACGAAAACTTCGCGGGTGAAACCGTGGGGCACAGCTATTATATACATAATTAAAAAAAAAAAACAGCTGTTCCCCCTCATTTCAAGCGCTGAAAAATAGCCTATGTTATTCCAGGGTCTTAGATTTTAAACTTATTATTATCTAAATACAAAAAAAATTGAATTTTGGGCCACGTCGAACTCACGGCATATTCCACAAATCCCCTTAGAGGATCCCCTGAGCTAGCAGCTTCGGCACCGTCAGGGGATTTATAGACGCTTGTTCTGAACGCTAAGAAATAATCTGGTCAGAGAAAGTAGCTGACACTATAAAGCGGTCTCAAACTTAAACTTATTTAAGTAGACCTTAAAACATCACACATACTACAAATATAAATACATGCATACATACATACACAACATAGTATACATACCGTACTATCACGCACAAAAATAACATTTTATCATAACATGGGCTCCGGGTTCGATCCCCGGCCAGGTCAAATATTTGTGTGCATGAACATGTCTGTTTGATCTGTGTCCGGTTGTTATAAGCGTATATATGTATGTATATCAGTCCTCTGGTTACCATAGTACAGGTTTCTAGTCTAGTTTGGGACTAGATGACCGTGTGTGGAAGATGTCCCATATTATTATTATTATAATTTTTTTTTTTTAAATACACTGTACAAACGACACTTACCTCTTCATCAATATAGAAATAGTTACATGTGTCGAGGTCTATGGGCTCTACCTTATGTATGAATTTCTCGACCAGCTCATATTCTGAAATAACAAAATGAAATAATCCTACTTCCTATCCTATTCTATCCTACAATCCTACTTATATTATATATTGTGAACACAAATACACAAATATATTGTGAACCATTTTTATTTTCTCGCCCATCGTAGTAACTTGGCTTCAGTTTTAAATTTTAATAATTCAGTTGTTCAATGAATTTATTGATTTTAAACCAACCTAGAAATTCTGTTTAGAGAAAAAAGGGAATATATAGAATTTTGGAGCATAACAATGCTGTTTTGTATTGTTTTATTCACTATATTATATTAGTGGAAATATATAAGAGTAACGTACTGACTATTTCATGGTGATATTATTATAAAATATTTGAAATCTGCTTGCCTTGTGCAATCTTGGCAATGATAGTATTATTAACAACTATCTTAAATGATTTTGAGCTATACTTTTATATTTTGACGGCCTGGTTGGTACAGATGGTAGTTGGTAGTAACTTTGCTTTCTGTGCCGCAGGCCCCGGGTTCCTGGGCCCGGTACACATATTTAAGGAAAAAATTAAGTAGAAAACATCTTTCTATTCTTGAGTGACAGCAAAAAAAAAACGTTTATTATGCAATCGTTACTGGTATGGGAGCCACCTTCATTAACTTAATTTTTATATTATTATTTATTGTTATTCCTATTATTACACACATTTTATGAAAAAAACATTCAGCTTGCTTTTGCCACTATCGCGATACAAAAAAACTCCTAAAATTAACTTCGACCAAAAACAGGTTCCTTGTATGAAGAGCACCTACTCGTATAATTATTAATGTTATTTTCTTTTTATTAATTGCTGTTGTAGCGGCTATAGAAACACACGTTTTGTGAAAATTTCAAATGTCTAGCTATTACAGTTTATGAGATAGAGCCCTGTGACAGACGGACGGACGGACGGACAGCTAAGGCTTAGCAATAGGGTTCCTTCGGCACTCCGTCGGGGTTCGGAACCCTAAAAATGACCAAATATTCTCGTTTGGAGATGGTTACTGTACAAATAAAAAAACTACTGAACAGATTACGCCGTAAAATAGGCAGTAAAATTTGGTATGTAAATAGTTTATATCCTGGATTAACACATAGGATACTTTTTATCTCGATATTCCCACGGGAACGAAAACTTCGCGGGTGAAACCGTGGGGCACAGCTATTATATACATAATTAAAAAAAAAAACAGCTGTTCCCCCTCATTTCAAGCGCTGAAAAATAGCCTATGTTATTCCAGGGTCTTAGATTTTAAACTTATTATTATCTAAATACAAAAAAAATTGAATTTTGGGCCACGTCGAACTCACGGCATATTCCACAAATCCCCTTAGAGGATCTCCTGAGCTAGCAGCTTCGGCACCGTCAGGGGATTTATAGACGCTTGTTCCACAAATCCCCTTAGATGATTCCCTGCTCAGAGGATATTATTGATTTTAATTGATAAGCTATAAGATAATAAGATTTTCAAATGAGCTTAAATATATTTTTTAGTATCGTCATTAATAAAAATGTCTACTTAGTGGTTCACCATGTAATAATCGACACTTTCTCTTTTCCCTTTTCCCTTGGCTTTTCAGATTTGTAGTATAATTTGAAAAAATAAGTAAATAGATTTTTCAATTGTTTTGTTTAATTAATTTAGCATAAGTTTATTTTATTCATTAAAGAGTATTTAAATAAAAGTTTTTTTTCTTCAATGTTATTTTTTTGTTGTTTAGTGACCTTCCTTGATGAGTGATTCCCCAAAACAACCAAGCAAATGAGCCCAATTTAGACTATCTCCGCAAAAAATCGGCTTCATTATCAGACCTTCGTCGTAATCTGGAATTAAAGCTCCCCAAAACAACAAAGTAAACGAACCCAATCTCAATTATCTTATCACTTTTCATAAGGTAGTTCCAATAGTAATCTTTCGACTTTATCATCATACTCTCGTCATCGTGTGGAATGAAAGGTCCCCAAAACAACTAAGCAAACGAGCCCAAACTTGACTGTCTTAGCACTTTCGGATGGCGGGGCATTTAAATAACGCTAGTTTACCTCCTTTTTCTCCTGCACTCCCATCTTTTGGAGTTTTTTCACATCTTATGTAGAATGCAGTCCTTGCCTCTCAAATTTGATTGAAATCGCTACAGTAAATTTCCCCCCTTTTACGCCCCTAATATCCTGTGTTTGTTAATTTAAATATTAGACTTGTTTGTGAGTAGAATGCGAAATGCATCACCTATAGATAAACACACACTCACCTTTAGGCGTTAGGTAGATGGGATAGAAAAAATCCCCCGATGACTAGTACCCCCACGGCGCACGGTAACTCAACTGGTACAGTGTTGACCACGTGGAATGGTGCTGAGGGTGCGTGGTTCAAATCCCGCCCATGGGTAAAATTTTTCTTTCATTTCATATAATATTAAAATAGTTTTGTTTGTTACCGTCAGAGAACCCAACAACGTAGAGATGATCCAAGTTATTGAAGGGTTCTTGATTCCAGCAAACTGGATCTGGGACTGAAATTGGTACGGTACTACGAGTTACTAACTGAATTACCTACATTCCTTTTCTGTAGGTAAAGAAGTTAGATATCATAGAGTCACAAACGAGCAAAAAAATTCAGGAGCTGGAATGATTAACTTTCAACAGTCGATATAGAACAGTCGAAAATGACAGCTGATGCATTCTGATCGTGCGGAAAATAGATTCATCATTATCATCTGAAGATAGGCCTCCTTTATATCATGCCGCTCGACCCTGTCTGTAAAGACTACCCACTGATAAATAAGTGTCGGGTCAATCATTAAAAATAGTGCAATTTACAGAGCACTATATTAGTATTAGTGCAAATCCTAGGCCGCTTCGTTGCGCACAAGGTAGTTCAAAAGAGTATAGCAATACTTATGTAGATACATTTTTACACGTCAATTTTAACAACTCGCAACAGAAATAATTTTAAGATTCGCCCAAAAAATGATCTGTTTTGAATGGGAGGCAGAAAAGTTTAGTATGTTCAGTTTGAAGGGTATATTTTTTTATGATAGTGAGTGACAAGACGAACAAATCAGGTGCCTGATGGTAAGCATCATGATTGCCCACGTCAGACACAGTGCCACCCAATGTTTGAAAATTCATATTCTGCGCGGCACTGCACTACGCCTGTCACCTCGAGATATTAGTTGTTGAAACTCGTCATGTCCAGTAATTTCGCTGGTAACATTGCCCTTCATAGACCGGAACACAGTAATGTTTGCACCTTACTGCTTGGCGGATGAATAACTGGCAAAGGTGTGGTACTTCCCCAGGCGGCCCCCTGAAAAAGAGGCCTACCACTACAAAAGTAGATATAGGATCTTGAACGAATTAACCTCAAGATACATTTTTGAGTATTTCTACTCGTTTTTGTAACACCTTGTGTAGGTGAAGGACTCACATTTAGCCCCCTGCGCGTGGGGCGCGATCGTGATCAGACCAAAAGTGTTTATTGTGGGATTCTTGTATTCTGGATGAGCTGTGTAGTTTAAAACTCTGTAGTATAATGGCTTTCCAGTAACTGGTATGAACATAGCTTTTGTGCTATGGCTGAAATCATAAAATGATTTTAGTACTAGCCTACCCCGCGGTTTTACCTGCCTAGACATTTGCCCGTGGGATTATCAGGAAAACGTGCACTGTGTTTTATTTCAGGGTTTGAGCTACTGATATCCCAAATTTCAACCCAATCCGTTTAGTAATTTTTGTGTGAAAGACTCATACATCTATATTAGATATAAGTAATAAAAAAGAACATGGATTTTTCCATTACGAATTATCTCAATGACAGCTTGAAGTCCGAAATAGTGCCCGGTATATAGCAATTAAATCGCCGTCTATTACATGGGATCAATAACATACTGTGACAGAATACCTATTATACTAAAGGGACAGACGAGACACCAAAATCTTTTAAATAAATAGCGACTCCGGCGCAATAAAGTGCAATTCAGGTCACACAGTGCCTTACTAATTATCGTTATATTAATCTACAAGCTGCCTCTCTTTCTATCGCGTATCTCTCTATCTGTTCTCTCTCTCTATCTCATAGAAATTTTCCCGTCTAGACGGACACCCCAGCTACTTGTAGCTTCATACCTTTATTGTGGAGTGGCCCAGGCCTGGTACCGGCAAAATGTGTGTGTACACGTACTAAGGCACCTCCTCCCTACAATCTCCACCTTTATTAGGTGGCCGCGCGTGCTCTGGCTAGATACCGCTCTTATACTTATCAAATAGGGCAGCTAAAACTAAGCCGTAATCGGCGTAGCCAAGTCTATCTAACGCACTTTTCACGCACACTAGCACTCATTGGAAACTGTTTTTTTTACTCTCACTAGCATTGTGTTACGCACAATACAATTTGAAAGTTGCCGCATTTACGACATTTTTGATTATAGGAGTGTAGTGGTCTATCTGGTCGAAGCGCATACGAAGACTTATCAATAATTACATACTTATTTTCCCACCCAGGGATCGAACCAAGGAACTCATGATCGGCAATCTAGCTTTCGACCACACCACCGCGGCAGAAAATATATTGTAGTCGGTTGAAAACTAATAAAATTAGAAATAAATGAGTACGCTTACTGGAATATCCTCGGCGGCATCTTGGCAACATCGTCAACGCTGATGAGGGCGTGTCGGTCTGTCACCATAACTATTCCACTGAGCGCTGTGATTATACTCCCTTCATCTCCTGGAATTGTGGAATTGAATCGTTATTTCTTTTTACAAATAAAAAATGATATGTTTCAAATTAGAAAACACAGAATAGGTTCATAGAACTGTGATCTTTCGAGCTAACAGGTAAAAAGTAAGAAATCGGTGATTGTCTAGAAGGAAATCGGTGAGAGGTTTTTTTTAATATTGAGCTTTTTTATAACATTGTAACAATGATGATGCGAGTAGATAGTTACGAGCGCGAAGAAAAATTTTATGGCAATAATAATGACGGCGCAAGGAACCGGCTGCGAGCGCGTAGGGTGCGTACTATTTGGAATAAAAAAAAATATAATTTCCCTTAATATAACGTTCATCTCATATAATTTTTTATTTGATATAATTTTTGTATGATATAATTTTCATTTGATATAGTGTAACGTTAAACGTTTGATATACACATCATATTAAGAGACAGAAACGACTCCGCCGCTGACAGAAAAAGGAAGGGGTGTTTATAAGTTTGACCTATCTGTGCATCTGTGTATCTGATGCTGCAGCATCGCGTGAATGTTACCAAGTCGTTGAAATATTGCTGAAGTGGTGAGATACTTTTAGAATCGATAATACCACCGGAAGTTTCTCATATCCCTTTAGCCTCTAGAAAAAAGCTAATAAAACCAAATAACTGAACTGGTTTTCATGAGACCCCTGATCACGTTTGATTTCAAGCAAAAAAACCGCATCACAATAGAGAAACTTTCTTAGGAGTATAATCTCAAGGCTAAATTGTGCTTCCACAAGTAAAGTTGCTGTTTTTTTGCACGACTCACGTATGTACACTTTGAGCAGGCCGAGCCAGGGGAAGGTGCTAGTTTCTCCGAGAACACCGTCTTGCAACTCCTTTGGCGAGTGTGTCTGCATGTGACATTTGTACTGCAATACCGCCGCAGCTTCTGAAACTGTGAGACAACAAATTATCTGTTCCTTTATTTTGTTGTTTTAAAATGGTTCATCATCATCATCTCAGCCATCGTAAAAGCTTGCCTCTCCACTTTTTTATTAATTCTTTTAGGGGCATGTATGAAGAGTCTCATGAAAGTGGAAGAACCGAAAATGGTTTGTCAGTATCGTAATGTAATAGAAGATAAATATTCTGCCTACTCCAACTGACACAAGGCATGACTGTATGTACCTTATATGTTTCTAAGGATGGTGGATGGCACAATCTTTAAAAGTTATCATTTGCTTACATTTTATAGCGACCACTGCAAACAAAACACCCACATTCTTGACACATAACATACTGTGTACAGTAAAATAGTTTTTAGATGTATTGCGTTGTCTTTTATAATATAGGATAGTTATAAGTTGATGTTAAGCACTGCAATAGAATGCACTTAAATAGAACTGTGATTGTTTCGTAAACAGCGTTCACTGTTCAGTTTTATTTAACCCTTAAATGCAGTGGTGAAAAATAGTCACACTGCTATAATGGCCGTGGGTCCACAGGACCCGCCTTTTTTAATTTAAAACTGTAACGAGGTACACTCTATCACTCTCTGATTCTGCGTTTAACCACTGCTATAACATATTATCATCTCTATTTGTAGAAATATTCATTCGGTTTGTTATCACTGATCATGAAAATCAGTGGTAAAACCAATAAACAACAAAAACACAAAAAATCCGTAACTATAGTCGCGGGTCAAAAAGGATCCATATGTGTCTGCGACGTCGGCTTACTGTCTGAAGCTATCTAGGAGTGGGAGACGCTGAGGCACAAGCCGTGTTTTATTACACGACGTGTTCAAAGATTAAACATGGGTTCACTGGACCCACGACTACAGTTAAGGGTTAATGTTATTATTTGTTTTCATTTGGGATACCCGTATTACGCATTCCTTATACGTAAAAATTTAGAAATATCCTGAGCCTCTAGTAATACTTAGCCAAGATGGCACTACGTATTCGACGGAGAGTTCCGCACATAAAATTGTTTTCTTTGATCTAATAATGGAATGGATATTATAATCTTTTGTCACAGAACAGCTGAAGATGAGACACTTCCTTTGATACAAGCACAATCAATCGAATCATAGAGTCAAGCGGCTGTTTCGACCCGAGGTGCTCTCAAGGATATACATAAAATAAAATTATCACAAAAATACATGTAAAACTAGGACGATTTAATTCGTTCAAGATGTCAATTAAAGGATTTTTACAATTTGCGATGGATTATTATGTCAAATATAAAAAAAAATTATATTTATCTATTCTATTTATTATATATATCTATGATATAATTATTCTATTATTGATTATAATATTTATTAATTCTTATTTTAATTAAATTAAATTTGTATTTTATGATTATACATGATATGTATAATCATAAAATACAGCAACAACATCAGCAGTCAGCGGCGACCGTGGTCGCGTCGTACTGCTCTATATGGATTTATAAACTTAGCTAGCATTCGGATCATGGAAACCGCCGCCCGGCAGCCGACCCACTGCCGCTGCCCAGTAGCGCTACTGCCGAGCTTGAGGTCACAGGTTCGATCCCCACGTCGGGCACATTTTGCCGTGTTATTGAATTTTCCATAAGTCCATAAGTAATTTTCTCAATGACAGCCTACCCGCCTAGCACGCCGCAGGGAATACGTGTTATCCTCGTCTTTTTTTTCATTGGTTATCTGCTGTCACGTTGTAACCCCCTGGGACTTCGTTTTCCCTAGTCACTGTGCTCCCGAGCCTGGAGTCTGAAACTGTTCCCGGTAGATGGCAGTAAGATGTCCCCTAAAAACATAACTGGCGAAGTGTACCTAACTAATATGTGATTGGGTACATCTCTGCCTACCCCAAAAGGCATAATGCTATGTTATCTCAGACTGATTATATAACATAATATTCATTTTCCGAAGGGGTAGGCAGAGGAGTACCCAGGACTGAGTCCCATAGTAGGTACACCCACATTTCGCCAGTATTATATTGGACCCATGTAATAGGGGGCGAGCCTGTTACCATATACCGGGCACAGTTCCAGACTCTAGGCTGTAACACTTTGCCTGACCTAGGGATCGAACCCGTGACCTCATGATCGGCAGTCGAGCTTGCGCCCAATGCGCCACCGGGGCAGTCATTAAAACAACGCCATGTTTTATTTTTCCTGCGCGCTGCATTGAATGAAATGCCATGATTTTAATTATTGTTTATGTTTAGTGGTAGCTGATTTAGCGCTTTTTTTCTAATTTTCTAAGACGTTCGTCAAATGATGTCATTAAGAATAAGACTTAGTTATCAACACCAAAATTGCTTTGATTAGGTTGTAGTTGAGACTGTGGCTTCGGCTGAGAGCCTTATATGAGCTGTGCGTAAGAAACATTTTTTCTGATATGTCTAGTGGAGGCACTTAAGTGACAAGACGAGCAAATGCATCATTATTGCCCACATCAGACACATTATAAATACAGTGCCATCCAGTGCCATACAGTGCCAAACACTGATTCAAGAAGAAAGAATTTTGGAATTCTGCGCGGCACTGCACTGCACCTGTCACCCTAAGATATTAGTGGTTGAAACTCGTCATGCCCATTCATTTCCCTGGTAACATTGCCCTTCAGACGGGAGCACATTAATGTTGGCACTGCTTGGCGGATGAATAACTGGAAAAGATGTGGTACTTCCTCAGGCGGCCCCTGCAAAAAGAGAAGTCAGAAGAAGTCATTTGTTCTGATAGTAGTTAACAGAAGTAGATTCGTCTTTCTTTGTAGGTATGAACCTTGTTCTTAGTTTTTGAAGTTCTTTTGCCACAATGCATCCCCTGTAGTTTAGCCAACCTGACTAGATATATAATTTCATATGAAAAATATGACGGTTAATATTTTCTTCATCTGGTATGTGTAGCGGTTGTTACGATTTCAGAGCAAGTACAATTCAAATTCTTCTAACGAACGACGTAATCAGTGACGTATGACAGCCAGATGAATGACGTGCTTGATGACGCAGGGTGACAGGTAACATCAGCTGATGGCTCACATCGTCCATCTTGGGTAGAGTGGTTGAAGAGCCGACCGGTAGATGGCGACAGTAGTATCGGCTGCAACAGTGGGGCCCAGCACCCAAAAACCATCTACGAATAAACACAAAAAATACCTAAAAGGGCACTTGGGGTAAATATTTTTTCCATAGCTGGCAATATTTTCAATATAATGGCGTCTGGTTTGTGTACAAATTATTAATATGTTTTGGCGAAAGTATCACCTAAAAAAATTATAAGTTGCTAAACATTACTTACGAGTGAAATGTGATTTTCTTATTCGTGTTACAAGACGCGTTGTGACTTTCACTGCACAAATCATTATTTTAAAAAATCCAATAGCCATTTGCCTTAGGACATTAAGTGACAACTGCAGTAAAAGAGAAGTGTTGAGCCTTATAAGGCCGTACTGTAAAGCTATAGATTTTCCTTGGTCTTCACACGTTCTAAGTGTCACAATTGTATGTTCTAAGCGTTATATTTAGTTGTATTAATGGATAAAATAAAAAAATACTTACCTACTCATACATTCTTCCTATTATCGCTTTGTTATCGCTTATCAGGTAACAAGTCCTATAGGTAAGTATCTGTAGGCGAGTTATTCAGTGGCTTTCGGCTAAACCGATCGATTGTGTGCCTTATTAGGCATCTTATCGAAAAGTATAATAATATCAGTATTTATTAATTACAAAATACACGTGTAGTATGAAAAATTTGGAATTAATTATTAGGGGATGATCAGCTACGTTAAAACAGTGAGTTACTGTTATTTATAAGTATGTTTAATAGCCTTCTGGTAACCATAGTTAAGGCTTTGCCTAGTTTGGGACCAGATGACCGTGTGTGGATGTTGTCCCATATTATTTGTTTATTTATCTATTGAAATGTGCTCTAATCATTGATTTAAAGAAGAGGGGACATAAGGTACATTCTCACAGCGCTTACTCAATAACTGTACTGGCATGTGCAATTTGCTCAGTGTGAAGTTTGCACAGTGCAATATAATGAACAACAAAGATAGAAAGACGTACCTAAGACCGAAGTGCGACCGAGACAACAATATCAGTGGCTCGTACGACCCTACTTTACTGAGGTACATGGACCTAATGGGACCTAATTTGAGCTTTACATTTTCGAGAAGACAGCACACCATTTCCCCTTTTCTTTAAAGCAATGGCTCTAATTGTTTTTTTTTATTTTATCTTAGTGAAAATCATACGTAACGTCTTGCCCATTTCAGATGTCCAAAGAAAAGAGTTTACGGTTACAAAATTTGATTGAAAGCAATGAATTTACTTTATAGCAATTTAAATATGGGTAGAAAACGATATTATTTCGTTTTCGTACTTTGTATAGTTATGCCATTTCTAATGTGGTCTCAGATGACTTATAGAAATAGATTAGATTCAGCAATTCTTGAAATGGGCTCGAACACTGTAGCGGATATTAATCCTCACAATATTATATTACCTGCTTCAAATTCTAGTACAAGCACCACAGAATCGGCTATTAAGTCTAAAGATTTTATATACATCTTAATTTGGACAAAGAAGGACAGAGATCCCCTCAAGTATTTACTATCTGGTTCAAAAGCCTTCAAAGACCGAAAATGCCCCGTTCAGAATTGCTTTATAACAAATGAAATTTTCAAAAACTTGACTGATTTTGATGTTATCCTTTTCAACGGGCCCGAAGTTGTGGACAAAAAGAATCCAAAACTACCACGTGAAAGATCTCCGACACAAAACTACGTGTTCGCTGCCATTGAATCGTCAGGCAACTATCCAATTTGTGATAAAAGATTCGATGGATACTTTAACATAAGCTGGACGTACAAACTGAATTCCGACATTCCTTACGGTTATTTGATAGTTAGAAACAGTACAGGAGATATAATTGGTCCTAAAAAGGAGATGCATTGGATGAGCATTGAAGAGATGAAGCCTATAAACGAAACGATTAAAAAGAAGCTAAGTTCGAAGAACAAACTGGCAGCATGGATTGTCAGCAATTGTAACGCACTGAGTGGAAGAGACACTTTCACTAGAAAATTTCAGTATGAGTTAAAAAAAATGCGTTCAGACATGACAGTCGACGTTTACGGTAGTTGTGGTAGAAAAAAATGTGGTAGAAATAGAATGGCTCAATGTTTGCAGCTAATTGAAAAGGATTATTATTTCTATTTTTCATTCGAAAATTCTTTTAGTGAAGACTATGTGACTGAGAAACTATTACACGGCCTTCAACATTTTACTGTTCCCGTCGTGTTTGGAACTGCTAATTATTCCAGGTGCGTAACCAATTGCATATTATGTAACTATATGTCTCATACTCAAACTCAAAAAGGTTTATTCAAATAGGTCACTATCTGATACTTTTACACGTCAATGAAGATAAACAGATCAGGATGAAAGAGGTAGATAAACAGTAATGAGTCTACCGTACGTTCGGAAAGGATTGCGTAAAATTTCTCATAGCTAGGATTAGCTTTTAAGAGCGTACATGGCCTTCTCGTGACCGTGTGTGGAAGTTGTCCCATATTATTATTATTATTATTTAGATCCTGATATTTTTAGTGAAGTAACATAATATGTTCCTGTCATTTCATTTTTTTATAAACGTTTGGATTTTTTCATAGTGAACTCCAAAAATCGCAGTTTTTACCGCGTCTACAAAAAAATTTTGAGTTTAGAAACAAAAATAAAATGATAGGGACATACCTTCACCATTAAAATATCAGGATATAAATATATTCGGAGCAAACAGGGGAATGAAAAACATCGATTAAGTAAATTTTCCATAAGATTATAATAATAATAATGATTTGAATTTATACTCTAACAGAACGGGTTACCCCGATTATACTGCTCGAGTCAATTCATATGGCATATATCAATCTGCTAAGCGGTATCCTGTTAAGGACGTGGTATTATTATCCTTACGGTGGTGGTGGGTTATATTATGCTATAAGGTAAATCTGCAATTGTAATGGATCAGATGTCGTGCTCATCACAGTTACTTATTTGCATGAACATATATTGTTGAGGGTATATCTGATGTCGAGTCATGTCTCGTGTAGGGTTTCATATCTTACTAAAATTCTAGCTAGAATAAAAAACCTTATTATCTTCTATAGGTAATTAAAGTGAACACCAAAAACTACTTACTTGTCTTTTATGAAGATTTAACGATATGCGAGCTATCGTCCGATAAAAAATATAGATGGATTTAAGAGTTATATCAATACATTAAAGAATAATAAAACTTTTATAGATGTAGATGCAGACAACAATTAAAATTATGGTTGTAATAAAATAAATGTTATTGAAAATATTTACCTCGACTACTTCAGCGCAAGCGTGACTAATGATGATGTTTGTGTCTGTGTTAAATATTGGATTTTTCTATAAGGAATTATCTCAATAACTGCCTGGAAAATGCGCTCGGTAGATGGCAATAGGCTCGCCCCATATTACATGGAATCAATAACATACTGGCGAAATGTGGGTGTACCTACTATGGGACTGAGTCCAGGGTATACCTGCCTGTCCCTTCGGGAAAAGGCGTGATTGTAAATTATGTTAAATAAAAAATGTATGTACCTATTATGAGTATGAGTTTGATATTCATTTCAAGTCAACCCCGCGTTTCCGAGAAAAATGGTTTAGGTAACATACAACACGGACACACGGACAACGAAGTGATACTATAAGGGTTAATTTTTCCTTTTGAGGTACAAAACCCCAAAAAATAACTATCTATTACGTTACCTATTACAGGTTTATGCCAGAAGGGTCATATCTCAACGCAAAGGAGCTGGGTCCACAACTACTCGCCAAAAAGATGCTGGAACTTGTAAATGATAAAGAAGCTTACTACAGCTATTTCAAGTGGATGAACCATTACTCTTTTCATAATCTGGAAGAATCGCCCGAAACCGATTTCTACTGTAAATTCTGCGAAGCGATGAATGACGAGAGCCTGATGAGAAGAGTCACTGTGATAGAGAATTTTTATGAGTGGTGGAATCCACCAGTAATAAGTCGAGGCTTGTGTCCCGCAAGACTTTAATCAGAAGTTCGATATTTGCTTTAAAGGACTTAAAAACAAAATTATAAACGATAAAAATCTTTTTCGCATTTTTTTAGCAACCCTTTAATTTTTGTAGTAGTTTTTGTAGTGGTAGGCCTCTTTAGCAGGGGGCCGCCTGGGGAAGTACCACAAATTTGCCAGTTATTCATCCGCCAAGCAGTAATGTGCAAACATTACTATGTTCCGGTCTGAAGGGCAATATTACCAGCGAAATTACTGGGCATGACGAGGTTCAACAGGTTTTTGAATTTTAAAACACTGGGTGGCACTGTGTTTAATATGGGCAATCATGATGCTTACCATCAGGCACCTTATTTGCTCGTCTTGTCACTTACTATCATAAAAAAAAATTATACCAATATCATGCGCGTGCACAAAAAATAACTAGTCCGCCATCTTGTGCCGTCCGCCAGTATGTGTTAAAAATGACACCACTTAGCTAACCATGCGTAATGAGAAGAAAAATTCCATCTCTACAGGCTGAGGTAAACTGCTTTAAAATTGTAATGAAACATTAAAATTTCACCTGAACCACAGAATACTAACCTGAACACACAACTATGTTATTCACTAACATACATATTATATAAAATCTTGAATTATGTCAAAGTTTCAGTTGTAATCTGGCCTCAAGGCCTCGCTTATTCCTGTTATTGTGGTTTAATTCTCCATGTACTTACTCACTCACACATTTACTCATAGATAAAATTATATGCATCGGTGTGATTAGATATAGTCACCCTAGATAAGTTACACCTAATATAAAATACTAATTATTATTCGTCATTCCGTGGTCAGTAGGTCTATGAAACAGACCACTATATTGTATAATTTACCTCGTATTAATTATTCGTCAGAAAAGTGCGAAAACTTCACAATGAGGGTAAAAGTGAACAAAAACAAAATATTATTAGCGTTCATTTTTCTAGTGATTATGGTAGTCTTAATGGAATATATCGATTTATTAAACAGTGTTGATAATGTATCGAAACCAATAAGTTATACATTTATTTTAGACAACGATGAGTTAGATAATACAAGTTTAAGTGATAATAATGATAACGGAACTGGGTTGAAATATTATATCCTCCAATGGACGAGTCCGAGAAATGTGCCATTTGTATTTATGGGTAAGGGTCAACAAGGTTTCATTGATAGAAAATGTCCGTATACAAACTGCTACGTTACCGGCGATAGGAAGTATTTTGGAGGAGATTTGACGAAGTTTGATGTTATCGCATTTGCTGCCCCTGAAGTGTTTCGCATGTCCCAAGGTCAGTTGCCAAACAAGCGATCACCTCATCAAAAGTACGCGTTTGCTTCCATAGAATCGTCCGACTACTATCCCATATGCTCAAATAAACTCAATGGCTTTTTCAACTGGACATGGACATATAGAGTAGACTCTGAAGTAAGATGGGGTTATATGGTAATACGAGATAAAGATAACAAGGTGGTTGGTCCAGGAAAGGATATGAAATGGATCAAATTCAAAGATATGGATCCTGTAAGTGATGACTTTAAACATCAACTGAAATCTAAAACCAAACCTGCGGCTTGGTTCGTTTCAAACTGTCACTCAAGAAGTAGAAGAGAAATGTTTGTAAAAGATCTTCAAAGGGAATTGAAACAATATGACTTATCTGTAGATGTTTATGGAAGATGTGGTCCTCTTAAATGTTCTCGAGCTGATGAAGCCGAATGTTTTAATATTATTAAGGAGCAGTACTATTTCTATCTGTCGTTCGAGAATGCCTTCAGTGAGGATTATGTGACTGAGAAGCTGTTGAATGCTGTGCAAAATGATGCAGTACCTATTGTGTATGGTGGCGCGAATTACTCAAGGTAAACATATCACTTAATCGAAGATATTTTACGATGAACATAAGATCACACCTCATTCCCAAAGAGGCAGGTAGAAGTTTACTCAGGATTCAGTCCTATAGAAGGTACACCCACATTTTGCTAGTTATGATATTATGATAAATATTATGGAAATCCATTTAAATTGTTGGCCAAAGAGGAGCCGATGAGGGCAATGAGAATGGGCATGAGTTTATGAAAGAGTAATTAAAATTTAATGACCTAAGAAGGTAAAGGAAATGTTTAATTATTATTAGAAATTAGAATGAGGCTTGTGATAAAAATCTTTTGCCTTGCGGTTCGTACTAGTTGCATCGTGTTCTTCAATAATATTGAGAATTCTTTCACTATCATTTTTCTGACCATGTCGCGTCATCAAACCTGATTGCTGGTCTTCTGTGTAAAAAAAAAAACCTATTTAGGTGGTAGTGTGGTGATAATTAATAGTAAATAGTAAACGATTATTGCCAAAAATGATATTATGTACATAGCTTACGTACTAATCCGTTATATATCATTCGCTTTATACCTATATATTGTATGCCTTATACAATATTTGTTATATAATGAAAGTTATTGTATTATACAAACAGACTAAACCTTAGGCAACAATGGAGTCCACTAGCCCCCACACTACCTATAGGATACCCTGTGTCGTGGTAAATAGGCAGCTAAAAATTTATTATTCCCATATTCCAGGTTTCTTCCTGAAGGATCATATTTGAATGCAAGGGAGCTGGGAGCTGCAAATTTGGCTGCAAAAATTAATTCAATTTTGAAAAACATAAATGAATATTACGACTATTTTAGATGGAAGAAATACTACTCCTATCATTTAAAATGGAAAAGTGTTGAGACGGACGAATATTGTTTATTTTGTACTACGTTGAATGATAAACGTTTAGTTAAAGAGAGGAAGGTATATCAAGAGTTCAAGGCGTGGTGGAACCCTCCTAATCGATGTTGATCTTATTTTGCTATCATCTCGTATATCATTTGACAGCCTCGTTGGCTCAGATGGAAGTAACTCTGCTTTCTGTGCCGCAGGCCCTGGTTTTGATCCCCGGCCAGGTTAAACATTTGTGTGCATGAAAATGTCTGTTTGATCTATGTGTTAATAAGTTATTAATATAAGTATGTATGTCAGTCATCTGGTTATACAGAGCACAGGCTTCTAGTCTGGTTTTGGGCCAGATGATCGTGTGTGGAAGTTGTCCTTTAAGACCACTACTATTACTTTGTAAATATGTGTACAAAAAACTATTATATTTAAGATGATTTTACGATAAATCGATGATTATAATATTACTAAAACATTATTTTCGCATAATTGAAATCCCAACCGGTCACACTGTAACTCGTTGGGATCCTTTTTAAAAAAAAATGTTGCAACGGGTAACAGTGTGACACGATGGGACAAAAAAATGTTGCAAAGAGTAACACTGTTACTCGATGGAAAAAAAAAGTCCCAACGTGTCACAGTGTGACTCGTTTGGTGTGACTGGATGGGAACCCACCTACCTAAATGATGAAATTTAAAAAAACCCCTTCCCTTTTCCTGTTCCCTCATCAACAATAGTATGTATTGTTTTGTTGTGGTGTGAATGGTTGTCTGGAAGAGATCGCTTTGAGCGTTAAGACCGCTAATTATTGTTACTCACGTTTAAATTTTCATTTTGTTAATTTTCTGTATTGTGGTATCAATAAAAGTGTTCTATCTAATCTAAGTAATCTATCTAATCTAATCTAATCATTAAGACCATTGATTTAAAAAAAGGGGAGATTGTTCTTGGGAGGGGAGAGAGAACGGGGTACGTTCTCTAAGCGGTTACCCAAGAAATGGCATGTGAAATTTGAAACAACAAGTGTGAACGATTTACTGAAGTACGTGGACCTAATGAAACCTAATTTGAGCTTTCCATTTTCGAGAAACCAGTATATCATCTCCCCTTTTCTTGAGATCAATGATGGAGAGAGACGATTACAATGAACCCAATAACGATATTATAGGTATATTTGAATATTATTCCAACTGAACCTAATGCATAAACTAACCTAACATAAAATAGTTTCTAATGTTGTTGAAATGACAGGATACCAAATTTCGAATCGAAAGGATAATGGGAGTATTATTAGAAGTTGGTCAAATCCCTTCAGCCGATAGAAAAGCCTTATCAATTATAAAATATATATTTTTATATGAAAGCCAAGTTTGAAATTTTAACATTATCGTCATAGATTATAAAAACAAGTTGGGATTTATTCCGAAATCAGTGCCATGCTTATAAAAGTACAATAAGTGCATAAATATAAGATTGTTTAAAATTTGTTTTATTTTAATATTAATTTATACGTTGTCCCATACCCATATCAATCTGAACATTACTAATTATTGCTAGACCGCTTAAGAGCGTACATGACCTTCTAGGAATTTGACACAATCCTATGAATAATTTACCAAATCGATGTTTTGTATTCCCCTGTTTCCTCCGAATTTAATTAACCCATTCTATAAATTTAGGTATATCCTGATATTTTTATAATGAAGTAACCTATGTCCCTGTCATTTAAATTTTTGTTAAAATCGCAGTTTTACTCGCGTGATTGGACGTTCAGTAAAAAAAAGAGTTTTAAATAATAAAATGATAGGGCCATACTTCAACTTTAAAATATCAGGATATAAATATTATATCAAATAGGTTTACTCGGGTCTACGGAGGAATACAAAACATCGATTTAGTTAATTTTTCATTTTTCACTACTAAGAGGTTCTGTATCCTGTTAAACCAGCCACCATGGACTATCCTGCCCGAGGAGTGCGGGCAGCATACCGCGACACACTAGTCTGAATGATATCATCCGTCGGGCCTTCGTTAGTGCCGGCGTTCCATCAACGTTGGAACCGAACGGACAGTCACGGGACGATGGCAAGAGGCCTTACGGTATGTCTCTTATTCCCTGGAAGTTGGGTAGGCCCCTAGACGCTACTTGTGTGGATACGTTGGCTCCTACTCATCTTCCAGTGACCAAGGTATAAGCTGGTGCTGCCGCTGGTAAGGCCAAAAACCTCAAGCGGCACATATGTAGGTAATTTGGATAGGGTTTACATGTTTGTGCCGTTTGGGGTAGAAACCTTGAGTCCATGGGGGCCAGCTGCTCTGGAGCTGTACAAAGAGTTGCTGAGCGCTTGGTGGAGGCGTCAGGTGATCAGAATGCTGGCTTGTATTTTGCACAAAGGATAAGCATCTGCATCCAACGAGGCAATGCCACCAGCATTCTGGCTATTTTGACCTTTATTTTCTTTTTCTCGGGGGATAATGCTAGTCACTTTCCCCTCCTCCAAGGGCTTAGCAAATCTAGATTTTTAGTAAGGTATGTAAGTTATTGTTCGAGTTTTGTTTTGATTTGGTATTTAATACTGAGATAAGTGTGGTGTTGTGAATTAATATAAAAATATATCATTTGTTATTGTGTGTAATGTGTGTAAAGTCCTTTTTTTATAACGAAGTGTTAATTATTATAACCAAGTATTATTGCCAAGAAATTTTTGTTCCAAGAAGTGTAAACATGTTTGTTGATTTGGTTTATTTTCTAGCAGTAATATCAAAGAAAATTATTACTTAATTATTTTTCACATCCTTCATTTTTGTGTTTATAATGTGTTGTTTATATTTTATCACTAACTAACTAAAATATCATCATCATCTCAGTGAAATTATATCAAATGAACGTTATGTCAAAAATATTTTAATCAAATATTATAGTTCGACACAAAAGAGTAGAAAATAATGGGGGCGCCACTGTCTTTTACAAGAATAAAAACAATTTCATCAACACATACACTTTAAATTAGTTCCGTTTCTACTCTTTTGTGTCGGACTATACACAATACACACCCTCACAGAAGTGATAGATACTTTTTAAACTTCTTGTTTTTAATGGCTTGTGAGGGCACAAATTTGCCAATGTTGCCGTGGATGATTAGATCTACCACTACTGAAAAAAAAAACTACAGTTACTGAGACGAGATGATCTAAGATGAGTAGTGAGACAGAGATAGCAATATTCGGCACGTGTTTTGCACTCGCCTCGAATGCTAGTTGTGAGCTGCGGGCGCCGCATTCTTAACATTGAATATAATATTATTTGTACACACCAATCATATAATTTTTATGTTTGAGAATACACTTTTCAGTTCAGCATCAGAGCTTAGTAGACCGCGCGGTGAGCTTACGTAACTTGACTGTGAATTCCGACACACGAAAATATAAAAATGAAGTCGTATTTTCTTAAAGGTATCATAATGTGTACGACAATATATATTTTTTACCTTATATACTACACTTCATTACGATACGATCAAATTACAAAAGTGATATCAGGACATGATGTCGCTTTGGAAATAAAGAACAAAAAGGAACAAATTAAATATATTTTACAATGGACATCGGACAAAAATGTGCCTTTTAATAGTATGGACAGAGTGGATTCATCGCGAGACGTTGTCCCTACCATAATTGTTTCGTGACTTCTTCCCGGAATTATTTAGGTGATTATACAAATTTTGATGCAGTTATTTTTGCTGGACCTGATTTGTTATTACCGGGAGCGGTCGTATCTCTTCCTAAAAAGAGATCTCCTCTTCAAAAGTATGTGTTTGCTAGTATTGAGTCAGCGGACAACTACCCAGCTTGTACCAAACGTTACAATGGATATTTTAACTGGACGTGGACTTATAAATTGAATTCTGAAATACAATGGGGCTATATCGTTATTAGAGATATGAATAACAAAATTATTGGACCAAAAAAGGATATGAATTGGATGAAATTGGAAGACATGGATCCAGTTTCCAAAGAATTTAAAATGAAACTACGAAGAAAAAAGAAAGCCGCTGCGTGGTTTGTTTCCAACTGCTTTTCCAAGAGTAGAAGAGAACTATTTGTTCATTCTCTTGAAATGGAACTCCTTTACCGTTACCAGCTTGTTGTGGATATATATGGGGGCTGCAGAACCTTGACTTGCGCCAGAAATAATAAGGAATGTGATAAAAAAATAGCTGATAATTATTATTTTTATTTGTCCTTTGAGAATTCTTTAAGTGAAGATTATGTTACTGAAAAATTAGTACGTGCTTTGAACAATGATGCCATACCTATTGTGTTTGGTGGAGCCAACTATACAAGGTGAGAATATTTTTAGCTGTCTCATATAGGTGAAAATCACGATCACAAAATACATTAATAAATATAAATACTAGATAGATATATAAATACTTTATTGGTACACCACAAAAATCATGTTTAAAATTAAAAATACATCATAACAAATAGTGTAACAATTGGCGGTCTTGTCGCTAAAAACGATCTCTTCCAGACAACCGTGAAGGGAGTGGAGAGTACCGTAAATCACATTTGGTCAGTGGTGTGAGAAACATAATAAATATGACTGAAATTACTAATTAATACTGTGCTATTTTCAAAATAATAGGTTACATTATTTGGAATGTTGGTAACTTAGCACTACAATTTTCCATCCCTAGTCGAAGATTCATAGATGGACCCAAGTAAAGACGGAGAAATTATAGTGCTTCAGCACACATTACTCACATCATTTTATGTCTTTGTGAGTTTTTAACGAAGGACAGGAAAGAGCCAACTCTAGATCAAGAATATTGACCCTTCCACCACAATATACGAATAGTCTCACATTTCTTGGCTATAGAGCCAGAAAAAGAGAGAAAGAGCCTAACGTTATTATATTATATAGATAAATGATACCTATGTACGCCAGCGGCCATAATAATATAGAGCTGTTTTATAAGCAATTGACAGCAGCTTATAGTATGTAAATATGGCTGAAAATGTAGTTTTAGTGTTTAAACTTTAAACACATCATCATTAAAATTTATAGGCTTTATCTGCGCAGATGACTTATATTACAGCTGTAGATAAGCATATATAATTATCTACTTAAATCATAACCATTTCATTGCAGGTTCATGCCAGACGGTATATACTTGAACGCGAGAGAATTGGGGGTATCAAAACTAGCAGCAAAGATGAATGATCTAATAAATGACCCAGAAAAATACGCCGAGTATTTTAAATGGAAGAATCATTACTCATATCATTTAACTGTTGAAAGTGTGGAGACGGACGAATATTGCAAAATGTGCGAGTTGTTGAACGATGACAATGTTGTGAATAAAAGTTCAGTGTACGACGATTTCCAAGGATGGTGGGACGGTCAATTATGTTCCCGAGGATAATTAGACAGCTATAAAATAGATAAAAACTTTATTGTACAAACGCCTTGGAGAATTATCAGATCACGAAGAAAAATACAGCTAATCTTAGGCTTAGTACGAATGCCGGTTTTATCGTTCGATTACAATTGTGGATATAACGTAGCCTTTGTTAATGCGTGTCGTGTTCCCTGTAATTTATTACCACAATGACAAAAAATTGTGAGAGACTCAAACTCATTATTTATTAATAATAATAATAATATGGGACAACTTCCACTACATAATAATGTTATTAAAATCTTATAATTTGTATGCCGATATGGCCGATCACAGCTTGTTCTAATGTAATCATTATAATTCTCACCACCTATACCTATGTACCTGTGTATCACAAATTAATTGAATTGAATTATAATTAAATTCTGTATTTAAGATTTATAAATTTTATTATCATACCAAAACGATTAATAACAGTTCGATGATTTTAAGTTAGTATTGATTATGGTACGAGGGGTACGACCTTAGTTGTGAATAATTTAAATAAATACTTCAAGTAAATACTTGAAGTGATTATTTAACTTAAATAAGTTAAGATTTTTCAGTGTTGTTAATTTTTTACCAATGAGTTTAAACAACTTTTTAATTATTCGCTGTCTACGTTCGCCGTACTTACTATTAAAGTTAATGATGCACAGTTAATTCCGATAATTTTGAACAGATTGTGTTATTGCTGGCATCATAAAGCGTGAAATTAGTTGGTTTATTTGTTTGCATTTTGTGTTAATGTAAATAAATGGATGTGAAATTCACTAGATTGTTATATGTACAATGTACAAGGGCCTCAAATGACCAATAATTACGAGAGTAAATTTAAACCGAGTTATAATGGATTTTAGCGACGTATGTAACACTAATTTTTACTACATTGCGAGAAAATAAAATAATTTAGTACAATATCCGCTCAACACCTGCGACATTTTGTTTTATTTTTGGCGGATCTGGTTTATATAATGTTTCTTTTTTTTTGGATACCTTGATTACACCTAAATATATGTACCTGTGATAGGTGCCCTATACCTACCTAGTTTATTTTATAAAAAATTAAATTCTCGCGCTCTGGTTTCTGGTACGCTACAAAGCGCTTCTTTTATGTAAAAAAAAAAAATAGGTACCTATATTATATTTTTTAATAACTTGCTATCAAAATAGAATATGTAATCAAAATGTTACCTACCAATAAATGCTGCCAAAAGTTCCAGAATTTTTTTATTGACTTTTATTTAGCGGCCGTTAGTATTAAGTTTTATTTATTCTACTACTTATTTATTTCTAAATCATTTTTAGGGTTCCCTTTGAAATTATTCTTATGCTATAGTAAATCTTACAGGAATTAAATGAATTAATATTATTATTATAATAAATTTTCAATGATGAGTGTACTTAAACATTATGCTAAATAATGGGCACACTTTCATAGTCTTCTTCGAATCATTATGTCTGTATTTACGCGTTTTACTAGTTTCAAGTGTAAACCAAGCATAAATCTTGATATTTTCTCGATATTCTGGATAAACACTTCTGACTCTATTACCCTGTACTCTGCAGAGTTGCTAGTAGTAGTGGTCAGTAACCAGCCTCTGAAGCCTACTTGCACTAACCTGGGTAACGTTATTATTCCTGAGTTAACCACTAAAGCAGGTATAAATAAATAATTTATTTAGTGCTAACATTTTTAGTTAACCTTTCAAACCTTTCAAACCTTTTTTTAAAAGATTCATATTTAACCCACCTATTCGGGAAGTTTAAAATTGGGTTAGCAAAGTTATACTCAAAACTGTATCTACCTATATATTGTCTGTGGTCAAATTAGTTTAGGCATGGTATAACAATATACCTTATACGTATGGTTTAGGCAAGAAATTTCTTCCCAGAAATTCCATGGGCTTAGGTATTTATATTATACAAAATACAAATAAATGAAAACTTCGTCAACTGTCATACATTTCTAGTCATTCCATCATCAGTTTTTAGTGGTGTAAGATAAAATGTGATTTTAATACGACATATTTAATAACATAATATAATCACGCCTTTGAAAAAAGTTATATTAATTTGATATAAATATTTTTGACATAACAATTATTTGATATAATTTCACTTTATATAATTTTCATTTGATATAACAAACTTTTGATATAAATCTTAAATGCTATAATTTTTATTTCATATAATTTTCATTTGGTTATACTCCTACACCCACTTGATATAAACATATTTTTGGTATATTTTTTGTTTAATTTAATCGTATAGTTATTATTGTTTATATCAAACGCTACAGTATATCATATGAAAATTATATCAAGTGAAATTGAATCAAATAAGTTTATATCAAATAAAAGTTTTTTGAAATGAACGTTATATCAAGTGAAATTATATCAATTGTTTGGCCCAGGGCTCAGTCTCGTAGTAGGTACACCGACATTTCGTCAGTATGTTATTAGTCCAATGTGATAAGGGGTAAGTTTGATTTATCCTGTGTTTATAAATTCTTATTTAAGCCTAATTTAGGTGTAAGTGGGCCTTAAAGGGTCATTATCCGTTGTTCTTTGCACTCATTGTCATTTGTTACTTTTACTACGGATTAGTCATTAGGAATAACTTTGAAATAAATTGGAACATAATAAAAACGAAAGCGAAAATAAAAACTATGGTCCTTCATATTCAATTTCATAGTGAAAGTGACTCCAAATGATAAGTGAGTCAATTTATAATATTATGCAGAACCATCTAGAGTTTTATAAAGTTATCAGTCGGACTGTCGGAAACAGTTGCTGTCGTTATTCAATTATCACATTTTTATACAAGTCTGAGGTAACTGAACTTTGTCAAACTGTGTACACAGACCATAGAAAACTTAATCCAAAAAACGAGATTTCTGGGAAGTATGTTTTCGGTGAGGTTAGGCAATGACATTGCATAACAGTAGTGCCGTAGGGTCCTGGCAATAGAATACTCCACCATATCTACCCGTGGTTGCCGTAAGGGCCGACTAAGGGTTATCAGATCCAGAAAACGAGCAGCAGAGTCCTTCAACATGTGTAAGGTCTGAATGATTCGATGAAATTACTTACGCGCACCCTGCCTCTTTTGGCGATTTTATTCATACTAAAATTCATATAAGCGGAGTCTTTTTAGTTGAGTAGTCTGTGATGACTGTGTTACATACATTTTCACTGTATACATAATAATCGTTATATTCTCTAACACACGAACCTAAAAAAAGGCGGACGGTGTCAACAAAAAGTGAAGCACCCTAGTAAGCCAGCTCGTTAATAGAAACATGACGACACGCACACTTGCACACCCATGAACATAGAAAAAGAGGTGTGAATGTGTGCGTGCACACAAGCAGTTAGGGGTCAGCTTAAGTGGTTACTGATCGAGCTTTGAGTACCAAAATCCTTTCCGTCGACTCAAGGTAGACCTCCCCAAAAAAGTGTGCGAGCTGCCTTTTTTTCTAGCTTCATGCTCTAACAGAACGCATTCCCTCAATGTAATTGCATGAGTCATTTTTTACGGGTTATGTCGTAGCTAATCCGTATTGTCGCAGTTTCAGGTCGTCAAGATTTCTACTTTAATGATTTCTGCTGAGATGATGATGATGAAGATGATTGGTCCTTAAATAAAACAAACAATATTTTCCTTATGTAAAATGAAGGATTATAAAATCAGAGTCATTTATATTATGTATATATTATGTCTTATAATTTGATGAGTATTGTTTGATATAGGTAAATATTTTTGACATAACGAGTCCGTTAGATTTTCAGAGAACCCTACAGATGCTCCAATTTATAAATCTGTCGATTTGGAAGTGACGCCAGCTCTCAGCGAATTTTTGAAAATGTAAAAAAATATCATTAGCCAGATGGCGATTAAAAATATTATAAAAATAATATGCGATATTTCACGATTGAAATGCTCGAGCGCATCAGATTAGCATACTGAAGGTTCATCATGATGTCCCAGCGTGTCCTTTTGCCATCCCTCACGCTGCGCTGACGAACGTCGCAGTACTTTCAATATTTTATTTTACATTGAAAATCGTCAAATATATATTCACTGTTAACATTTTTAGAATTAGCATTAAATAGACTTTCGGACAGTATTTTTTATAAACAAAGTTTAAGATAATTGATTGAAAGTTTAACACATAAATATGAAAATATGAGTGTTTGTTTGCATTTCGAAAGTTTATTATTTTAAGTATTGCGTCATATTTTGCAACGGAACCATATAAAACTGGGATGGGGAATGAATTTGGCATCATCTAGTTACCTGACAACGACACCAAACTTGACTCAAAGATCCTAACTATTCCGCCAGAATTTTTTTCTTAATGCTGGGAGCTCTATACTTTTACTGTCGCCTTGGTCACTGTATTAGCAAGGCTGAATTTTCCAAATCTTAGTAAATATTATATTGACTGGTGCATATTGCACGAGTATATAGGTATTAAGTAGAATAGATAGAAATGTCAAACTCAAACAGATTTATTCAAATAGGTCATAATCTGACACTTTTGTACGTGCTTATGTAGTATGTATCTACCTCGTGGTATGTAGTGGTAGGCCTCTTTTGCAGGGGACCGCCTGAGGAAGTAGCACAACTTTGTCAGTTATTCATCCGCCAAGCAGTAATGTGCAAACATTACTGTGTTCCGATATGAAGAGCAATGTCACCAGCGAAATTACTGGGCATGATGAGATTCAACAACTCATGTCTCAGGCGCAGTGCAGTGCCGCGCAGAATTTTGAATTTTAAAACACTGGGTGGCACTGTGTCTGATATGAGCAATCATGATGCTTACCATCAGGAACCTGATTAGCTCGTCTTGTCACTCACTATCATAAAAAAAAAGATGATAGCGCGCGCCGGCAAAGTCGCACGTTAGCGTGTAGCGTTGCGTCGTCAATTGTTTTGTGTTCTGTGGTCCATTCCTAACGTCGTAAGAAGGAATAAGAAATACGCGATAGAAAGAGAGGCAGTTTGAACAATAATTAGTTGGGCGCCGATAATTAGTTGGGCGCCAGAGTTCTATTCTCAGGTCGCGCAAAAATTATTATTTGGTTTTTCTCTTCGGATTTTTTCAAAAATATAGTTGACTGGATTTGTACCCAGATGAATTGTAGGTAGCTACTAAGGGAATGAGTACACCTCTGCCTAACTCTTCGGGGAAATAGACGTTATGTTATACGTTATAAAGCAAAATATTTTTAAAAATATACACCTATATACCCCAAGCTCAACTGCTGTTCATGAGGCCCCGGGTTCGTTCCCCAGGTCAGGCAAAGTTATTGGATTTTTCCATTAGGATTTATCTTAATAACAGCCTGTAGTCTGGAATTTTTACCGGTAGATATCAATAGCCTCCTATTATATCGGACTAATATCAGAGTTAGCATAGACCAGTAATGAAAAGGATTTTTGATTTCACCCATAAGTTTGTTGGCACTTGACCAGAGAACTTAACAAAACACAATACATATTTCGTGCTATTATTTGTGTAAGCTCCAAGCAACTCCCGACAATCCTGAGAACGGATCTGATAAAGACTGTGGAGCCCATGACAGATAAGTGGAGAAAAAAAAACCCTTAATGGAAAAATCACCCATCATGTATCCTCACATGATGGGTGATTTTTCCATACAAACGTATTCCCGTGTTTCCTCCCTAGATAATTGCGTCAGAGCAATGTTTTTTTTTATAAAATCTAGGTCTTCAGTGAGCATGTCCCTGTTATTTTCATTTTTCTACAAACTCATTATTAAATGAAATATGACCCTTTAAAAACATGAAAAACTGTCCTAGTTTTACTCGCGCAATTAGACGTTCTCTAGAAAAAAATGAAGAGATTAGGAAAAAAAAAAAAAAAATAACAGGGACATAGCCAAATCCATTTCCTAATTTTCAAGATATAAATTTATGGATAAAACTAATTATTCTCGGAGGGAACACGGGAATACAAAACATCGATTTCGTCATTTTTTCGTGGTTATAATCGCTTTGAGCTGCAGTTGTCCCTTTCGCGTTCTACGGGGTGCGACAGGCGGTGAGGGGGGGTTCCACTCACACTTATACAACTAGGGAAGGGACTCATAGACATAGTATTTTTAAAAATACTATATAATAGTAATAGTGATGTTATAATATAATAGTGATGTTCATAGAAAACGAGTTTAAACCAATACTTCTTACGAAAAAATAGAAGACTAATAGGTAACAATATCGATTTTAATGCAATTCAACTATAATATCAATCTTCATATGGCCCATTCTCGTTCAGTTAGACCTTCGGAGAACCTAATGTTGAGGTGTCTAGTGCATAGCACTTGTTTTTATGGTGATCTTTCATTGTCTTCTATACTGTTAAGTAGGTAATTTGTTAATAAATATTATATAATATGTAATTGTATTAAAATGTATTACTTTATCATCATAATCATTATTGGCCTTGTACGAGTAGATACATCTTTAAAAAAGAGATGGTTCAAGAGCATTATCGCAAGCTACGGCATTTGCGTTCATGAGTGAAGACTCAGTGAAATTTTCACTTTCTTTTAAATCTCTTGTAGTAGAAGTCGTGCCTATTGTCATCTATTGGGTTCAGACTTCAAGCTGTCATTCAGAAAACTCCTAATAGAAAATCCAATTACACTTTTTGGCTGACCTGTGGATCAAACCCGGGTTCTCATGATCATATGATTGGCTCAAACACCACCTAAATGGTTTTCAAGTTTGTAGTTGATAGCGATCAACGGTTCGAACGGATCGAAATTTTGCGGTCGACATGACTATCAACTGCTCACCCCTACTAACCCTAACTGCTAACCTAACATCACTCATTAGGCTGAATAAATTAATTTGAATTGCGTTTTATCGTAATTTCATGATAAAAAACACAAAATAATTAAGTATGTACGTATTACCTATACTCAAACGGATGGCAAAGGCGTAAAATGTATTTGCCGTTTTATACGTAAATGGTGTATTTTTCGTAGAGCGTTCAAAAATAAACGTCCTGCCCATTTTGCTTTTACCCTTTTTCAGAGCAAAATACTGAAAGAAATTCATACAAACAAGCCAAAACCGTAGGTTCTAAAGCAAAAGAATCAAGTCCGTAAACAATAGCACAGGTCGAAAATTATTTAGGCGAATTATTATTAGGTAGATATTACAATGAAAAGTTATATTTTCAGCAAACGTCTAGACTGACAGGATGAATTGAAAAAGTCAATACTTACCTTCGAAGATAATATACACATTGATATGAATTTTTAAGCGCTGGGCGACTCGTGTCATATAAACTATAAATATATATTATAGTATCTATTCTTTTATTATATAATATTACAATAATATAAATATATAGATAAATAATAAAGAAAAAAGATCCTAACAAAAAAAATATTAGGGCAAAAATTACTCCTGGGACTGGATTCGAACTCGCATTCGTTGATCGATGGCACGATTTTGTGAACGCTGTCTGGACACTGCAACCACTGGTCCATTTCATACTAGACGTAGCTAATGAATTTCAGCAATCATCTTTACTAGAATGTAAATAAAAACAAAAGTCTAAAATAATACCTACGATAAGTACCTACCTAATTTGAATACAAGCGTCACAAACTTTACTACTGACATGAATATGCGCGCGAAGTCGCAATAATAATCTTCTTACACACACATTCATAGCTCATACTTTCAGGAGCAGCGCGACGGCGATAGTTTTTACAAAAACCGAAATCTGAAATTCTTCGTCCCTCAGGTTTCCCGTTAAGCGTATTTATTAAATAGGGGCTCAAAATTTGTGTTTGTGTTTTAAGCGCTAGAGGAGAAATTAGAATGCGATGACGTTATTATATTCATGCTGTAAATGCCGTTATCGTTTTCCTCCAAGGCCGACTCAATTTCGCCAATTTAATCAATTTCATTATTTGTATAGATAGCGTACACGGCATTATAGGAATTTGACACAATCCTATGAAAATTTTACCAAATCGATGTTTTGTGTTCCCCTATTTCCTCCGAATATAATAAATCCATTCTATAAATTTATATCCTGATATCTTAATAGTAACGTATTATTATGTCCCTGTCATTTTAATTTTTCTTATACCCTTGGTTTTTTCATAGTGAACATCCAAAAATCCCAGCTTTTAGAGCCCAGAAACAGGGGAATACAAAACATGGATTTAGTAAATTTTCCAGCCTTTCAGCCAAAATGCCCCCTATCCAAAGCGAACGAAAAAACATTTCACCGATTTGATTATTAGACAAATTCTATACCAATCAAAAGTATGAAGCCCATAGAATATGCAAACGTTAGGTTGCCTATTCTTTTCTGGTCACAACTCTCGGGTAGTCAAGTATAAACAGGTAAATCGATACTAGCATTTTGCACCGGTATGATTATTGAATTAAAATTAAATGAAAATAAAGATTATTTTATTATGAACACGGTGGTATAGGGTTGCCAGTGAAAGATCAGTCCCGAATTCCGGTTGTCGAATTTTGAAAAAAAGCTCTTAAAGCTCTCCAGAGCTCTTTCTCCTCAAATCCTTAAACCAAAATCTACTTATTATAGATTCTGTAAATAGTTTCAGGATCACCCAATAACCAATAGTGGTTACAGAAGTCAATAATAATATCTCCGTGTAACCTTTCATAAATAATAAACTAGGCATCATTACTAAGTATCGACATTACTTGCCATGCAAATTGCAGCGCCTTGACTCACGCCACGCCGCGCTGTTTATCGCGAGCTCCAGACCTTAATGAAAATTAACAGCTAATCATTAGGTAACTGAGCTGTATGTTTATGCATGAGGTGTAACTTTAGCGTGTTCTACGTATGATATTGGTTTGGGTTTGTCTGTTTTCGAGTACGTATGGCGATTTTCATGACATTGGCTTTGAAAGTTATTAATATTTTCTCTGAAATAATAATAATAATTTGTTTTTTTTTTCCCTACAGCCGGAATCTACAGTATTCGGCGACATTAGGTATACAGTTTTACGTGCTTTCTGAAACTCGGTAGCGCCTAGTAGAAAATTCCACATATGATATTCGACCCAGGGACTCCGGGTTTGAAGCCGGGCATATTTCCGTTGGGCCACGGACCTTACTCTACCTTATATAAATAATTACCTATATATTAATCTTCTTGCCCTGATCTGGTGGGATCAGCATAGCAAGTCTTCATCGGCCATTCGAGTCTTATCACTCGTCATTTCTCCATAATACTCCGGAATAGAATATAAGAGATAGATAGGTAGGTACTTACCAACGTCTTGAGATTACTTACAGCTTTTTAGATTACCTTTATTAGTGGGAAGCAGGAATGGTATGATGGGGCTGTACTATTAAATCCATACAAATCTTAATAACAAAGTGCTAGAGGTCACATACATGCGTGACCTTATCTCCGAAACAGGTGACTCATTAGTCACCAGGTTTGTGTAGGTAGTTAGTAACTAGGTTTGTGTATAAAATTCAAACTCCTAAAAATTTATTCAAATAGGTCACAATCTGACACTTTGGATGTCAATAATTTGGATACCCAGCAATAGTTAACAGTAACACACACGTTTTTTACAATATTCTTTAAAAATAATTATGTATATACCTATATTATAATACAAATAATCATTGTAAACTTATTAGATATTAGCTCTAAAATAGTTTATAAGTTTTAAAAATAATATTGTATGCTCGCAAAAGGCAAACTGTAGGAACACACTGAACATAATAAATTGTTATGTAACACCACCACAATGTACACAGTTTATCGATAAACGCTTTCTATTCTATTCTATACAAGGAACTTGGTTTAATTTTTTTCAACTGATAGTTTTACAATATTTGGTTTGTTTACATTCGTTTGTTTGGAAGGTGCAGCGTGGTGGCTATGCAGAAGTTACCAGTTATCTCTGTCCTCTATGTACTGATTGATTTAAAAATTAACACTAGAATATGTACATATTATATTATGTAATAACAAATTGTTTGTGTCGCCACACAAAGAATCATGAACCGTCATTAGTTCTATCAAACATCTCCCTATTTGGTTCTGCATTTGAGTAAAATATGCTTATAATAATATTATGTATTGTGTCACTACGACAAGAAAGGTGGCTGGCACAAGCGTTTTGTGTAATTAGTGACTTTTGGCATTTAATTTATATTACCTTGTTATTTGTCGTTCTATGATACAGTTATACCTTAGCGTTTTTCTCAATATTTTACTATATTATTTTGTAATTTAAAGCCATAAAATAAAAATCGAGTAGAATCGACTAGCGATGGTGCTCAAACTTGACCCTGAGCATTTCTGAATCGGATTTTTATAAGCACCTTGAATTTCCGACATGAAAGTGTATAAGTTCAGATTGGGAATCTGTGAGAGCTCACTTGTGGATGAAGGTGAGGCTTGACACTCGCCTATATTTTGTCGAGAGTTTCCTGAAGGTAAGAGCATTTCTTACAAAATTAGGTTTCGAGCCGGACACGTGCTTATCAGAGTTATAGGCATCTCTTGCTGGCACTACGGATAAGTGTGTAGTATGGTGGGCTTAGTAAGTATTTGATGATGTTAGAATAATAAAGACATTCCTATCGTTTTAAAGAAGAATAAAAATCATGAGCTTATCCTTAGTACGTTTGACACAATCCTGTAGAAATTTTGCCAATCGATGTTTTGTAATCCCCCTGTTTCCTTTAAATTTAATTAACCAGTTCTATGGATTAATATCCATAGATATGGATAATCCTGATATTATTATAGTGAAGTAAACTATGTCCCTGTCATTATAGTTCTCTTACAAACTTGGTTTTTTCATAGTGAAATTCCAAAAATTTACCAGTTTTAATCGCGTGATTAGACGTTTACTACAAAAAAAAAGTTTATTAACAAAAATAAAATAAAAAGGACACAGCATAACATTAAGTCACGCCTTTTCCCCAAGGGGTAGGCAAAGGTATACCCAGGACTCAATCCCATAGTATATCGGCAAACCCACATTTCGCCAATCTGTTATTGGTAGTTTACTTAATTTTAAAAAAATCAGGATATAAATATATCAAATAGGTTTAATATTCGGAGGAAACAGGAGAATACAAAACATCGATTTGGTAAAATTATCACGGAATTATAGGTATTGGTATAGTTTACTTAATTTTGAAAAAATCAGGATATAAATATATCAAATAGGTTTAATATTCGGAGGAAACAGGAGAATACAAAACATCGATTTGGTAAAATTATCACAGAATTGTGTAGGGAAGGGAAGGGAAGAGAAAAGAAAATAAGAGAAGAGAAGATAAATACTCTTTATTGTGACTGTTTACTACTAATTAACAAGTACTTTCAGAGTTCATCATAATCATCATCTCATCCGTCGGTAATCTACTACTGAACATTGGCCTCCCCCATAAAGGGGGGTTTTGCCAATACTCGAGACGTAAGGCAGGCGGGTTGTCGGGCGCAGTTCAATGGTTTTTTGCAAAGGACGCTGGTGCCCGTCCTCTGGATCTGTTAACCTTTAGCCGGCTCTTACGGCAACCACGGTTAGAGAGGGTGGAGCACTATTCTAAAGCCAGTAACTCCATGGCGGTAACTTACAGTTATATTCACAAAATTCCTCTTTACTATGAGTAGATACACAATTTATTGACCACGCGCTTTAAAAAGACTAATTACTACGGATTTTCCCAGTCGAGAGAGGTAATCCAGAAATTTGTAGATTAAAAATTAAAATAATCATTAGAAGTGCAAAGCGAAAGGTAGGGGCTTACGCCGTCAGGCCGTCAGCCTGTTAGAATGAGGTGGAATCATTCGAGAGCACGAGTTAATACCGCTGTCAGGTAGGATAATTAACGATGAGGACCTACCTGACGATGGTCTTTGCTGATATGACACTTTATAACTACCCTTCTAAACCTTATTAATAGCTAGGTCTTTAACGTCCTGAAAATTTGTTCCGGAATACGTAAGTTGGTTGGTAGGGTACCATGATTTTTTAATATAAAATTATTGTGAACGATGTTACTATTGAAAAGTTATAAGAAATTTTGATTGCACCTGGTCGTACATTATGATAAATAACACAAAAATTTACTGATTGAAAACAATTGACCCAGAATAAATAATAGTACTACGTACAAGTGCGCTAAGTTGAACATAATTTGGTGTTTCCGTAATGTTTATAGTATACACTCGTTTTATACGACGGTTTCAACACCCAAACTGGAGAAAAATACTACTTAATTAGTTGCCTTATTATTACATTTTAATTACTACTAATAAAATACAATTCTTCTAAAATGCCGTTAATGGGCCACTGGATAGACCTTGGTGGCAACAAGCTATCACACGTATATTATATTACTTATAATGTCTCGATTGGTAGCGTCAAATCTACGAACAGTTCTTCTCGTAAGTGGTCACATTGCTAGCTTTATCAGCACATCACTAGTCACTTTTCAACACCTTAGAGTTAAAAGTGACTTTAATTAGTAACGTTTTAAGGTGCATATTGCTTTTTCGGTGTATGAAACGCATGTGCAATGAACGTAACGCATCTCGGTTCTCTATCAGTATTGTTAGGCGATATTGTTCTCGTTCGCCTATGTGATCGTTAGTGTTTATTTAACAAAACTATTCAAAAAGATTCTTTATTGTCATAAAATTTATCAAGATTTCGAACAATGGTTTAAACTTTAACATTTTCAACTCCATAAAATTTATCCGACCAAGTTTGTACCAGTATTAGAACAGGTATAGGGATTAAAACATGAAACTGGCTCTTCACAATACCTCTTGTTCAGAAATTTAGGAAATACCTCTTTGTTTTAAGAACGTGAATTCCGAGAACTTATTTATTAAAGTTTTATTCGGTGAAGACTTAGGATCAGATTTTCTAGTCGATATTAAATTTTGGACTGCCTCGGTAGCGTAGAGGGCGCATGCTCGACTGTCAATCAAGAGGTCCCGGGTTCGATCCCCAGGTCAGGCAGTGTTAAATATTGGATTTTTCCATTAGGAATTATCTCAATAACTGCCTGGAGTCTGGAACTGTGCCCGGTAGATGGCAATAGGCTCGTCCCCTATTACATGGGACCAATAACATACTGGCGAAATGTGGGTGTATCATACTATGGCACTGATTCCTGGGCCTCCTCTGCCTATCCCTTCGGGAAAAAGGCGTGAATGTATGTTATGTTATGTTATTAAATTTGGAGCAGCTACTTTGTTTTGACCAATACCTGAAATTTACTCTGTTTCTTAACTTTAAAATTGATTTGCAACAATTTAATTTGTTTTACACAATAAAAACATATTGTACAATTAAAGACAACTCGACCTAAAAGGCCCCGGTTCCATTAATTTTAGTATAAAAGCGCCAATTCGTGGCGCGTGGTCTATTTTCATTGGATCGTTCAGACTTCAAATACGGAGTCCATTAATTAGAAACAAAAACATCCAGCTTTCTATGCCGTATCACTGCATATTGAAACAGAAGTGAAACAGGTGGCTAAATATTTGTACCATCGCATTTATTTTTTGGAAATATAAGGCTGCACTTTACTTGCTTTGCGCTTTTCACTGAGAGTTTATTGACGATCCGCTTCCTTTGCCGGCTTGTCGAAGAATGTGTCAATTCCTAAGAACGCTCTTTTTGAATCTCCATGCTGAAGATAATGTAGATGCATCTCATAGACTATATTATTATCTTTTAACTGTCCATTTTTGTTTTTGTGTTAAGCATAGTATTATTATTATAGATTTTTCCATAGCTATACATAGTACTATACTTAAATTTTTGTTTATTAATGTATAATGTCATAACAATGACGTTGAATACTCTAAGCGTCATTATCATAGATAAAATATTTTCATTAAATTGTATTGTCGATCTGTTTGTATCCTTTCATCTATTTAGTCCTTTTTATATAAAAATGTGATGACTAGTATCTCCACGGTAGCTTACGTCGTAGAGTGCACACCCGTTTGATATAATTTAGCTTGATATAGTTTTTATTTGATATAACATTCATTTGAAATAAAAATCTATTGATATTTATTTATTTATTTCAATTATAAAGGTCGGAACCAATTACGATAATTGACATTGATGAGTAATAAATTCTAAGTTATAATATTGTGCTAGGTACATTAAAACTTAAAAGTACAATAATAAAAAATTAAAATAGAATCAATTAAACACTAAATACACTTAAGGCCAACAAATTAAAAAAATTATATATTATTAAGGACTCCCAACGGGGGATACACAAAGATATAATATTCTTATGACTAGGGAATAAAGTAAATGTTTTTTTGGTGTTACGTGTAATTTTACCTTTTTGACTGCCTCGGTGGCGTAGAGGGCGCATGCTCGACTGCCAATCAAGAGGTCCCGGGTTCGATCCCCAGGTCAGGCTTAGTGTTAAATATTGGATTTTTCCATTAGGAATTATCTCAATAGCTGCCTGGAGTCTGGAACTGTGCCCGGTATATGGCAATAGGCTCGCCCCCTATTACATGGGACCAATAACATACTGGCGAAATGTGGGTGTATCTGCTATGGGACTGAGTCCTGGGTACACCTCTGCCTACCCCTTCGGGAAAAAGGCGTGAATGTATGTTATGTTATGTTATGTAATTTTAATATTACCAATAAATGATTTATGATTTATTTATGTATAATAATAATAATAATTTACATAACTAGCCGGTCTACTGTGTACATTTTCAAAATGAATTTTCAAAATGTATTAGGTACTTTATCTATCTAAATATGACAAAATATTTTGATCTTTTTATCACTTTATGTCGAGTCGCGTCTGGTGCCTCGCCGGCCACTGCCGCAGCATGCTCTATTCGTGCGCTCCGCTTGTGGTCAGAAGTCAAACCTAACCTATTCTACAGACTATCAAATCTAGCAGTATAGCAAATTTAATTATATCATTATTTAATATAATTTCACTTTATATAATTTTGAAATAGGTATCAAATCATATAGGTAATATAATCGCGTAGGTACTTTTAAAAAATTAGTGCAGCTAAAACTTAATTCTATAACATAAATATTATAACTGTAGGTACGTCAATTTTTTACACTTGTATCTTAGTTTCTATATTTTGTAAAATTACCACATCTCAAATATTACCAATATGTGGTTAATGTCGTTGGTATCACAATTATCACTAAAACTAGAATTTTTGTTAACATTACCATATTGTGACTACTGTTTGTTAACCCAAATAAATAGAAAAAAAAAAAAAAAAAAAAAAATCATACCATTATTGGACGTAATTTCATTATTATATCAAATTAGTTTATATAAAAAATATATAATATATAAAATGAACGTTATATCAAGTATATATCAAGTTAACTCATATCAATTGTTTTTATACCAAATGTGTCGCACCTTTTATTTAGGATTACCTTGGAGCAATGTTGTCTGTTGCAATAAATGTATTTTCTTTCTTTTGTTTTTTTTTTTGATTGGCGGTGTGAACAATAGTCCTTGTGACTACTGTAGGGTTATTTTATAATGCGTGTATGGGGGCATACAGGTTGTCAGGTTGGCCGAGTGTAGGGTTGATGTTATTTTGTGACGCGCATGCTACGGATTCTGTGAACGTTTTGGTGGTTTTATGGAAAGTACGTATTAATGGCAACGTGTGATTTCACGGAGATCTATGGCATGTGCGAGTGCGCGATGGCAACACAGGGAGGTGGATGCCAGTGCGACAGATGATTGTAGAACGGGATTGAAGATGGTGGGCTTGGAATAAATCATGTAATATATGCTGAAGTGTTCGAGTATTATTTAATGGAAAAGGCACGATTACACTACAGTACAGTATAACTACGACAAACCACCCAATAACTTCGAAGAAGGTAAGACAATCAATATTTATCGCGGTATCAAACGCTCCAAAGTACGGAGACTGAATGTGGCCAGGGTAAATTATTAAAGTTTACCTGAAGGAGCTCAGTTAACTTGCCTAGTTATAAGTTGTGTTGCAAAACTTCGCAGACCGATGCGCACAATATAAATGTTTCTATTCAATCAAGCTAAATTACTTAGTCGAAAGGCTTATTTTGTACTGGTACCTAATTTTTATCTGGATAATACTTTGAGCTTTTGCGAAAGGCGAGCCAAAAATAACAAGTGGCTTTTGAAGAGCCTTTTTCATAAAAATTCGGAATTCCTGTAAAGCCATTGTAATTAAAATTGTCGTTACTAAGTTTTAAATATACAAGGTTACTGATATTCGGTTAAAATCCTCTTATAATAATCATTATACATAAATCCGTCCGTCTGTCTGTCTGTATGTCCATCTGTCAAGACCCATTTTCTCGGGCACGCGTTGAGGTAAAAAAACAAATTGAAACTTATATCAACAACTCACGTCCACGGCCCCTTGCTGCTGTAAAAAAATACTTCTAAGTCAACGCAATATGGCTGAATTACTGCACATTCCCATACTTTGCGCTACGGGCTATATACTCGCACTAACGTATGTATGTATTAACGGGTGTGGCTATGTACTAACGGGTGCGCCCTCTAGGATACTTCCTGTTGGACTAGCATCATGAAATTTGACAAAAAGCAAGATCTTATATCTAGGTATAGAACACTACTAATTTATTTTATTTAGAAAATATTTCACAATGTATTCAACTCTGAAATCGCGAAAAAAAAAGAGCTGTTTGTTTAAAAAATGTTAATCTGAATAAAGAATGTATGGGAAACAGCTGATTAATTTTTGTGATTTATAAGCTTCGTATTGTAACTTGTTCCAAATGTAAATCTCAAAATAACCCTATAGAAGAATCATTATTGATTAGCTGTAACCTTGTATATCAGTTGCGAAGCTCACCTGATGTAAACAAAGCTTCTACAACTCTAACTAATTATAAGGAGGATATTTTGTTAGATGAATTTAGGACAAATTGTAACAGTGTACTCCTTAAATACCGTTCCTGAGAGAATGCCGCCACAATCCGTAAATTGGCTTCTAAAGATATGTCCGAGGGGACTCTCCTCGTCTGCCCATTATGATGAGGTTAGTTCGATCTTAAACTGCTTTCAGTTTTAGAGCTGTATTGATTTGAATTTTTAAGGCAAAAATCTTATTACTTAGTTGCATGAAATTTTATCACCTAGGGGAGATAGGGTACGTTCGCCCAGCGCTTACTCAACAACTGGCACGTGCAATTTGCTCAGTGTGAAGTTTGCAGTGACATATAATGAACAGCAAATATATAAAGACGTACCTAAGACCGAAGTGCGACCGAGACAATATTATTAACTAGTACGACCTTACTTTACTGACGTATGTGGACCTAATTGGGTTTAATTAGAGCTTGCCATTTTCGAGAAGCCAGTACCTCATCTCCCCTTTTCTCTATATCAATGCCTAAGAAGCTGTTTTACCTACGAGATGACGTGTTGACTAGTCAGTTTTCAATGTCTTATTATACCGATATAATGTGAGACTTTGCGACTTATCGAAGGTTTTTTTTTTTATTTTTTCTTCTATAATATTATTCTATATAAATTAAAAAGAGGAACTCTGAAAGTAACATCAGAGACAGAAAAATTTAAAAGTGGATAACTTCTGGATTCATCTCTTTGCATAAAATGCAAGAAGATAAAAAAGGACGGAACATCCTAAAGAGACTTGGATGAACTGTGTGAGAAAGAGGATACCTATGCGAAAAATAGTAGTAAGTTCAGAGATGACAAATGATAGACTGCAATAGCAGAAAAAGATTTGCTGTGCCGACCCTATCTTCACATAATATAACATACAATCACGCCTTTTTACCGAAGGAGTAGGCAGAGGTCCTGGTGTACCCAGGACTCAGTCCCGTTGTAGGCACACCCACATTTCGCCAGTATGTTATTGGTCCCATGTAATAGGGGGGTGAGCCTATTATCATCTACCGGGCAGAGTATCAGACTCCAGACAATTATTGAGATAATTCCTAATGGAAAAATCCAATATTTAACACTTTGCTTGCTGGGGATCGATCCCGTGACCTACTGATCGGCAGTTGAGCTTGCGCCCACTACGCCACCGAGGCAGTCTATCTTGACCTTGACACAACCCTATCTTGGGTGAGATCAGGGTATGATGATAACGATGAATTGACTGTCTTACTGAACTGTGAAGTTATGAATTACTAGCGACCCGCCCCGGCTTCGCACGGGTAGCAGAAGTAGGTATAGTGGACGTTTAACAGGAGTAAATTCGTGATACATTGTATTTTAATAGACATAACCCTAATGGTTTACGCAGCGCACGCAAATTAATGCCTATTTCTGTTACAATGACCAAACCTTAACACATGTTATAATTTATCGTGGGCTATTTTGAAGATATTGATGAGTACTACAAACCCCTAGTACATTACATTATTCTACCACCAATACTTTTCACACCGCATGAAAAATAATCACTGCTTCGATTATTGTGTCTAAACCAGAAAAGATGGATATAATCTATGTATACTGTTTTGTAGGTATTGATAATTAATACAATCCCCTAGTACATTACTTTAATCTACCACCGATAGTTTTCACACCGCATGAAAAATAATCACTGCTTCGATTATTGTTACTAAACCAAAAAAGATGGATATAATCTATGTATACTGTTTTGTAGGTATTGATATGTACTACAAACCCCTAGTACATTACTTTACTCTACCACCAATAGTTTTCACACCGCATGAAAAATAATCACTTTTTCGATTATTGTGACTAAACCAAAAAAGATGGATATTATCTATGTATACTGTTTTGTAGGTATTGATAAGTACTACAAACCCCTAGTACATTACTTTACTCTACCACCAATAGTTTTTACACCGCATGAAAAATAATCACTTTTTCGATTATTGTGACTAAACCAAAAAAGATGGATATAATCTATGTATACTGTTTTGTAGGTATTGATAAGTACTATAAACCCCTAGTACATTACTTTACTCTACTACCAATAGTTTTCACACCGCATGAAAAATAATCACTGCTTCAATTATTGTGACTAAACCAAAAAAGATGGATATAATCTATGTATACTGTTTTGTAGGTATTAATAAGTACTACAAACCCCTAGTACATTACTTTATTCTACCACCAATACTTTTCACAGCGCATGCATATAATGTCTGTTTCGATTATTGTGACTAAACCAAAATAGATGGATAAAATTTCCGTGAACTATTTTGTAGATATTGATAAGTACTACAAACCCCTGGTACATTATATTATTCTACCATCAATGGATTTCACGGCGCATGCAAATTTATGAATATGGTAATTATGTTATGTGACACCTTGGTTCACAATATTGCAGTTTTCTTACGGATCCCTATTTTTTTTCAAAATCTCATATAGCCTATGGCACTCACACTGAATTAAGCTATCCATAAGTGAAAGAATTTTTAAAATCGGTCCAGTAGTTTCGGAGCCTATTCGTTACAAACAAAAAAACAAAGTTTCTCTCTTTATAATATTAGTATAGATATCTTCCTATCTGTGGTCATAGCCAATTAATAAGCGTCATTTCATACTTCTCGCGGAATATTGTCACAGGATCTATTAATAAAATCAATAGACACGTACTTAACAAGTCCATTTGGGTAAGTTGTCGCGTTTATTCCCCACTGTTTATTTAAAGATATCGCAACAAAAATAAGTAAAACACGTCTCAGCAAATGAATACTAAATTATAATTTATGTGATGTAATTTCAGTGAAAGCTGTTACGGAATACAATCCTATTTTATTTATGAAGAAGTAGGTACATCGAGTGAAATGTGTAGATCCTCATTCCCTCGTATCACATAGGCTCGTTAAACATTCACGATGCAATACCTGTTCCTTTTACATTCAAGGCCAAAACAGTCTACATAGATTAGCAGGAAATTAACATGACAGATACATCGTTTTTCACCTTTAACTTATCTAGAAAATAGAGCAGTACGTTGGATACAGTCTAAATTCTATAATATTTATATATAAGTTGTATACCGAGTCTTATATCCTTCATTTATGAGTTCGACCTACGAATTATAAGCAAATGTCCTAATCAACCGCAAAAGAGGATAACTCATTTTTGATTTTGAATAATGGTTGTAGAACTCATGATTCGCGACTGGTTTGCAGCTTCGCTTGACCGCCTAATTATATTATACATGTATCCGACTAATTTAAAAACAAACTTTTATTTAAATGCTTTAAAATAAATAAAATAAATGTTTAATAAATTAATTAAACAAAGCAGTTGAACAATCATTTTTTTAAATTATTTCTACAAATCTGAAATGGCTTTGCTAATCAAGGGGAAAGGGGAAAGTGTCAGTTATTGCATGATTTGTAAGGTCTCGCGAGGTGTACTGTTCTTATAAAACCACTAGTCTGTGTATGATTGCATTGTAAAGCTTTCGCATTCAGACAAATGTTCATAGCAAATACCTATTTTAACAAAAAAAACGGCAGGCGCCAGCTACCGTTGAAATACGATAGTCTGAAAAGCTATTGCCAATGAATATACTTAATGTAAATAAAACTACCGATCGATGATAGAATGGATCAGTCAAATTGCTAACACAGCAAACTGACAATCGACGCCGACTGATCCAGTCTCTACAATCGATGACATCGACCGACCGGTTGATATAGTGGCCCTAAAATGACTTATATGAAATACGTAAGAAAATACTTTTTAATTTAGATTAAGGTACTGTATGTAAGGTCCAGTGATTCTGCTCTCACGTGACACGTGGAACAGGCACTATCGCTCTACATTGGAATCGCCCGCGGGAAATGAAACTATAATTGACAATTTAACCGTTCATCCGACGGCGGATATGGACTGATGCTAGAATCCCATGTTTGAACACCCTTAGTAGATTTTTATAGTCAATTTCTGTGAATATATTACCCTGTTACCCTTAATTTTGCTTATACTTTTATCACTGATCACTATTTTGCTCATAATATATTAAAATAATATTAGGTATTATGAAGAAGGAATAATAAATATAATATTATGAATATTAAAAGAAAAAAAATCCAGTGTAATTGCGAGGTCCGTCCCGAGAACATCGCATTCCGCGTGGCGGTACTGTGGGACAGTTTGAAGAGTTACCGATTTAGTCTGTAAGATTGAAATTAAAACCATACTTTCAATGTATTAAAAAAGATGTAGTAATACTTAAAGGGTACATCTACCCCTAATTCGCGAAAAAATTTCGACTACCCATTCAAACAGCGTCAGTTAATCGGCTTTGTATGGGAAATAGATTTTTTTTGTTATTTCGCAATTATTTGTTTTTGACAGTAGTAATGGTTGACGGGTAGATACATCCCCATAAGTATTACCATATACATATATACCATATATATACTTTTTTTAACATGTTATACATAATAGTTTTGATCAACTTTGAGTTTTGATTTCATAATCACCTGCTGCAACTGCAGCTAAGCAGCTTCCCTTCGCAGCTTCTGCCGCTCTACCTTGTGCCTGTCTTGCCATTTGCAAACAGCTGCATTCTGCCACTTTTTGTGCTAATAGCACAAAATAGGTATATAGGTCTGTACCTATATACCTTCTAAATCTGTGTCTCAACGTCTGTACGTTGAGACACAGAATTGATACTACTACGTATAGAATGGATACTGTCATCCGCCCACCAATCGGGCCTTCCTCACCCCGCGAGCGAGATTGAGCTCTCGACGAACCCCCGTAAGCGCGGAACGCACCTCACGCACACTCTTGCGCGTGTACAAAATTCCAAGTGTGCAGTGTCTGTGTAGTAGCTGCGCCATTAAACCGCGACTTTTGTATGGGAATTGAGTCAAGTGTCTGGAGTGTGGTTGAGACTTTCTCCACATCATCATCTACATAACAATTTAAGCTTTCTAAAACATACTCTAAGAAATACTTATTAAACTCCTGAGTATAAATGAACCGTAACCGAAGATGATTGATTAATTCAATATTATCGGTATTATAGGTTTATATCAGACCTTGGTTTTCGATAAATAAATTACCCATTACCACCGAATTCTGTGAGTTTCCCATTCCCTAAATCCTTGCACGACAGGTATCGGTAGGCCGATACGAATTTCTTGGTGAAACTTTCGGAATAATTACTTAGCAAATGGTTTTAGGCTTCCTGTAGGAGTAGGCAGATGTGTATACCTGGATTATACACCTCTGCCTTATACTGTCTGGAAGAGATCGCTTTTAGCGATAAGACCGCCAATTGTTACACTAGACATATTCCTATTGTTACATTTTAGTTTTAAGTTTTTTAAGATATGGTATAATAATAGAGAATTTATTTATCTATTTACTGTTAGAATCGCACGTATTGCAATAAAATTTCAATTAATAACTTAGTCATCAGTTCTGATAGCCATAAGTTTGCACGTTGGAGGGACCCCTTCAAATGTAACGTCAGCAGCTTTTGATATATCACTGAACTTGAGTTCATGGATGGTTTCCCATCCAAGCTTGGCAGCAGCCTTCGCTGTACCGTATGATGACATCCACGCGTCTGTCATCGGTACCCCGTACTGTCGGCAAACTTGAACCCTGCAACATGTAAATAATAGGATCGAAGAGCCGAGCTTTGCTTTTCTAGTTTGTCAGTTACGTTTTTAAGGCTTATGAAGGTTGGCCGTGGAGTTACCGGCTTTAAAATAGTGCTCCACCCTCTCTACCCGTGGTTGCCGTAAGAGCCGGCTAAGGGTTAACAGATCCAAAAGTTCCCAATGAAAAAACCAAGGATACATACATACATACGTTCACGCCTTTTTCCCGAAGGGGTAGGCAGAGGTGTACCCAGGACTTAGTCCCATAGTATAGATACACCCACATTTCGCCAGTATGTTATTGGTCCCATGTAATAGGGGGCGAGCCTATTGCCATCTATCGGGCACAGTTCCAGACTCCAGGCAGTTATTGAGATAATTCCTAATGGAAAAATCCAATATTTAACACTTTGCCTGACCTGGGGATCGAACCCGGGACCTCTTGATTGGCAGTCGAGCATGCGCCCTCTACGCCACCGAGGCAGTCAAAACTAAGGATTTATAAGAAAAAATTAAATTTCTAGGAAATATCAGGATATAAATTTATAGAATAAGTTTATTATATTCAGAGGAAACACGGGAATGCAAAACATGGATTTGGTAAAATTTTCATTGGATTGTGTCAAATTCCTAGAAGGCCATGTACGCATGTTAAGAAAGGCTACGGGCGCTACAACAAACCTTGCTTTAAAAAGTTCTCCAGCGATTCCTAGTTTTCTATAATCCCTGTGCACACTTATTCCTGCATCATGGTAGTAGGAATCCAGGTTTAATTTTTTCTTTATATTGCAAGCGCCACGCATAAACTGAATTGCTCTCAAGAACTTCTTCATTTCTTGCGTCTGCGCCTCCTTAAAGATAAAATAACTTAAAATACAATCACGCCTTTACCTGAAGGGGTAGGCAGAGGTGTACCCAGGACTCAGTCCCATAGTAGTTACACTCACCTTTTAAGTTAATAATAATACTGTAACAATATCAGTGAACAGTTTTAAAAACAGACTAGGTAGATACACAAGTGCGTATGCACGCATAAGCGTATTATGCTTCTAATGCATTATTAAATAATAATAATAATTTATTAAATATCGTTAACATTAAACTGGGTATTTTTAAAAAAAGCTTCAGTCTTCACGGACTAGATCTCCAAATAAAATAATAATAAGTACATATAATAATAATATATAGACAACTTCCACACACGGTCATACTGGTCCCAAACTAGGCTAGAAGCCTGTACTATGGTAATTATAGGACTGACATACATACTTACATACGCTTATAAGACCCAGACACAGATCAAACAGACTTGATGCTTATGCGCATAAAAGGTTTGACCTGCGGCTTCAAAGACAGGGCTCTACCGGCTGAGCCAACCGGCCAGTCATACTACGAAATGATACTATATAAATTTAAGAATATAGCAAAATGTTGAAAGAACTTATTGGGACCGAATTATTGGAAATCATAATTTCTTTCGCCGGGAATCTAACATAAACATAAACGAGACTAATTTGAAATAAAAAGCAATTTGCTGTTTTACATATTGTTGATAATATCGCTTCTCTGTGCTACTGACCATAAATTTTATTATAGGTAGTTGCCAACGAAGCAAAAGTCAAGCAGGAGTCAAAACGTGAGACATGGTATCTTGCTTGCTCTTGCGAACGAATTTCGTAAACGAACGAGATAATTGACCCACATTATGAGTTGGACGTGGGGTAGCTAAACATTGGGTTTATTTGCACCATTGCAATACCACAATTTGTATGCATGTACCAATCCACACGTTAGAGTTATTCTCATTCTATTATACGAAATATATCAAACACAAATTCTAACAAAAAATATTCAAGTATACCTGAGTCTCCAGAAGACGTCTTTTAATTCCAATGAAGGTAATAAAAAATAAAACTAATAAAACTACCGTGCATTTAAAAATATACCTCTACAAGAAGATCGCACAAGAAACTTTTAGGGTTTAAAGCCCTACGTAATTCTTGTATTAAACGGTCAACTTTGCCGTTCTTAATCCAAGAAAATAAAAGACTACGATACTTACAATTTATTAAAATTAAAAAAATAAAATAAAAAAAAATATTAATTTTAAATGGAGAAACTTATTAGTATTGACCATAGCGGCCTCGATTTTTTTAATTTTGCCTTAACTATTTATAATAAGTCAAAATTCTGAAGCTAGTTTTTCGTTAAATGTACGACGGCTCTTTTTTGAGCTCTTAGTTTGAACTATGGTACTAAGTAAATGAAATAAAAAATAAATAATAATATATTATCTCATAAAGTAATAGTGATCTAGTTCATAGCGGCCTCAAAATTTGATATTACATGTATTTGATTGATCAAGGTATAGATTAAATTAGATTTTTTAGTGTAGTATTACTAATTAAAAAATTAAAATAATGTAATTACATGTAGTATTTTTTAATATTCTCATTAATGTGGGTAGGTATGTGTGAGCGAGAGGTCAAATTAGGTTTGAATCACGTCTTAATTTTTTCAACAGCGTGTTATACAATATTTGGTTTGGTTACAAAAAAAATGCTTAAGTTTCCAGACGTTCATGTCCTGCTAGGTATTGGTTAACTTTATAATAAGCCTATATACCTATAGCTAATGCTTGGCGCCTGGACAAGGTTAACTCACTGCAAAAATAATAATAATATTAATATTCATATTACCTCGATTAATTTGTCCCAGTCAACGGGTGGGTCTCCATTCCCTTTCAATAATAAGATAGAACCACCGACAATTGTCTTCTCTCCAGATTCCTGTACCAAATAACACGCATCCATATGGCCAGTACCATCCTCTAATAATCGCTGCACATATCTTTTGTACTCATTGAACGCCACTTCATTTTGTGTAATACCTAATATAAAATAAAAATAACACGATTATAAATATTTTATTACAAAGTGTTTAGAGCATTAGGTACATTGACAGGTCTCCGCGCGCCCTCCGACAAGATACCGTTGTCATACATATTGTCTAATGCGGTTACTAACACTACGGCAAAATCGGCGTATCCAAGCCTAGGTATAAATCACAATTTTTCGAGCACACTAAAAACTGCTGTTAACTATTTAAAAACCGATTTTTATGAACACTCCGCATTGTGGTAGGAACGCAAACTACAATTTGAAAGATGCCGCACTTTTGAAGCTGTTCATTTTTAGGTTAGTGCGGCATCTGACGGAGCGCGCGCTGAGTCTTATTAATAATCTACTCTTAGATTTTTACCACTCTTGGCAGCTAGTTACGGGCATGCGTAGTATTGCTTCATGATAGGATCTCAAAACATAAACTAAATCAACTTTTACCTGCTGCTTTATGTATAGCTTCTTCTGGAGTAAATTGGTCATAAAAAAACTCAAGCATTTCTGAAAACTTTTCATTTGGCAACTCTTCCAAGCAAAATTTCAATTCATTTCCATCGCGTATTTTTGTGAACACTGACCAAATATTCGTACGTTGTAGAGACATTTTGGAACACTTGATAATGCAACACTGACGATTTGTTTTGTCTACAGTGTTATCATATTATAACAAGTGATGATAACCGTATTGTAACATCGTTCAAAGTTGAGATAACATAAAACTTTATCATTCTGCAGCTGCTGCTCTTAGTTACAATTTTTTTATTACTTGTTTCTCTGACGTTATCAGAATCTTGTTTTCAAAACTGCACCGGTGAGATTCCGGCCTATTCTATTTTACTTAAGGGATGTAGGTAGTAAGGGGGGTTGGTTGTATTTATTTTTCCTTAATATTATATAGATTTTCTTATTCTATCTTATTTTCTATTACAAAATATACTAACAAGTACTTTCCTAATGATTTACATCAATATTTAACAATTTACATATTGTTAAGTTTACTTTCTTACCTGTTTTCCTATCGCTATACAATATTTTATGAACTTATCTCTATTTTATATTTTACAAAGCTACATATACCTATCTTTTGTTCTAGATTATAGTTACCTACTATTATTTATTAAGCTCGTTGGGGTTTTTGGCTCCCGTTGGTGATACATTGACGGTCTATACAGTCGACTCTCGATCGCAGTCATGGCATGTTATGTCATGTTCGATCCCAGTCGGAGCTACTTTGTATAGGGTTCCGAACCCGGGGGAACGGGTTGCCGAAGGAACCCTATTACTAAGCCTCCGCTGTCCGTCCGTCCGTCCGTCTGTCACAGAGCTCTATCTCATAAACTGTAATAGCTATACACTTGTAATTTTTATATATTGTGTATTTCTATGGCCGCCATATCGTAATAATGGTAAAAGCTATATTAGGTACCTATAATTTTTTTTCAACAGAATTTGTATTATAATAATAAATTACGTTACAAAAATGTAATATAAATAAAATAAAATTGATAATAAAACGGAGTGCTCATACAAGTAAGGACTTTTTATCAATTTTTTATGCAATAACGTAATAATGGAATCAGATATACTTATTTTAGGTAAAAGAACGTGTTTTCATAGTATCTACAAGAACAAATAAAAAAACTTAAATTTAAATAAAAATTAAAGGTGATACATAAAAGAAACATGTTTTTTTCATCGGTTTAGGCTCTATCATAATCATGGTAATAGGTAGATACTCTAAATTTTCACAGAATATGTGTAATTATAGCCATTATACAACAATTAATTCAAAGAATATAGACTTTTATTATGCCACTTGAGTTTTTTGTGCAACTTTTTTTTATGACGATGTGAAAGAATTTGGGACTTACTCGGCCAACTATTTTATCATTTGCTGTGTTAGGTACATTTGTAGGTGGTTATGGGAGGTGATATCTGCAGGTGCAGGTAGGTATATACGGGTATATGTTGTGGTTACGAACCCTTTAAGGTGGTAAGGAGCCCTAAAGCCTTCTACCTAACGCTTTAGGGGCGTGTGTTTATCTATACAAAGGTGCTGCATTTCGCAATCTACCCACCGACAAGTCTAATTTTCCAATTGGAATTCATATTTTAGTTGAAATGAAATGAAATGAAATGAAATGATGAAATGAAATGAAATGAAATGATATTTATTTGCAAGAAACATGGTCATAATACAAGGTGACATTGCAATAATAAATGAGGTCCACATGTTTCACCAGGATCTGGTATACAAAATTGAATACGAATTCGAATATCGAAGTTACGATAGTACAGGCTGCTAGCCTAGTTTGGGACCAGTTGACCGTGTGTGGAAGTTGTCCCATATTATTATATTATATCGAAATTGATAAACACGTCCTTTTTTCTTAATATATTATATTTTATAGACTAAGCGATCTACTCGCTTGAAATACGATTACGAAATATAGAAAGAAAAACATCACCCACGGGCGGGATTCAAACCACGCACCCTCCGCACCATTCCGTGTGGTGGACACTCTTCTACTTGAGCTACCGTGGAGGCACTAGTCGGCGAAATTTTTCTATCCCTTCTACCAAACGCTTTTACTTAACGCTTTTTTCTTTCCATATTCGTATTGTATTTCAAGCGAATAGACCGCTTAGTCACACCCCGGACACTCGACTCAATTCCCATATAAAAGCCGCGCTATAACTACCTACTACACAGACAGCACACACATGGAGTATACGTGCAAGAGTGTGCGTGAGGTGATTTTCCATACAAGCGGGGCTCGTGGAGGGTTCAATCTCGTTCGCGGGGGTGAGGAAGGCCGATTGCTGAGCGGATGACAGTGTCCATTCTATACGTACCTAGTATTATTATCTGTTCTATGGCTTAGTCTATAAAAATAAATAATACCTATTTCAATAAATAATATATAATTGCTGTTAACATAAAATTATCATAATACTATCATTACAGCGAGCATTATATTATTGTGAGTCATATTGTCTAACTGCCCGAGTCAACGCGTTCTCGAGCCATCGAGCCGCACTAGACTGTTAAAGAAACTGTATTTGAATATGTATTATGCAAAATTAAATCTCAAGTTGGTAGGTATATTCCATTCAGGTATTGGTATATTCAACTATGTTGAAAAAAAAATGCTAAATTTAATTTTACTACATTTTAGCTAATGTTTGGAATGATTAACGATTTAAAATTAACTTTTTAAAATAAATAATGAGTCGTTATATTTAAGTATATCGGTAGATTTAAGGTCGACCACTAATTGCGTAAAAAGAATGTTTTTTTTTTGTTTTATGATAGAGAGTGACAAGACGAGCAAATCAGGTGCCTGATGGTAAGCATTTATATCGGTAGATTTAAGGTCGACCACTAATTGCGTAAAGAGAATGTTTTTTTTGTTTTATGATAGAGAGTGACAAGACGAGCAAATCAGGTGCCTGATGGTAAGCATTTATATCGGTAGATTTAAGGTCGACCACTAATTGCGTAAAGAGAATGTTTTTTTTGTTTTATGATAGAGAGTGACAAGACGAGCAAATCAGGTGCCTGATGGTAAGCATTTATATCGGTAGATTTAAGGTCGACCACTAATTGCGTAAAGAGAATGTTTTTTTTGTTTTATGATAGAGAGTGACAAGACGAGCAAATCAGGTGCCTGATGGTAAGCATTTATATCGGTAGATTTAAGGTCGACCACTAATTGCGTAAAGAGAATGTTTTTTTTGTTTTATGATAGAGAGTGACAAGACGAGCAAATCAGGTGCCTGATGGTAAGCATTTATATCGGTAGATTTAAGGTCGACCACTAATTGCGTAAAGAGAATGTTTTTTTTGTTTTATGATAGAGAGTGACAAGACGAGCAAATCAGGTGCCTGATGGTAAGCATTTATATCGGTAGATTTAAGGTCGACCACTAATTGCGTAAAGAGAATGTTTTTTTTGTTTTATGATAGAGAGTGACAAGACGAGCAAATCAGGTGCCTGATGGTAAGCATTTATATCGGTAGATTTAAGGTCGACCACTAATTGCGTAAAGAGAATGTTTTTTTTGTTTTATGATAGAGAGTGACAAGACGAGCAAATCAGGTGCCTGATGGTAAGCATTTATATCGGTAGATTTAAGGTCGACCACTAATTGCGTAAAGAGAATGTTTTTTTTGTTTTATGATAGAGAGTGACAAGACGAGCAAATCAGGTGCCTGATGGTAAGCATTTATATCGGTAGATTTAAGGTCGACCACTAATTGCGTAAAGAGAATGTTTTTTTTGTTTTATGATAGAGAGTGACAAGACGAGCAAATCAGGTGCCTGATGGTAAGCATTTATATCGGTAGATTTAAGGTCGACCACTAATTGCGTAAAGAGAATGTTTTTTTTGTTTTATGATAGAGAGTGACAAGACGAGCAAATCAGGTGCCTGATGGTAAGCATTTATATCGGTAGATTTAAGGTCGACCACTAATTGCGTAAAGAGAATGTTTTTTTTGTTTTATGATAGAGAGTGACAAGACGAGCAAATCAGGTGCCTGATGGTAAGCATTTATATCGGTAGATTTAAGGTCGACCACTAATTGCGTAAAGAGAATGTTTTTTTTTGTTTTATGATAGAGAGTGACAAGACGGGCAAATCAGGTGCCTGATGGTAAGCATCATGTTTGCCCATATCAGACACAGTGCCACCCAGTGTTTTAAAATTCAGAATTCTGAGCGGCACTGCACTGCGCCAGTAACCCTGAGATATTAGTTTTTAAACTCGTCATGCCCAATAATTTCTCGGGTAACATTGCCCTTCAGACCAGAACACAGAAAGTGATTTGAACCACATTATTTTTACTCCCTGGAAAGTAGTATACTTAGTTTTGAAACTCTGCGCGTTTAATCCTACCATGGCAAATCAAACAGGGTTGTTTTAAAAAAAATATAACATAAATAACCTAAGAACCTTTTTTAGTGTTTCGCACCTCATAAAGAACCTTTACAGGATCACTTTGTTGTCCGTCTGTCTATATTATGTCTGTCTGTCTGTCCGTCTACAAGTAAAAGTACAGGTGGTGGTCTTATCGCTTAAAGTTATTTCTTCCAGACAATATAATAATAGTAATAAGAATTTTATTTAGTAGGTGAGGAAAGGTGACACCTATATATAGGTAGGTAATAAGTACGCGGTGTGCAGGAACCCTTTAATGTGAGTCCCATTCGCATTTGACCATTTTAATATTACATATAATATATTAATTCATATCCATTGATATGGGTATGAATTAGTGGAAGTGCACAAAAAATAAAAAAAATACTATTTTGAGCTGTCCACCATATTAGATTTTGAATGACGTCAATTAGCTAACTATGCATTACCCTCCAAACTAAACATGTAAAGCAAAATCTCGGTTGAAGAGGTCACTATCTATCTATAATATACTCATTCAGACGATTCCAATCGGTCTAAACACGATAAATTTGACTACTGACTGGCCCATCTGATGAAATCTTTATAGCAGTAAGTATTGATGAAGATACCAAATTTCGGATCGATAGGACGACTGGAAGTTGCTTTAACTCTTCAGTTGCTCTATCTCTTTTATGCAACACTCTCGATCAGGTCAGCTTTCAAACAAAAAACCGCCCTCCTTTTTCGTTTGGGAGTTAAAAATAAAGTCTAAAGGGATGTGGGATCGGTATGTAGACACCTGGACAAAATTTGCATCGAACATGTCAAACAAATCCGAAAAAAAAAAACAATTTGATAACTCTTGTAAGCGAAACTTCAATTCCTAATTTTTGTAAATTCGGACCAAACACGCGGCGACATTTTCAGATAAATAATGAAAACAATTTTGTGTTGTCGAGTTATGTACATTATTGTGCTACTAATATACTAGATAGATCTACAGATTATGTTGACTATATGTCTACTTTAATATCTTTGATAAATAAATCTTATTGATAAATAAAACCTGATAATAAATTAGCAGGAAATGACAAATAAATAAAAATGTTATAACAAATTGATATCTTCGTATTCCTGTTTCCTTCAAAATTAGCCCATTGCATAATTGGATATATATATCCCATGAGAATATAAATACTAAACAACTTTCAACGGATTTTACTACATAACATCATATACCCCTAATAATAATAGATTGTTCCACTCTGCCCCACCAAGCCGCCCACTGGTGGGGCATAGTGGAATGCTATAAATTTTGTAGATAATACTACGGTTTATAATAAGTAGGCATTATTGTACTTTGTTTTTATTAATATGATTTTAATTTAAGTCATATTTATTATTTTTGTCACACCGCTGGCCAAATCCTATACGGTTGTCTGGAAGAAATCGCTATAAGCGATAAGACCGCTAATTGTTACACTATTTGTCATACAGTTTTTTAGGATTTTAAGATTTATTGTTTTTGATGTACCTATCAATAAAGTGTTTGTTATGGAGCTGTCTTCAAGAGCAAGAGAGAGAATATTACAATGAGTTCACACAATTATTGTCGTCAGTAACTCTCTCTTACTCCATGTACTTAACGCGCGCTAAGATACATATATAGATAGATAAACTCTTTATTGCTACACCAAAAACAAGAAACCTTAAAATTAAAATTCATTAAGCCAAGGGTGCGTATCCACCAGAAAACGATGCGAACATGCATATTACTATATATAATGTAGGTTTACTCCACGGTGTCCACACGGTGTGTAGGCACCGTGAAGTTCTAGTGGGTTGGAGTCCCACATAAACAGCAATATATAGGTATAAGGATGAGGAGGAAACAGGGGAATACAAAACATCGATTTGTTAGATTTTTCATAAGATTGCCCTAATGAAGCACTAATGTAAAAAATTAGCACCGGGGCTGAATAGTACCTAATTGGCCGGGGTACCATGGGCCATGGGCCTATGATGGACCTTCCCACTTTCAAGAGTGACCCCTGGCGCCCGCGTTTATGTCCATACGCGTAGGCTTATCACCAATATATAGACTGCCACTCCTCATGTTTGGTTACAGGAGCTACTACTTATATTAGGATGTACCCTACTCGTGCCTGACATAGTCCCCATTCCGGGTTTGTTCGAGTTTTCCTTCTCTAGATAGGTTAGTCTAGGTAGGGTAGACAAACGCTGACGAGTACGGGGGGATACCCCGATAGAAATTTAACTCAATCCTATAAAATATACAATAAGTCCATTCGATTGTTTACGATTAACCAAATATGTGCAAATATTTTGAGGATGAAGTTAACAATATCCTCGTAATGTTGATTAATCTTATAAACTCTTTATATTTCCTCTTGAACGTTGTATTACGTGAATTAAACTGGAATTTTCTGATATAATTACAAAAAAAAACAAATACTAAAAAAAGAAAAATGTAACGATTTTGTTTATTTCAAGCTCAAATTTTCATCAGCAATCTAGAAATTTATCGAATTTTCTAAGTTAACAAAGGAATACAAAACATCGATTTGGTAAATTTTCCATAGCATTGGGTCAAATGCCTGGAAGAAATCTCTTCTGTCACTGTCAATCTATACTAATATTATAAAGAGAGAATCTTTGTTTTTTTGTTTGTAACGAATAGGCTCCGAAACTACTGGACCGATTTCAAAAATTCTTTCACTTATGGATAGCTTAATTCAGTGTGAGTGACATAGGCTATATGAGATTTTGAAAAATATTAGGGATCCGTAAGAAAACTGCAATATTGTGAACCCCGGTGTCACATAAATTCATTAATTTGCGTGCGCTGTGAAATCTATTGGAGGTAGAATAAAGTAATGTACTAGGGGTTTGTAGTACTTACCAATATCTACAAAATAGTCCACGGAAATTTTTTCCATCTATTTAGGTTTAGTCAGAATAATCGAAACAGACATTATAGGCATGCGCTGTGAAAAGTATTGGAGGTAGAATAAAGTAATGTACCAGGGGTTTGTAGTAATTATCAATACCTACAAAACAGTATACATAGATTATATCCATCTTTTTTGGTTTAGTCACAATAATCGAAGCAGTGATTATTTTTCATGCGATGTGAAAACTATTGGTGGTAGAGTAAAGTAATGTACTAGGGGTTTGTAGTACTTATCAATACCTGCAAAAGAGTATACATATATTATATCCATCTTTTTTGGTTTAGTCACAATAATCGAAGCAGTGACTATTTTTCATGCGGTGTGAAAACTATTGGTGGTAGAGTAAAATAATGTAGTAGGGGTTTGTAGTACTTATCAATACCTACAAAACAGTATACATAGATTATATCCATCTTTTTTGGTTTAGTCACAATAATCGAAGCAGTGATTATTTTTCATGCGATGTGAAAACTATTTGTGGTAGAGTAAAGTAATGTACTAGGGGTTTGTAGTACTTATCAATACCTACAAAACAGTATACATATATTATATCCATCTTTTTTGGTTTAGTCACAATAATCGAAGCAGTGATTATTTTTCATTATTTTTCATGCGGTGTGAAAACTATTGGTGGTAGAGTAAAATAATGTAGTAGGGGTTTGTAGTACTTATCAATACCTACAAAACAGTACACATAGATTATATCCATCTTTTTTGGTTTAGTCACAATAATCGAAGCAGTGATTATTTTTCATGCGGTGTGAAAACTATCGGTGGTAGAGTAAAGTAATGTACAAGGCATTTGTAGTAATTATCAATACCTACAAAACAGTATACATAGTTTATATCCATCTCTTTTGGTTTAGTCACAATAATCGAAGCAGTGATTATTTTTCATGCGGTGTGAAAACTATTGGTGGTAGAGTAAAGTAATGTACTAGGGGTTTGTAGTACTTATCAATACCTACAAAACAGTATACATATATTATATCCATCTTTTTTGGTATAGTCACAATAATCAAAGCAGTGATTATTTTTCATGCGGTGTGAAAATTATTGGTGGTAGATTAAAGTAATGTACTAGGGGTTTGTAGTATTTACCAATATCTACCAAATTGTGAACGAACATTATATCCATCTATTTTGGTTTAGTCACAATAATCGCAACAGACATTATACACATGCGCTGTGAAAAGTATTGGTGGTGGAATAAAGTAATGTATCAGGGGTTTGTAGGACTTATTAATATCTACAAAATAGTCCACGGACATTTATCATTCATCTATTTTGGTTTAGTCACAATAATCGAATCAGTGATTATTTTGCATGGTGTGAAAAGTATTGGGGGTAGAACACAGTAGTGTACTAGGGGTTTGTAGTAATTATCAACACCTACAAAACAATCTACGGACAGTATATCCGTCTGTTTTGGTTTAGTCACAATAATCGAAGAAGACATTATTTTTATGCGATATGAAAACTATTGGTGGTAGAAATAATATTCTAGGGGTTTGTAGTATCTTCAAAAAAAATATCCCGCACGATAAATTTATACATGTGTTAAGGTTTGGTCATTGTTACAAAAATAGTCATTAATTTGCGTGCGCTGCGTAAACCATTGGGGTTATATCCATAAAAATACAATGTGTCACGAGTTTACTCCTATTAAAACGTTCACTATACCTACTTCTGCTACCCGCGCGCAGCCGGGGCGGGCCGCTAGTACAAAATAAATTGTTAATGCATACGTATGTAAGCATAGTGTAGGGTTCCAAACCTAGATAAAAATTTATCCCTATTGACGCTACAACGACAAATAATAAAAATAAAAAAAATTATAATTAAAGGTGATCTCCATACAAACAACGTGTTTTTGCTCGAAGTTAATTTCAGGAATATTAAGAGTATAATAAATTTTTTTCCTTTTGAGGTACGGAACCCATCATCGTAGCACAGCACGGCATCATCGTAGTGGTTTCAAACATTAAGAACATTAAAATTTTAAACTTTAAACACCATAAGATCACACGTTGGAGGTAAAGAAGGGTCAAAGGTCATGTTAGCAACCTTTCCTAACTCTTCATGCTTCAGTTTATAGATAGTTTCCCATCCGACCTTGGCAGCTGCCTTTTGAGTTCCGTATGATGACATCCATGCACCTGTCATTGGCACCCCGTAGTGACGGCACACTTGAACCCTGCAACATGTAGTTATTGTTTGAAAACAAGTTGAGGCAAATAGAGAAACGCCATCACCTGCACAGACCCTTGATAGCACGACAGAGCATTTTAATCTTCAGGCAACGTTAATTTATGTTAATCTGACAAGTTGAGGAATCCAATGCCCAGAGATCGACCTCAGGGCATCAAGAGTATTATAATAGAATAGAACGCTTTATCATATATACAGTCACGTCTTATTCCCGGTGGGGTAGGCAGAGACTATTTCCCATTTTTATATTAAAAATATTTTTATATTAAACTATTTTTCTACGCTTTATCATCACGAAAAATAAAAGAATATAATACAGATTCAACTAAACATAAACATAATTATTGGTCGATGAGCGGCCTTATCGCTTTAAGCGATCAAGAGGCCGCTCTTGATGCCCTGAGGTCGATCTCTAGGCATTGGATTCCTCAACCCTTTGACCATCCATTGATCTTTTGCCAAAAAAAGAACAAGAAAGTCGACAGAAAAAGAAGAAGTCAAGCAGTCAAGAGTCTGTCAAGAAGGATTACCAGAGTTGATCTATAGCATCTATACCTCGTCACCACTAAATTTACACATTGGCTTAATTTAAAATGTTCTAGAAGAGACTATATTCTATGTCTGGAAGAGATCGCTTTTAGCGATAAGACCGCCAATTGTTACACTAGACATATTCCTATTGTTCCATTTTAGTTTTAAGTTTTTTTAAATTTATCTATCTATCTATCTAGTCTCCGGTTGCGCAGGCCCTTTTAAAGTTTATCTTTCTGCCTAGTTGGTGTACCTACTCGATTCGTAGGTCAGGCAAAAACTGAATACACCTCTGGATCTGTCGGGAAAAATCGTAATGATGTTTTTTCTAACCTTGATTTGATAATTTCTTCTGCAATGCCCAGGCCTCTATACTCCTTGGCAACGCATATTCCTCTACCAGTATAATAGCTGTCTAAGTTGTATTTTTTCCTAACATCACACGCATTAAATATGTGGCCGGCGGCTTTAAACAGTCTTTTAATTTCTTTTGTCTCCAACTTCTAGAAGAAAAAGTTATATTACTTAACGGCTAGACTGCTATGTTACTTTGCTCATCCCTGAATGGCTGAACCCTGGAGACCCAGCCAAATCCTGCCCTAAACGAAAACTGACTCAGTAAAAGTTACTAGTGAGTGTTTGGTGGACTAGCGCAGGTGTCGTTCATTACAGCTTTCTAAAATCTAGCCAAACGATTACGGCAGATATCTATTGTCAGCAACTGCAAACCATGAAGGAAGAACTAGCTGCTAATCAACCGAGATTGGTCAATCGCTCTAGGCCACTGCTGCTTCACGACAACGCAAGAACACACACTGCACAACAAACAACCACTAAATTAGATGAGCTACAATTGGAATGTCTGCGACTTCCACCGTACTCCCCGGGACTTGCTCCAACAGATTACCATTTTTTCCGGAATTTGGACAACTTCTTACAAGGAATAAAATTCAACTCCGATGCGGCAGTCCAAACCGCCTTCAAAGAGTTTATTGATTCTCGCCCCCATTTTATTTTTAGTAAAGGGATCAATGAACTACCTATGAGATGGCAAAAGTGCATAGATAACAACGGTGCATACTTTGATTAATTAAATATATTTTACAAAAGAAAATTGACTTTATATTCCTCCCGTACAAAACGCCAATTTCATATTATGTTAGGACCTTATAAATTTACAAGTAAGTGATCCATTTATTATACTACGTGTTACAAAAATGCGTAAGAAAAAATTTCAAATTTCGATCAGCTGATTCATTCTGTGTAGGAAGTCGATTTTTTTTCTCTTCTCTTCTCTCTCTTTTTCATCTTTCAATTATTTCTTTTGAAAATTGTTGATGCGTAGATGCACCGCCTTAAGTATCACTACACCTTATTTTAACACGTTGATTAAGTAGACGACTTTCACAAAAATGCATTATAGTTTTTTTTTATATCGGTGAGACGTCAAAAGATTAAGAATATGAGAGGTTTACTCTCAGCTGGTGTTCGATAATCAAAATTAAATTATAAAACTAAAAAAGTACTTAACTCACTTAAACGACCATAATTAGAATCTTCTTTCGTGTAGGTAATGCATTAAAATTTATAAAATCTGTATTTTTATTGTAATGTATAGGTAATTTAAAATGTATGTATAGGTAATTTTTAACAATAGGTATATTACTGTAATACGTCTGTTAATAAATGACATAATCAGCTATATTTCGCGTACAGATATCTATAAACACCAGATATTCCGTATACGTCCTCTTAACACTAACGTGCAACGTGTAAATTTGGTCTAACCAGAGATTTGATGGTCGGTTATGTTTTGGTATGTGATTGTTCAAATAGCTGGTGCATTTCAGCCTAACACTTATTGTGTAAATTATTTACGTTTCTAGAGTTCTCTCAACCTATATTTACGAAACTGACTATAGCTCACCTCGGCTAATTCCTTAAAGTCAATCTTTGGAGCGGCTCCTTTACGGTCTAGTGCCATAATCGAACCACCAACAAGTTTTGTTTCACCGGATTCGTGGACCAAATAACATGCATCCAAATGAACCTCCTCCATTTTTCTGGATTCCAGCGCGACCTGTTTATACTCCTGGACAGATTTTTCATTGTTTACTATACCTAAAATAAAAATTAAAAAAAATAAGACCGGTAATAGAATAATAAACGTTAAGTATCCGCTAAAGCAGCCTCAAGCCCAGACTGCTCGTTCACATAAGTTTTTTTTTGTGAACAATATTAACTACAAAACCAACAAAAATAGAGTTGTTTCATAGAAAAGTTCTTGACCTTTAACAAAATGTATTGAATAGCTGATTTTGTTTCACGATTTCAGAACTGGATCCATGGTGAAACTTGCTGCAAATGTTAAGTACAATGACCACAGTTATTACTGTCTGTGAAAAAAACCTTCTGAGACGGTGCTACTGCGTTGAGCGTGATCACGGCGCATGACAGCTAGCTTATATTTTTGTATTTTACAACGCGTAGTCACGCGCCGTGATCATGCTCAATGCAGTGGAGGCCCTTAAGTTAATCAGTTAGCACCCCCTTAGGTTTTTGTATAGTGCGACACAAAAGAGTAGAAATTAATTGGGGGCGCCACTTGTCTTCTGTATGGCAATACTTTAAGTTACTTATAAACGATTTTGATACTTTGCGATTTATATATATTTTCTATATTATTACCTCTCTAATGGAAGATAGAGAAAAAAAGGGTCTATATAACTCGTTCACCTAGAAATACTAGTCAATAAATAACACATCGATCTTGGAATCCTATTTCACAAAAGTTAGGATTAGGATAAGGATTGGTAAACTTGATACTGCCTCAATAGTAAGCGCAAGCGCTACTGCTGGGTTCGATTTAGTTTTTATATAATAAATTTGATTACATTTCCATTACTTATTTTCTGTCTGGATTCTGTCTGTGCCTGGTTGATGGCAATAGTATCACCCCCTATTACATGAGAAAAAGACGTGATGTTATGTTTTATTACCTTAGTGGTTTTAGAACACTTGGATTTCCAATAGCCTCACATGTCAGCCAATGGATTTTCGAAGTGTTCTATAGCATAGCCTAGTGTATTTAGTTAAGGTAGATTGTAAGAAGGTAGCTGTATTGTTTAGTCTTTATTTAATAAAATCCAGTTTGCCCAGATTTATACTATTAATAATTAAAAAAATCAAAGAAATTTTTCCATAAATGTATTTTGTATTTCAACAAAGCATTTTGAAAGAACGTTTTTTTACTACTATAAACGTTATAGAAAATACATGTACATTATGTATGGTTCGAGCGCGAACTATGTATCACCAGTATTGTGCTATTTGACTTTATATCTTCTATATTATGTAATATTTACAATCTATTTAACTATATACTGAATTAAAACGTTTAAAAAAAACTAAGTTGTATCAAAAACAAGACATTATTAGGAGATTTATCCCAATTTCTTATAAAATGTTTTGTAAACGCTTTCTGCTTCCATCGTTATAAATATCGTCATAACATACTCCATAATTTAGAGAATGTAGGTATCTCGGTGCACTTTACAAAATCGTATTAGTAACTCTTTTTTTGGCCGGCCTTTTCTGTGTTTTGGAGGAGTTCCTAAGTTTCCGTTATTTTTTACTCCCTCTAAAGCGATTCTTCTATCAGAATGATTCTAATACACGTAAAAAACACGTTAAAACGTAAAAAAACATTATAATAATATACATATTATAGTATTTATGAATTAGACACACAATTACATAGGATAATGTTTGAAAAACCTTTTATTTACTCGTCTTAAAGTATTTTCAACTTTTAAAATGCAGTTGCCTTTATTTTAAAATAAATACTTATTAAGTATACTCTTTTATTTTATTATATTTCCTCTTTCTTAAATTTCATAGAGCTACATGGGTGTAGTAAAATAAACATTTTAATCACTCGAATCACATACGTACTAGTAAACGTATCTTTTATAAGTAATAAGTAAATACGTGCTAAAAGTATCAAAAACTGCAAATCCTACTATAAATGAAAAATTGATATAACCTCAGAGGAACTCAAGCTATCTATTTTTAGGTAAAAGTAAGGAGTATTAAATGGTTTTAATCTCGCAATTGAGTGCAATAATAATGATTTATTGGTATTATTGCTAAGACATACCTGTCATTTCCGCTGTTCTCTTGTAAACATCATCCAAAGGAGAAAGTAATTTTCCGAGTTGAAACTCCTGCAAGCGTTGCATATACACCTTATAAATTATTTGTCGAACACCGCCACGGATTGTTCTGTTCATTTTTCACTAAATCACTAAAAATTGTATGTATCCTGTTCGAAATTATATTCGAAAACATTAAAAACCGAGAACAATATTAATAATTTAATAGTTTTGACACAAACTTGACAGTTGCTTGACACTAATGGGATGTTGCCATTATAACGTTTTTTGTAGTTCCAAAATAATTAATTTCTACTCTTTTGTGTCGCACTATACCTCGTAATAGTTTTTGCACCATGTAGTTGATTTAGGTTGCTATATGAACCACGCTGCGCGTAACTACTCATCGGGATCATGCTCGAGGCAGCGGAGGCCCTAAAACATTTATACATTTTTGTTCTGTTTAGTTAGTACTTACCCGCAGCCTTATGCAGTGATTCCTCAGGAACAAAGTAAATATCAAACATCTCATACATATCAGTATATTTTTCTTCTGGTAGCTCTTGTAAACGGAACTTCAATTCCCTTCCATCGCGTATTTTCGTGAACTCGGACCAAACACGCGACATTTTAAAATAAACACACACGCTATAATATACACTATATAATACACGCTAGGTATCTACTACAACAAATAGTGATTTTTACACTAACTAGATATAATGGCTTTTATCATACATACCTTATACACTTGATATAGTTTTGCACATTGTGTTATCAGTGGAGATAATAATAATTTATTCGATTATTGAGCACCTATTCAAAGGACCATTGATAAAAATTTTGATAGCTTTATATAAGTCGAACATAAGAAGCGTAAAAGAATAAACTATCTCACGGGCTCCACGCGAAGCTCGAACAAACCACAGATGGCTGCATTGACTTCTTCTCTTTATGTGTCGCGACTAATGAAAACCACCACGGCTGAAAATCGATGAACGCCACGGATGTGAAAGAATATATTCAAGGCTATGTCCGTAACATTCGTTCGTCTAGGGCCCTCCGCATTTCTGATTCGATTCTGATTCGCAGAGATATCCCGAGCATAGCCCTCTTCATAGCTCGTTGCACTATTTGGAGCCTGCTGATAAGGCCCACAGTCAGATACCACGTTTCAGAGCCATAAGACATTACTGCTAACACGCACTGGTCGAAGACCTTTGACTTGAGGCATTGAGGTATTGTGAAATATTTAATGATACGTTAAATATGAATGGGTCCGTAGTGTGACCACAACGAGCGGATAGAAATTTTAATGTTTGTAAATTCGCTCGCTGGGTCGCTCGAAACAGTCGCGCTAGGTTTGTAGTGTCATCATGCACCTATACTATTTAGAATATCAATTAGGTACACATGAAAATAGTTTTATATATTATATTATTCGCCGTGGGGTGCCGGCTATAGAATAAGGCTAAGGGTTGTCAGATCCAGAGGATAGGCAACAGCGTCCTCTGCGTAAAATTCACCAAACTGCGCTCGCCAACCCGCCTGCCAAGCGTGGCAAGTATTGGCAAACCCCCCTTTATGGGGATCGGCAGTGGACTTGCTACGGCTGAGAAGATATATTTTAATTATTATAATTATAAAACATATTACATGGGACCAAAAACACACTGGCGAAATGTGGGTGTATCTACTATGGGACTGAGTCCTGGGTACCTCTGCCTACCCCTTCGGGAAAAAGGCGTGAATGTATGTTATGTTATGTTTATAAAACATATTTCCGTGTATGATACAATATTATTTGTCATGCTTATCTATCCGTCCGTCTTTATTTCCACTTCATACTTATTTGTATTGACATAATCCTGATTAAAACGATATTACTAAGGTACTAAGGAGCTTTATCTAAGAGCAAGCATAATATAGGTATAATTAATGCGATAAGTCACTTCTATTGTCATCAAATTTTTTACAAGATAACGATTAATACACGATACTCAGAGTAATATTACTTTGGTATGCACAATCATGAACATGGACCAGCAAGCGCAGCGTAGGATCTCCACCCACAATGAGGACAGACGATAATATGATAGACAGCAGGATTACGCTGGATGAAGGCCGCTTACAATCGGACTAAATCTATGGGGCAGGCCTATGTTCAGCAGTGGACGTCCTATGGTTGAGATGACTGTCATTAGTATAACAATAATTGGGTTTGTTCCCGTTTGTTCACCTGGGTGAATTCACCTGGGTGAATAAGTGGGAAAATAATTTCCCATCAATTCACCTATGCATCAATTCACCTGGGTGAATTGACCTATGTGAATTGATGGGAATAAAGTAGTTTTGTTTGTTCACCTACGCACTTGTTCACCCAGAGGCACACATAGGCGGCTTTTTTTATTAGGTATATAATAATACTTTTGAATGTTTCACCGAATTAAGCAAACACTATAAAAATTTCATTTTCAGATTGGAAGTACCAGGGTATCATAATTGCCGCGAGTTCTCAACTTTTTATATTAATCTCTACCAAAATCATTGATCTCCAGATATAAGCAGATGTAATAATATAATATACAAATTAATTTTATGGGGTATTATATAAACTTTAAACAAATAATTAGATTTTGTAGTGGTACTTATAGGCCTCTTTTGCAGGGGGCTGTCTGGGGAAGTACCACAACTTTGCCAGTTATTCATCCGCCAAGCAGTAATGTGCAAACATTACTGTGTTCCGGTCTGAAGGGCAATGTTATCAGCGAAATTACTGGCCATGACGAGTTTCAACAACCAATACCTCAGGGTGACCGGCGCAGTGCAGTGGCGCGCAGAATTTTGAATTTTAAAACACTGGGTGGCACTGTATCTGATATGGGCAATCATGATGCTTACCATCAGGCACCTGAATTGCTCTTCTTGTTACTCACTATCTTAAAAAAAAAAGATTTTTATATAATAACATTATCTTGATATGAGGGAGGCCTGTGAAGTTACCAGCTTAAGAATAGTGCTCCACCCTCCCTACCCGTGGTTGCCATAAGAGCCGGCTAAGGGTTAACAGACCCAGAGGACGGGCAGCAGCGTCCTCTGCAAAACCCATCGAACTGCGCTCGACAACCCGCCTGCCAAGCGTGGCGAGTATTGGCAAAACCCCCTCGCGGCGGCTGAGAAAACGGCTGAGATGATAGGGGGCCTCCCTTGATAGGGATATATGATTATAATATATAATACCAGCAGCAGACTTCCAACGCCTGAGATGATGATGATAATAATTACTTGTAATAGTAATTGAATGCGGCGTTAGCTCTCAAGCTCAGCCTTACACGTAGAAACAACGAACGCAATAAATAAACTCTCGCTTCACATATATTTTGAGCTACCCTTAAAATAATTCTCGTAAGAGTTGTGAAGGGTGTATAAATCACAGTTTCGTCTCCGTGGTTCGACTTCGTAATCAGGCTTCGATGGCAGATTCTTGCAAGTAAATCACCGCATTCTTTATAGAGCCTCTGGGAAATCGAGGTCGATCTTCTATATACTAAATATATACTAAAAAGGTTGATTATAAAGTCAACCAGTACATAGAGGACAAAGATGCCTGGAAACTTCTGCATAGCCGCCTCGCGGCACCTTTAAAGAAAACGAATGTAACCAAACCAAATATTGTAAAACTATCTGTTGAAAAAATTAAGCCCTACAAGTTTCTTGTGCGTTCTTCTTGTAGAGGTATCTTTCCGAACGCACGGTAGACTCAGTACTGTTTATCTTTATTGACGTGCAAAAGTGTCAGATTATGACCTATTTGAATAAATCTGTTTGAGTTTGAGTTTGAGTTTGAAAGCCTAGTATTTATTTGAGAATAAAAATGATATCATTCGCAATGGAGGCAGTAGTTAATTAGGTTCCTAATTAAGTACTAAAATGTTTGTTAAATTTGAAAATACTTATTATAATATTTTGTCATATATTTTACATAATATGCTTTGGGTTTTTATTATAAAACTTTGGTACAAAGTATTTATAGATAGATAGATTAACACTTTATTGTACACCTTACAGCGAACATAATATTAAATTATTTAAATAAAGTAGGTACAGTTAGTCTTAGGCTAGTACAAGTGGCGGTCTTATCGCTTAAAGCGATTTATTCCAGACAACCGAACGGAAAGGACAGAAATTATAAATATTTCTGGTCGGCAGTGTACTCATTGTTGTTTAAAAATAATAATAATAAAAAAATAATAAATAAATATATAATATAATAATAAAACACACTATAAATGCATACTTAATAATAGTAAGTCCATAAATAATACTATTAAATACTATATTAATAAAATATATAATACTTTATACATACAAATATTATAAACATATAATATATATAAATATAATGAACAGGTAAGTATACATAATTGTACATGAGACTAATAAAGACAAAGTGGCAAGTAATACTTATATTTTATATTTATATTTTGGATAGTAAAAATATAATTAGAAACAAATGACAAGTGTCTCATTCCGAATAACATCATTGTTGGAAATATGCTTTGCATAAATACATTATGCTTCTTTCCCAAAGGGGTAGGCATACGAGTACCCAGGACCCACAATCCCATAGTAGGTACACTCATATTTCGTCAGTTATGTATTGATCTCATTGGGGGCGAGCCTATTGTCATCTACCGGGCACAGTTCCAGCCGCCAAGTTGTCATTGAGATAATTCCTAATGGAAAAATCCAATTACACTTTGCCTGATTTGGAGATCGAATCCGGGACCTTATTATGATCGGGAGTCGAGCTTGCGGCCGTTTTTATTATTATTATTTAATATTAAACATAAGAGGTAGTAAATAATACTTGTACCAATAGGTACTTGATTATTTCAACAATGTTGATCTAAAGAAATCATTTTTATTACATTCAAGCACTAAAATAAAGAACCAAACAACTTTATCACGCACAACATTACCTAATCGTATCAATTTACGTTCCTAGGTGTTTGTTATGAAACTAAATAAACAGTTTTTCTCCAAGTGAGGAAAAACAAGGAAATTGTCACGAAGTTACACGAGAAAGTGATGTTATTGTTTGTGTCTTGTTTTATTGCAAGTCCTTTGTCTTCAGTGTTTTATTTAGGAGTGAGCCGTATTCATCGGAACAGGTATAAGAACAGGTATTTTTAGGTAACAGCATATAACTGTGTCTGATATGGGCAATCATGATGCTTAACATCAGGCACCTGATTTGCTCGTCTTTTCACTCACTATCATAAAAAAATAATAATATGAGACTACTCTTTCCTGACCATGCAACCTTCCATGAAAATGGAACAGCTCGGAAATTTTGGAATTACTCCTCGTTTGTTCTAAATTAAATCATTAAAGTATTAGGGGTGGCGTAGTGGGCACAAGCTCAACTGCCGATCATGAGGTCCCGAGTTCAATCCCCAGGTCAGGCAAAGTGTTTTTTCCATTAGGGATTATCTCAATAACTGCCTGGAATTCCGGTGCCCGGTAGATGGTAATAGGCTCGCCCCTTATTACATAGGATCAATAACATACTGACGAAATGTAGGTGTAACTACTATGGTACTGAAACCTATGTACACCTCTGCCCACCCCTTAGGGAAAAAGGCGTGAATTTATGTTAGGTTATGTATAAGTATCACATAGCATCTACTATGCCCGTATCCGGTCCCCTAAACTTGAGTTGATTGATCAATAAATGAAAAATCTATATTGTCAGACACTACATCCATGCTTAGTTAATCTTTACTAATAAAATAAATAAGACAGGCTATTATTTTGGAACAGGTATTGGAACTGTTATTGCCGCGGAACAGGAGCAAGTGTAGGTAACAGGTTTATGATTTTACCTGGAAAGGACCATCACTAGTTTTATTTCTTTCCTTAGCTCATCCATTGTACAGCAATAACAATGAGGTAGTAATAGGTGGAGTTGGGAACGTCTTTCTGCTCTGATTAATTGAGAGCGTGCACGTTGGCCTTTTTATTTTGATTAATACCTTAAATAAGAATAGATCTAAGGGTATTTTATTATGTAGGAGAAACGGCCATATCATAAGTTCGAACAACTGATGCATACCTTTGAGGAATACCATGTAATATGATAAAAGTGGAAGAAGTACGTAAAGTCGTAGGTAGGTAGGTGCGTCCGGACAGAGTCTTTGTCTACCGCAATGGGCATGTATGTACATTTGTTTGGTCTCTTTAAAAAAAACTAAATAAAACTCCAGCCAATGAACACAACGTACCACGACATAATGGAATGACAAAACATTTTTCATTTCAAACGGAATTTTTAACAATATGCCACGCACACAGTTATCATGTAGCGCTTAATTTAGCTCGCGTCGATAAAAATATATTTGCAGTTTTTTTCGTGATTTCAGAGCAGTTTCGGTTATAGTGAAAACTGTGCTATGGTGTACCTATATACATTTATAAACAGTTCACGTTATGTTTTTCTGGTTTATAGTTTTGCAGTTATGCCACAGGAACGGCTAATACGGGATCCCTTATCAGTTTGACACAATCCTATGAAAAATTTACCAAATCGATGTTTTCTATTCCCATGTTTCCTCTGAACATAGTAAAACTACGAGTACTTGATATGAAGAATATCCCTATCATTTTATTTTTGTTTATAATCATGCGTTCTAATCATGCGAGTAAATCTTTAATTTTTATAAGTTCACTATGAAAAAACCAAGAGTAAAAGAGAAACTAAAATGATAGGGATATTTTACTCAACTATGAAAACATTAATTCAAAAACATTCTTTAAATTATATTCAGAAGAAATGGGGGAATACAAAGCATCGATTTAGTAAAACTTTCATAGGATTGTGTCTTTCTCGTAGCTAGGATACGCTCTCAAACTGATTATTAACGTCATATAAAAAATAAATAGTTCCCTGCGCAAAGTATGGAAATATGCAGTAAAATGGCTATAACTTTTGATTGTGTTAACTTAGAAGTATGATTTTTTTACAGCCACAAGGGACCGCAGATCTGAGTAGTTGATATCAATTTCAACTTGATACCTCCACGCGTTCCCGTTAAAATGTGACATGACAGATAGATTTTTCCTTTTGAGGCACGGAACCCTAACTAGTGTAAACCCAGCAGTTTCTTCCCTGTAAGTAGTTACAAATTTAACAGTTATGAAATAATCATCATCATCATCATCATCTCAGCCACAGGACGTCCACTGCTGAACATAGGCCTCCCCCATAGATTTCCATTCAGTCCGGTCGCAAGCGGCCCGCCTCCATCGTGTTCCTGCCGCCTTTATCAGATCGTCTGTCCACCTTGTGGGTGGACGTCCTACGCTGCGCTTGCCGGTTCGTGGTCTCCATTCGAGAACTTTGCAGCCCCATCGGCCATCAGTTCTACGTGCTATGTGCCCTGCCCATTGCCACTTCAACTTACTAATCCGCTGGGCTATGTCGATAACTTTCGTTCGTCTACGGATCTCCTCATTTCTGATTCGATCTCGCAGAGAAATTCCGAGCATAGCCCTCTCCATAGCTCGTTGCGCTATTTTGAGCCTGCTGATAAGGCCCACAGTCAGAGACCACGTTTCAGATCCGTATGAAATAATATCTTATTATAACCTGGACAATTTAAGGCCCTATATTTTTCAAAATATACTGAAATTTACTTAAACCCGTGTTATGTGCACCTTCCCTACTTCCACACCCCGGACACTCGACTCAATTCCCGTACAAAGTCACGATATAACTATCTACTACACCGTCACTGCACACAAGAAGTTTTGTACACGCGCAAGAGTGTGCGTGAGATGATTTCCCAGCGAATCGGGGCTCGTCGAGAGCTTGATCTCACTCGCGGGGTGAGAAGGCCCGATTAGAAGAATGGACACTGTCATCTGCCTACCGGATGACACTATACGTATTCTATACATAGTATTATTATCTGTTCTGTGCTACTTCGAAATACTGTATTCAGAGAAAAGTGTATTTGAAAGAAAATTTACTATACCTACCACTTTTGGACCCCTTATAATGCAAATCTTCTTTCATACCGCCTTCTGCCATTTTAAAATATATTCTAAAATGCTCAAACACGTGGTTCATCATTTTATTTGAGGAGCGTTTCTACCAAAATAGTATTTTCTAACATGTACTTGTATTGTTTCGGAGATAGTATGGGAGTTTAATACCAAAACTGTGACACCCTTTTTGGGCCCCTTAGAATGTGAAAATTATCAAAAATTCTTAGTACACGGCCAGATCAAGTAACTAACCTCCCTTCCATAAAATATTAAAGTTGAAAAACATGTTAGTAAATATAAAGCAAAAAGATTTTTAAAGAAATCCTTTCGACATCCTAATTCCTCTGGTCCCAAAACCAAGCGGGCAGGTTATAAATTATGTAGCCGCTGTTGTTGAGCACCTATTTAGAGTAATAACTTGCATCATTACTATTAAATATAAGGTCGGCCAGATGCTGTAACATGAACTTACTCATTTTTATACGATAAGTGACAATAAGACCTTTCGCTGATATCAGCCTTTAGGATTTGAACAAACTACAAAAAAAAGTTACCGCAGCAGTTCTCTGGTCTAGGGGCCTAATTCTTTGACTTTAACAGAGTAGCAATAGGCTGGTTCTTATTACATGACGAGATCTAAAAACATAACAGGCAAATTGTAAGTGTATCTTTTTTGGGACAGAGTCATGGGTATATCTCTGTCGTTACTGTGTTCCGGTATGAAGGGCAATGTTACCAGTGAAATTACTGGGCATGATGAGATTCAACAACTCATATCTCAGGGTGACATGCGCAATGCAGTGACGTGCAGAATTTTGAATTTTAAAACACTGGGTGTCACTGTGCCTTCTATGGGCAATCATGATGCTTACCATCAGGCACCCGATTAGCTCGTCTTGTCACTCACTATCATAAAAAATACCTATTTATCTACCTACCTACCCATTTCCAGGAATTGACTCTAGTGTATCGCATTAATAGTCACATTCTCAATAGTTTTAAGACTGCTGAATAACAAAGTATCAATAACCTCTTTAAGAATCAAGGTTTGAATATAATAATAGTTACAAAACAAATAGCTTAGCAGCTATTGTCCAATTACCAATAATGTCAAACTCAAACTCAAACTCAAACAGATTTATTCAAATAGGTCATAATCTGACACTTTTGCACGTCAATAAAGATAAACAGTACTGAGTCTACCGTGCGTTCGGAAAGATACCTCTACAAGAAGAACGCACAAGAAACTTGTAGGGCTTAATTTTTTCAACAGATAGTTTTACAATATTTGGTTTGGTTACATTCGTTTTCTTTAAAGGTGCCGCGAGGCGGCTATGCAGAAGTTTCCAGGCATCTTTGTCCTCTATGTACTGGTTGACTTTATAATAAGCCTTCTTTTGTAAAGTAGATTTTATATAGGTTTTGAATTTACCCTCTGAGAGCCCAGTTATCTCTTTTGGGATTTTATTATAGAAACGTACACTATTTCCTAAGAATGTCTTTTTATTTGTTTTAGATAATCTAAAGCTAGGTGCAGCTATTTTGTATTTATTTCTAGTATTAAAATTATGAAGGTCACTATTTAATTTGAATTTATGTAAATTTTTACGCACATACATGATGTTCTCATAAATGTATAAGGATGGTAGGGTCAGTATGTTTATATCTTTAAATAATTCCCTCAGGGATTCGCGTGGACGCATCTCATAGATGGCACGAATCGCACGTTTTTGTAGTATAAAGATAGTTTCTATATCTGCGGCTGACCCCCACAACAGAATCCCATAAGACATCAAGCTATGGAAATATGCAAAGTACACTAATCTCGCCGTGGCTATATCTGTTAGTTGCCTAATTTTATAAACCGCGTAAGCTGCAGAGCTTAGTTTCCCTGAGAGCTCGGTGATATGAGTGCTCCATTGCAGTTTAGAGTCTATATTTATGCCAAGGAACAAAGTTGCATTGTCAATATTGAGTCTTTCACCGTCAAGAACTATGATTGGTTCTATACTTCTGACGTTAGGCAACGAAAATTTCAAACATTTAGTCTTTTTCGCATTCAATAACAGATTGTTTGCTGTGAACCATCTGGATATACTTGCTAAAGTATTATTAACATGTACTAGTGAAGTATCCTTCCTATCAACTTTAAAAATCAATGACGTATCATCGGCAAATAGAACTATATCTGCTAGACCGTGGACCATGTAAGGCAAATCGTTAATATATGCCAAAAACAGGAATGGACCCAAAATTGATCCCTGTGGGACTCCCATCTTGACAGGAGAACTAGCAGATGTGATACCATTGACGCTAACCTTCTGCTGCCTACTAGACAAGTATGATTCCACCAGGTTGAGGGCATTCCCATGAATTCCATATAATTCTAACTTGCGCAGTAACGTGCAGTGTTCTACACAGTCGAATGCTTTGGAAAGATCACAAAACACTCCAATGGCATCCTGTGAACTCTCCCAAGCCTCCAAGACAAGAGTCATGAGATGACAGCCCGCATCGGTTGTTGATCTGCATTTGGTGAAACCATACTGGTTTGAATGCAGTATTCTATTTCTATTGAAATGTGACAGCAGTTGGTTTAGCATCAATTTCTCAAAGATTTTACTTAATACTGGCAAAACAGAGATTGGCCTATAGTTTGAGGGATCTGTCTTACTTCCCGATTTAAAGATAGGAGTGATTTTACTTATTTTCATTAGTTCTGGAAACGTGCCTTTATCTATGCATAGGTTAAATAATTCTGCTAAGTAAGGAGCAATTGTGTTTATTATAGAATCTAGCATTTTTACAGATAGACCCCATAGATCTTCAGTAGCTTTAACATTTAAACTCTTGTACGTCTTTTTGATATCAATTAATGAGATGTGTTCGAACGAAAATTCAGGTATGGTGCGTTGGAAGTTTTCTTTAAGAAAAGTCTCCGCCAAGTCTGGGGATGAATCAAGTGACTTGGTCGCGTTCAGGGCTATGTTAGAGAAGAAATCGACAAAAATATTAGCGATTTCCTCAACATTTGTAATGTGTTCATTATTAATTAATAATTTATATTCAGAATCTCTACATTTATCTTTACCTGTCTCTACATTTATTGTTTTCCAAACCGCCTTAATTTTATTACTTGATTTGCGAATTTTGTCTCTAATATTTATGGCTTTTGCTTGGATGCAAACAGCTTTAAAAATTTTTGAATAACATTTAACATACTCATGAAATGATTCTGAATTAGAATGGGCTTTATCCCTATACAACTCATACATATTATCTCTACTTTTCCTGATACCCTTGGTAGCCCAATCACTAAATTCTAGTTTCCCATTCGTGTGTAATTTCTTTTTGGGACATATCTCATTGAACTCCTTACTTATTACAGAAAATATGTTTTCATAGTTGAAATTAGGGTCATCCTCAGAGACAGCGACATTTACGAGTTTTGATTCTATATTATTCCTGAGCTTTTCGAGTTTATATGTTGTTAGGGGCCTATGTTCAATTGTTGGTTTTTCTTTTGATTTTTCACATATAAATTCTAGTGATAGACCCTTGTGGTCAGACCTAACTCCACCTGTTATTGATAACTTCCTACTTTCGAAATTGGTAAAGATATTATCAATACAGGTCGATGAAGTGACTGTAACACTTGTGGGCTCAGAGAATAGGTAACTCAAACCGAAGGACTTAAATAAACTAGTCAAATTAGTTTTATCTGGAGAATCTGACAAAATATCAATGTTAAAATCACCGCATACAAGTACATGTTTATTACTTTTACAAATTTTGTTTAGAATTATTTCCATAGAGGACATAAAAGAAGTGAGATTCGAGTTCGGCGGCCTATATACACATAAGATTATGTGCCTTTTCACTTCTACACAAGCCACCTCGCAAGTTCGTTCCACAGAACAGCTGACAATGTCATTTCGCTCTTTATATTTAATTGATTTTCTTAAAAGTATAATCGAGCCACCTCCTTCAGCAGATGTTCTGTTGAACTTACTGGCCACCTGAAAATTATTAACATTAAATGACATTTTATCATTTTTTAACCAAGTTTCACAGAAACATAATATATCATAATTATATTTATCTACAAGTAATTCAATGTCGTTAATTTTGCCAGAGAAGCGGTTTATATTTTGATAGAATAAAGATAATGTACTAGTACCACTCTCTGTTGTCTTAAAAATTAGTTTAAATTATTTTCCACAGTGTTATTATTAGTACATATACTAATCACTGTGGAGTCATTATTAAACACCGTTATATTACCTATAACTGAATTAATATTATAAGCTACCAATGTAGCAATCATCAACATGCATTTCTTCGAACAGTACATAATATTGTCCGGAGTCAGTTGAAAGTTTTTAATAAACTTATTCATGTCAAAAAACATTAATTTGTCACTATGACGAGATGTCAAATTATGAAATAAATTGTTTATCATATGTGTGTGTTTATTTTGAGTTGAAGTTAACGATGAAGAATATGGTAAGGCACACAGCATAATCTTAAAACAATTTATTTCAAGGAGAGAGGTTATGTTATTAATAACCTCCCTTTTGTCTATACCTATACTTTGTCCTATTAAGATGACAATAACCGTATTACTATCTATAGTATGAGCACTACTCCTAATTTTATCACATATTTGTGAGTAAGATGCACCGGGCATGCAATGATTATAAATCATATGATTACTTTCATTGCACAACAGAGAACCAAAATCTACACCAATCTGGTCTGAGAAAACAAGTACCTTAGTCCTACTATGTCCAGCAATACATTGCTTCTCCCTCCGAGCCACTCGCACAGGAACAGCACATGGTGATTGTGAGTTCACCTGAGGCTCAGTTGATTTTGTTTGCAATTCTGAGTTAATGCAATCTACATTACTTGTAACCAACTGGGCCAGTTCTATAGCAGTATTATAATGTTCTGCTAACTGAGTTTGTAGGGCAGTATAACTGTTGAAAATATCCTGCAGTGTTTGTTCTCTGTGTAGAAGCTCAGAGCGTAGTTGCAGTATGTCATCATCATACAATTTCCTTGTTATTTCTAACTCCTCTATACAATTTTGGAGTTGTTGATCTGATAAAAGTCTACTTTTTATAAGTTGGACATTTTTTGTAAAGTACTTCTTATTACATTTGAGTTTTTTTTGACATCTCCGAACAAGTTTTTTGATTTTTACATATTTTTTAGTCTTTCTATGACTGTGGAGAATGGGTTTTGAGGGAGTCGCACTAGTGAGGTCAATAATGTCTAGGGGCTGAGAACACTCCACTTTACTAACTACTAACTCATTGTATAGGCACTGAGTGTCAGCTACTTGTTGAGCGGTTAACTTTGATTGCAACTCTAATATTGTCAATTGAGCCGTGTCTAGTTCACGCTCGAGGTCTCCAATACGGCTTAAGGCCTTAACATAGGTCAAGCCACACTCATCAAATGACAATACAATGGTCTGTAGGTGATCACATTTATGTAATACATCTTGGTATCTAATGTCCAGTTCAGCCAGTTCATTCTTGAGGTCGCTGTTTATGCAGTTGATCCGCTGAACTTCAACCTCACTGTCATGTTGCTCATTAAGATCCTTATAAGTCTTCAGTTCCTGTAGTGTGGTTCTCAGTTGCTGTTCCATCTCTTTAATAGTAGCTCTGCGAGTCATCATGGTGGAGTTTCTGAAAAATTATGTTGAAATACTTAAGTAAACGGATAAGAAACAGGTGGGTACTAGTCACCTTTGTGCATTGACAAAGACAAGTCACCCCAAAGTATATATCTGTCCACAATTTACTAATTTTGCAGAAAACACAGAGACCAGCGAGAACGAGAGGTAAACAGCTTGAAAACTGGAAATTATTTGAAATATAAGTTTATAGTTAGGGGTTAGACAGTTAGACAGTGATAGAACAGTATAGACAGATGATAGCAAGTATTTCACTAAAATCCGTGCAAACTACACAATATTTTATGATTTTTATACTTATTTAATAAAATAACAATGATTTATATAACAGAATGGACAATAATACTAGAACAATATTTATTGTAAGTGAGTAATGCTATTAAGCACAAAATTGAGTTTAATTTACTTATACTTTGGAGAGTGATCTTGTCCTTTATAATAACAGTGTTTATGCACAGTGTTTATGTAGTAGGCGCCTGTCTGAAACTATGTTTTGTTATCAGTTCTGCTTCCACTTTTTGTCAAGCAAAGTGATAACAAACGGCGTCAGTGTGTGAATTTTGACGACGCTCACTCTAGTGAGCAGTGTTGTAATAATTGTTAACGGGATATGGTGACTAGTAATTAGTTATACACAATCAATACTCCCCGGGATTATGTAGTAGCATCCAGTGTTTTTTGAATATCCACCCGTTAGTCCTTTGACAACACCGCCAGTTTCAGTTTCCCAAATGTGTACTTATATCACTTTTTGCACTGTGTTTTTGTATTTATTAGTTGCTAACAGTATTTTTAAGAAACTTTTCACGATTTTTCTACTCTTTATAGCTAATATTCTAATTAAAATTAATAAAATTTAACCTAACACATATTTTGACAACTGTTCTCAGTGTTGCCACACGGCAAAAAAAAAAAAAAAAAGTCAAAAGTCAAAGTCAAAGTCAAAGTCAACGATTCCGATCCAGTAAGCAAAGGTAAGGGGATGCTACTATTAACCATGGATGTAATGAACCTTATAAAAACTAAAGTATGATTTTATTATTGTAGATCCGACTAAAATTGTTGACATGAATTTTTTTGTGTAGAGCAATCGACAATCATTAGATACTAGCTTACTGAATATTTACATCATCGGCCTGATGCCGTCCACAACTGAACATAGACTTTCCCCTAAGAACGCTAATCGTTCATAAATCACCCAATTTTGAAACATTTTTTTAAAAAGGTACTCGTAGTAGGTCCCTTTTATCAACAGGTAAACAAAAAGTGCGCTCTCTGTAATAGCGATTCTATCTGGTCCGCGTTTCCGTATCAAGTTTGTTGATAGTAATTATATCCACACCATTTACTTCATAAAGGGTATCTTTTCAACTTTACATCATAAGTAATTTAAAGTAGATATGTAAATACATATATTTCGCAAGTTGGCCATCGAAACTTTACAAAGGGCCGGATTTGAAAGGCACAGAGGGCATGCAAATATTGATTCAAAGCCGGTAACTTAGCACTTAGGACTTCTGCTTCAACCCGACAAACAGAACAACACTTGTAAACTTTGAATGTGAATTTCTTGATCGCTACAATAACTAGTACTATCATCGGACAAACACATACGTTTACACATACATACAAACAGTGGCTAATTTTTTTATGCCGGTCCTAAACTACGTGTATGTTTTTTTAATGATAATCGGAATATCGATTTTTGAAATAACCGTCAGTCAAGAAAATGTACCACGTACCCATAGTACCACGTATTTGGAACCCCATGGCCAACTTGGCTCATTATCATACTACATAATATATCTCATAATATATAAGCTATTATTATAAAATACTTGTCTAAAAAGCTTTATCAATATTTAAAGTTCCTAATTTATCTTTGGTCAAACTTGTATACCAGAGGTCAACCCTTAGGCTGGTACAGGCGCCTGCTTTGCCCATTTCTCGTGTTAAAAAAAAATTGGCTATAATATTATATATTTAAGAAACTAACGTGATGAAAATTGGAAATAGGGTGATGTAACTCAAGTGGAGAAGGCAAGGTGACTAGACGTAGTAATGTGCTGTTACAGAATGATTGCCTTGATAAGGACGCAGTAATTCACATATTTTAATGACGTGATGAAAAGAAGACTTCAAAGGAGTGGCAATATTTAATTGCCACTGCAGCAGCCAAGCAGGTGAATACGAAGTGCGTTCTTCTTGTAGAGGTATCTTTCCGAACGCACGGTAGACTCAGTACTGTTTATCTTCATTGACGTGCAAAAGTATCAGATTATGACCTATTTGAATAAATCTTTTTTAGTTTGAGTTTAAGTTTTGCAAGAAATAAGTGAGGATGGAAGAATCAAAAATATATATTGAGTTGTCTAGCAGGGTCGCCATGAGTTGTCAAGTGTAGGAGGCGAGGCGGAAATTAGATAACCAGTCTTCTTTGAGGTTCGTTTATTACTAAAGTATCAGTTATATCATCATCATCATCCAGCAGTTGGAAGTCCACTACTGAACATAGGCTTCCCCATAAGGGGGGTTGTGCCAATACTCGCCATGCTTGGCAGTCGGATTGGCAAACGCAGCTGGATGGTTTTACGCAGAGGTCGCTGCTACCCACATATCCTCTTTCATCTCCTCTGTGCTGCTACCCGTCCTCTGGATCTCATAACCCTTAGCCGGTTCTTACAGCACCCACGGGTGGAGAGGGTGAGGCACTATTTTAAAGCCGGTAACACCACGACCGGTAAATATCGGTAACAAAATATATCCAAACATATCTCTCCACCGCAATATGCCTTGCAGTGAACTTTTATTGGCTATTGGGGGATGATGGTGTTAATTTGCTGTAAATGTGCAACAAGCTCGGTGCAATAAACCCGTCTGTACTATAAGACTTATCCGTTACCCTTACTGTGTCTACCTATAAGAAATCGCCTAATGCGATAAGACCGCTGTTTGTTGTTTTTTTGTAACCTGACCTTTGTAACCTTGTTTTTTTGTTTTTTGCTAACGTAACCTAACCTAACAACTTCTAATAAAATTCTGGTCTGAATTATGGTATTATTATATATTCATAGCTCCATTCTTCAGATATAGGAAGTATGATTCAGTTTACCAGGTAGTACTTCTATCATACAGGTAGATTCGCACGCTTTTAGATTAATTTCGATTGTATCGATAAAAAATCGATTTACCAGTCCGTCTCGCTACTAGCGCCTCCCTATTCCCTATAACGCCATTCTTTTTTCGTGCGAGGTAGACGACGCACGCGTCACTTCAAGTTCCGCAAAAATATTCTAATATCTATACCTTGTTTAAGTTTCATCATCCAGCATGCCTAAACGGCGAAATAAAGATGAAATATTTCATAAATTTATAAAGAAATTAAAACATCAAAAAGAAACATCTCGACGTCGTCGACTTATTGTGTATTCCGACTCGGATTCTGACTCGTGTGGTTCAAGCAACGAAGGTTAGTACCTATACAGTTTTTTAAGTGTTCCCAACAAAACTCGTCAATATACATCTGTAGGTCTGCCGGGTGGATTGACTGCGGGTCTCTCACGAAGGCTAGACATGATGTTATAGAAACCTGGTGGTTTGACTGCGGGTCATTCACGAAGGTCGTATTGAACCAGAAAATACAAAAATATTGTGTTAATGTACTTATACAAGTACCTACAAGAAAATATTTTTTGGGATTTTTCTTTTAATGATTTTTTTTCTATCTACCCACAAAATTTCAAAATCTGAATATATTTCAGATATCGAAACCCCGATTGATGACGAGTCGGTGAACACAAATCCACCTGCGTATGATGCCGCGGAGACTTCTACGCCGCCTGAACATGTAACACTGCTTGATGAAGTCGATGGATCACCGACTGCGAACGACGTCCCGACGAACGATACAGTCACGAACGTTCAGGTTCCAACTAATTCCATTTCAGAGCTCGATCCTGAAATACGTTTAGCGCTTGGAGATCCTGCGGAAGACGTTCCTATTTTTGGTGCGAACATTCACGCCGACATTGCTCAACGTTGGCTTCCGATACTTCGGAAAGGTCTTACAAAGGAGGTAAAAGATAAACTTTTGAAAGAGCACAGCGTGCCTGATAACTGTAAACTCTTAAAAGCTCCTAGCTTAAATCTCGAAATTACCGCCGCCGTCGCCGAAGTCGTTCGTTCCAGAGATAAGAAGCTAGAAGTAAGACAGGACCAGTTAGGTCAAGGTATATCAGCTGTCTCTAAGGGAATGTCGACACTGATTAGTGACGGGAATAAGGTCGAGGCTATAAAATATCTATCTGAAGGCTGCAGAATACTTTGTGACCTGCATTTTGCAGAAACCCAAACACGGAGTAAGCTAATAACTCCTTGTCTAGATAAGTCATTTTTTAATGTAATTCAAGACGAGGAACGAGACGATACTCTTTTTGGTAAAAAACTCTCAGAAAAAATTAAAGCAGCTAAGGCCATAGAAAAACAGGGCCAACAGATTAAGAGACATAATCCGTCGACCTCGACGGGTAAATCCACCCAAGCACAAGCAAAATCTCGGACGGGAAACTGGACAAACCCTCCTCGATACTCCTCGTCGGCAAACAGGGGGGGGCGGGGAGGGGGGGCTTACAACACAAGATCTTCTCAACAGAACACGAACTACAGGAGGTTTCACCCTGCGTCATCGACTCAGTCTCAACTTCCTTCACAAACGCCGCAGCAGAACAAGCAGCAGACGGCGAACAGGCAACGTGCTTCAACTCGGAATTGACACAGGTACATGCTGGCCGCTTACAATATTATTACAAATGCTGGCAGGCCATCACGAATAATAAATTTGTATTAAACTGTATATCTAATGGCTATCGTATACCGATGACTACCTTACCAGCTCAGACACACATACCCTCTAATCATAAGTTTTCTCAACTTGAGAAAAAAGAACTCGATATCGCTATTAATAATCTTCTCGATTTAGGGGCCATATCTGTTTGTGATAGACAGGAGACTATGCAATACATATCCACAATATTTTTAACACCCAAGCCTAACGGCACATATAGGTTTATTTTAAATTTGAAATCTTTTAATAAAATTATAAGAACAGATCACTTCAAAATGGAAGATCATCGAACCGCCTGTAGTTTATTACCTTCACACGGTTATTTAGCTACGATTGATTTAAAAGAGTCTTATTTATTAGTACCTATTCATGCCGATGACAAAAAATTTTTGAGATTTCAGTGTGAAGATAATACCGGACAAAATATCATGTACGAATTTAATGCTATGCCCTATGGGCTCTCAACGGCACCAAGAACTTTCACAAAAATTATGAAAGAGGTTGTTGGATATCTTAGAACTCGTGGTTTTAGCTCTGTCTCATATTTGGACGATACCTTGTGCATAGGAAATACTTATGACGATTGCCTACGTAACGTTAGGGAAACTGTAAAACTTCTCGAATGTTTAGGATTCGTCATTAATTACGATAAAAGTGTTTTAGAGCCTAAACAATGTTGCAAGTTTTTAGGGTTTATTTTTGACACAGTTTGCATGACAATATCATTACCCGAAAAGAAGCGAAATACAATATTAGAGCTAACTGAATATTTTATAAAGCTTCCGAGATGTACTATTAGAGAATTTTCACAGTTTTTAGGCGTTCTTACAGCAGCCTGCCCAGCTGTAAAATACGGCTGGATGTACACAAAGATTTTAGAGAGAGAAAAGTTTCTCGCTCTTCAAAACCATGCAAGTTATTATGACGCTAAATTTGTACCGTCAGAGATCATTTTGCCCGATTTGAATTGGTGGAAGACAAATATTTTAGTGACAAACAACTCTGTAGTCCCGCCAGAGTATGACATTGAAATATTCACAGATGCATCCAGGACTGGTTGGGGTGCCGTCTGTAAAAATTTGCGCACAAATGGTCTTTGGAAAGAAAGCGAATTACAATTTCATATAAATTATTTAGAACTTCAAGCTGCCTTTTTCGGCCTTAAATGTTTTGCTAAAGACAAAACCAATTGTGCAATATTGATGCGTATAGACAATACGACAGCCATCAGTTACATTAATAGGATGGGTGGCGTTCAGTTCCCTCATCTGAATGAACTAGCGCGGTACATTTGGCAGTGGTGCGAAGAACGAAACCTGTGGCTGTTCGCTTCGTACATTAACACTAAAGATAATGTCGAAGCCGACGAAGAGTCCAGACGGGTTAACCCCGATACTGAGTTAGAACTCTGCTCACACGCTTTTCAAACTATAGTTCACAAGTTTGGCCAACCCAGTATAGACCTCTTCGCATCTCGCGCCAACGCCAAGTGTAACACATACGTCTCGTGGAAGCCTGATCCTGACGCATTTACCGTTGATGCTTTTACGATTTCTTGGCATCACTATTATTTTTATTGTTTTCCCCCGTTCCCTTTGATTATTAAATGTTTACAAAAAATTGTTACTGAAAAGTCCACTGGAATTATAGTATTTCCATACTGGCCTTCACAGCCGTGGTTCCCTTTTGTGAATAGCCTACTAAAATCTGAGATTATTTTCCTAAACGATGCTTTAAAATCTCGTTACAGAGTACATCTGCCTCAGAAGATTACCCTGGGTGCCGCGATTGTCTCAGGCAGGCGTTCACACGACGAGGTGTTCCCCTAGAAGCTTTAGATTTAATGATTGATTCTCTATCACCAAATACCGTCAAACAGTACAATACTACTTATAAATTATGGTGGAATTATTGTACAGGTAATAATCGTAATTTCATAAATTCTGAGGCCGTGTCTGTAATTTTGTTTTTAACGGAACAATTTAAAAATGGAGTATCCCATGGAACATTAAATACTCATCGTTCGGCTCTCTCATTACTATTAGGCAAGGAAATTGGCTCCGATGAGAGAATATCTCGTTTATTAAAAGGTGCTTTTAAAAACAGACCGAGCACACCTAAATATTCTTATACATGGGACCCTCAAATAGTACTGAACTGCATTTTAAAATGGTACCCACACAATACTTTGTCTTTAGAGCAAATTACTAAAAAACTTGCCGTCCTCATTGCTTTATGCACCGCTCACCGTGTACAAACACTTTCTGTTATAAAAGTAGGTAAATTGTGGTTTCGGAAAATCAGATTATAATAAACATATCGGACATTATTAAAACTTCAGCTCCGAGCCGTGAGCAGCCAATTTTAACATTACCATATTTTCGTGCAAACCCGAATATATGTCCTGCTAAATGCTTGGAAGATTACTTGTCGGTCACTAGTGTTATTAGAAAATCTATTGCCTTAGATAGCCTATTTATTACACACAAACGTCCACACAAGCGTGCCACGGCACAAACCATCAGTAGATGGATAAAAGACGTTTTAGCAGCAAGTGGAATTGATGTTACAACATTCAGCGCGCACAGCACGCGACATGCCGCCACATCAAGTGCAAAAGCTGCTGGCATCTCTGTCGATACTATCCGTAAGATAGCAGGTTGGACCCAAAATTCGCAAACATTTGCGAAGTTTTATGATCGCCCAATCGTTGCAAATAACATTGCCAGATCATTGATTGAGCCTAAATCTAACTAAATTTTGTAGTTCCTGACGTTTCTTTTTTGTAAGAACGACTGATTGTTTTTAACTTAAATATAGGCGTGTATAAAATACATATAATATTCATGTTGATTATAGAAAATGCAAATGTTTTGTTTGTACCATAATGTATTTAAGTTCATGTTTTTTTTATATTATATGTTTATTAAATATGTAACTATTTGTTTTATGTGTAATACCTAAGTGTAATATTATTAGGAAGTCAAAATAATAACTTATGAGTCAATAGTACCATAACACCTCATATACTAGCAAAACCAAAAACTGTTCGTCTCTGAACATCTACCTGGTAAACTGAATCATACTTCCTATATCTGAAGAATGGAGCTATGAATATATAATATATGATCAAACGAACTTCACAAGCGAAGTTCGATCATTATTATATGAATAGCTCCATTCGAAGATATAGGAACCCTCCCTCCCTACCCACAAGCGAACAAGTTTTTGGTATATATTTCTCTAAAAGAATGGCGTTATAGGGAATAGGGAGGCGCTAGTAGCGAGACGGACTGGTAAATCGATTTTTTATCGATACAATCGAAATTAATCTAAAAGCGTGCGAATCTACCTGTATGATAGAAGTACTACCTGGTAAACTGAATCATACTTCCTATATCTTCGAATGGAGCTATTCATATAATAATGATCGAACTTCGCTTGTGAAGTTCGTTTGATCATATATTATATTCTATTCAATAGGGTACATTTGCGGTATTTTTTTTGTCTTAAATTTTATTGAAAACTTACTCGGCGAGAAATGGAGTGACGGATTTTTAATTTCAATTTACAAGTTCTACTCTCGAACCACTTGTCGATGGCAGCTCACTTCGTTATAAAGTTATCTTTTTTGAAAGATGGTTAAAGTTTAATTAAATAACGTTTGGAGGAAGAAAAAGATACAAGAGATTATTAATTTGAATTTATTACTGATGTCAATTTTGCAGTAACATAAACAAATTATTATGAAAAGATTGATTTACGAGTTTAACGTAGTTCCCCCGGTGAAAAGCATGTGTTATTCCATGGTCTAAGGTATCTACCTATTAAATCTCCTCCTAATCAGTTCAGTAGTTTTTCTGGAAGAGGTAGCAAGCATACAAAAAACCTTGCATTTATAATATCAGTGAGAAATATGGTAGGTTTATTTTTTAAGTATAATAATATGATAATCTCACTGGATATTTCTAAGAAACTTTAGTTTATAATCTGTCAGTTTATAATCTGGATAGATTATTATATTTTATACGATACGATACGATCGTATTTGATACGATCCTGAAATAGGATAACATGCTCGTCGATTATAGCTAGGTACTCAAATAAATAGATCCTCAATTAATTATCATGAAATTTCGCATACACGTGGTTATTAGATAAAAGAGGAAATGTTTTTCAGCGAGTTGAAACGGCGGAAATAAATCATAGGTAAGTTGAAATTATAATTTACCTTTGCAGACAAAAAATATTCTGTCGTGCATTCCTTGATGATGTCCTATATATATCTGCTTATTTCTTAGGTCTTCCTTTATTATCTTCAAATTGTTGAACTCTAGATCGAGGTTTCCAGTGTCCTTCAAGGCTTGCTACCCGTCGTTATTGTTATATATTTTGTAGTTCGTTGTTTATTTAAATGCATACCCATAACAGCTTCCAAAGCTCCCAAAATTTGCGTCTTCAGAATCCACATCAAAACTTATCGAGTTTTCCTTTATCCTTGTTGTTTTATGGGCAATCCATCACAGGATGAATATCAAACTCTGATATAAGTGATCGATCACCGTCTCCACGTGTTGAGATGCACGGATAATTTCCATTTTGTAAAATGATCTTAATTTTGCTTACCATGATATATTGTCAAAAAAGCATGTTGCTAGTTTTCTATTTTTCACCCTTTACCACAGATCACTATATTAGTACTACGCAGGGAGGCTGATATTACAAATCAACAAGTAGCCGTTTTGTAGTCCAGTAAGGTAGAGCTTGCCACTATAATATCGACAAAATATCGATAAATATAAATTGAAAGACAAGTGAAAAATAGTGAAGATAGATATATAAACTCTTTATTGCTCCACCACAAACAAGAATTAACTTTTAAAATTAATATAAAATGAATGTAACAAAACTGTGTCACAATTGGCGGTTTTATCGCTAAAAGCGATGTCTTCCAGACAACCGTGCAGGGAGAGGAAAGTACCGGAAATCACATTTGGTCGGTGGTGGTAAAGAAACGTGCTATTGGGATAAAATTAATGTAGCCTATTCATTGATTTAAAGAAAAGTGAAAAATAGAAAGCCAGCCATCACGTACTGGCTTTCTATTTTTCACTCTTTGCTTCAAATGAAATGTGACAGTTGCGCTGTGTGCGAATGTATCAAGGACTCAGAGTAAGGATACCAAAGAGAACAAAACCAAAGAGTCGTGCAAAAATCCAAGCCGCGAGTCTGGTACCGCTACAATAAATTATATTAATTAGTAAGAAAGGAATTCAACGTCATTGATCAAAGATAACAACGAAAAATAAATAGATAAGAATCAGCAAAGAAGAAATAATAAATCTCCCAAGTTTCTTTCGATATCTCTAATCTAGAAAGACAAGGCTAACTGATTGAAAAGGCAGTCTTTTTCACGAAGATATAATCAATCAAACTTTACCTATATTCCGTGAGTTCAGTAACTCGATCGTCGCTTTCTTTGTGGAACTTGTGAAGAAATCTAATATAGGACTGAGATTCCCTTTCAGAAATTACTTGTTTTTACGATTTAATCTTATAATTTTTAGGATTCCGTGCCTCAAAAGGAAAAAGGAACATATTTAGGATTACTTTGTTGTCCGTCTGTCTGTCTGTGTGTCTGTCCGTCTGTCTGACTGTGTGTCGGTCTGTCTGTGTGTCTGTCCGTCTGTCAAGACCATTTTTTTTCTTCTCGAGAGCGCGTTGAGGTATCAAATTTAAATTCATATCAACAACATCTTCGGTCCCTTGTTGCTGTAAAAATCATACTTCTGAGTCAACGTCAAGTATTAAAAAAATACGGCCATTTACATCCTAATCCTAATCCTAATCCTTCCTAATACTATTATAAAGGCGAAAGTTTGTAAGTATGGATGTATGTATGGATGTTTGTTACTCTTTCACGCCAAAACTACTGAACCGATTGGGCTGAAATTTGGTACGTAAGTAGCTTAGACCCTGGAATAACACATAGGGTACTTTTTATCCCGATATTCCCACGGGAACGAAGACTACGCGGGTGAAACCGCGGGTCACAGCTAGTATTTCTATAATTTTCGCAACGGGCTAAACACCTTTAGGGTCTTCCTGTTGGCCCAGCATCATGGAATTTGGCTAAAAGCAAGATCTTATATTACAAAAGAAAAAATCCAAAAACCGTCACAAGAACAAGTCACTAGTTCAATCCCTAGAACATTCATACATAATAAGGTATGCCTAAACAATTTATTTATTGAAGTACATATGATCTGACAAGGAAGGCTTAGAGCGTTGTATAAATCATATTATATTATAATTTTATATATATGTTGCTGTGCTGATTTAAGTATAGCAATGTGCTGATTAAATGAAGAAGTTACGTTTTTGGAATACCCTACAATAACAACTATGTAACAATGAAATTGTATTGGCCTACTTCCGATTTGCACTGCTTGAAAAATACCTACGAAAAGATCCACAATATTTCGTAAGGGCTATAGCCCTGTATGTGCTATACAGGTTTATATATATATACGTATATATATATAAACCTGTATACCCATGATACCCATGCCTGTAAAACTCAGTGGCGTGCATAATAGTTAAGTAGTGGTAGGCCTCTTTTGCAAGGGGCCGCCTAGGGAAGTACCACACCTTTGCCAGTTATACATCCGCCAAGCAGTAAGGTTGCAAATATTACTGTGTTCCGGTCTGAAGGGCAATGCTACCAGCGAAGCGAGGGGTGATAGGCGCAGTGCAGTGCCGCGCAGAATTTTGAATTTTAAAACACTGAGTGGCACTGATATGGGCAATCATGATGCTTACCATCAGGCACTTGATTTGCACGTCTTGTTACTTATCATAAAAAAAAACTCATGATTTACCTAATTAATAATATTTATCGATTATAATTAGTAACATACATAACATACATAACATACATAACATACATAACATACATAACATACATAACATACATAACATACATAACATACATAACATACATAACATACATAACATACATAACATACATAACATACATAACATACATAACATACATAACATACATAACATACATAACATACATAACATACATAACATACATAACATACATAACATACATAACATACATAACATACATAACATACATAACATACATAACATACATAACATACATAACATAACATAACATAAATTCACGCCTTTTTCCCGAAGGGGTAGGCAGAGGTGTACCCAGGACTCAGTCCCATAGTAGATACACCCACATTTCGCCAGTATATTATTGGTCCCATGTAATAGGGGGCGAGCCTATTGCCATCTGCCGGGCACAGTTCCAGACTCCAGGCAGTTATTCAGATAATTCCTAATGGAAAAATCCAATATTAATCACTTTGCCTGACCTGGGGATCGAACCCGGGACCACTTGATTGGCAGTCGAGCATGCGCCCTCTACGCCACCGAGGCAGTCTAATTAGTAATAATGATCGATTATAATTATTAATAATTTTCAATTAATCACACTCCCTGCAACATTAAGGTGATACGTGCAAGAAGCTGTTATGTAAATGTGCTACAGTCATAAGTATCGTAGCCTCTCACGTTGATAACATTTTTATAAACCGTGACATCGTTAATGTTGCCGTAGCTTTCCATAATCAAGGCTTTCTTATCTCCATAATGGCGTCGTTAAACTCCAGCCGAGTTTAATTTCGTTTGGATTGTACTTTCATGTGATGAGTAAAATGCTGTCTGTTCAGTAGAACAAGTAAACGTATTTGACAAATAAATGGTCTACTCTTCCCTCTTCCCCGTTTCAATGCTGTTCTCATAGAAAATTGTTAGCGAAACGTTGACGCTGCACACAACGGTCGCATACGCATACTTCAAATACTAATTACATTTTAGCCGCTTTAGCACGGTTTCAGGGACGACGGCATTGAAATTTATTTTCGTAGAAAACATAATATTATGTAGGTCGTCTACATAATATTATGTTAGTCTAGTCATAATTATTCTTTGAAATTGATGCAGAATAAACAGAATGAACAAAAGTTTTGTTCCAATGCATCGTTGCAACGATATTGACCAGATTTTTTTATGTTACCTTCGCCACAGCATTTCCATTGCGTGTCGTTGGAATTGTATTATTAGTAGATAAGTAATCAATTACTTAGATGCATATTGATTGACAGCCTCGTTGGCTCAGATGGTAGTAACTCTGCTTTCTGTGCCGCAGGCCCCGGGTTCGATCCCCGGCCAGGTCAAACATTTGTGTGCATGAACATGTCTGTTTGATTTGTGTCTGGGTGTTATAAGCTTATATAAGTATGTATATCAGTCATCTGGTTACCATAGTACAGGCTTCTAGCCTAATTTGGGACCAGATGACTGTGTGTGGAAGTTGTCCCATAAAAAAAAAAAAAATAGATGGTGACTTTTATCAGTTCCGTTGAACTAATTGTAATAAATATCCCTTTCTAGTACAGAAAGTTTAAATTTACTATTAAGTTTGTGTTACCTACTATGTACTCGTATGTCACTGTGTAGCACAGTTGGTAATGATCGATTGTGAGTACCAACTCAAACCTACTTGGTTTAATGATACAATGTAAATGTTATGTTTTTTATATGTATTAAATATATGGAAAAAAATGTCATAAATGGCAAACGAGCAGACGGCGGACATAACATAACATAACATACATTCACGCCTTTTTCCCGAAGGGGTAGGCAGAGGTGTACCCAGGACTCAGTCCCATAGTAGATACACCCACATTTCGCCAGTATGTTATTGGTCCCATGTAATAGGGGGCGAGCCTATTGCCATATACCGGGCACATTTCCAGACGGCGGAGTTTGAAATAATTGATCTTTGAAAGTTTTTCTTAGGATTGTTTTAAAAATGTTTTCCGATTTCCATTTCCTCTTACAAAATAAATATATACAATTGTAAACAAAACTAAGAATATCGTCTAAAGTTCATTCCAAATGCCGTGAAAAACGACCATCGACTTTAGATATTACTCAAACTCAAAACTCAAACTCTAAAAAAACTAATTAAGCAAGTCACAAGCTGACACTTTTGCACGGCAATGAAAATAAACTGTAATGAATCTACCGTGCGTTCGAAAAGATATCTCTACAAGAAGAACGCATAAGAAACTTTTTAAACATAAGAAACATAACACATTTTTGCAACTGATGGTTTTAAAATATTTGATTTGGTTACATTCGTTTGTTTGCATGGTGGCTATGTAAATCTAGCCAGGCATCTTTGTCCTCTATTATGTACTGATTGACTTTATAATATGCATTCATTAGTATGTGTTTTGAATTTACACTTTGAGAGCCTCATTATCTCTTTTGGGATTTTATTATAAAAAGTAGGTACACAGTTTTTTAAGAATGACTTTCTATTTGTTCAGATAATCTAAAGCTATTTTGTCTTAATTCCTATTATTATTATAATTATGGTAAATTACGGTGTAGAGTGCTCGTCAAGCTGTCTTGCGCTACCTTGTAAGAAAAGCCATGGCTGTTTTTCTGAAACAGAGTATCATTTTAAAACTAAGCCCAGTATTTAGGTCAGCGCAGTTTAGAGCGCACTATGATGCAATTCCGTTTATTGTAGCCGTTCTAGGCTCTATTGAGAGAGGCTCAGTCGCTCTCATTACGGAGAATGGTCAACCACTATGCCCGCACTCGCACTTTTTAACTGATCTTGAACGCTAATTCATAGTGTTAAAGTTTATATTGGAATGATATTGCCAATGTTTGTAACAATATCTTGCTAGAGAACTATTTCTAGCACACCAGTTCTTCACTGTTTTGTAAAATTAGGTATAGATATTATAATAACTACTTTTGTGACTTTATTTCGTATTTTTGTCGTTTAACCTAGAGACTGCGTCAAATTTTTAAGATAAAGTAACACAAAAATAGGTAAGTGTTTATAGGAGTTGTTAGTGTTAAGGCCACGTCGACCTCACATTATAATTTTGGTTTTATTTGAAAGGCCTACCGATATAAATTTAAGCTTGAGAGAATGCAGGAATAATATGATTTTCAAATGTGCATAAATAATATTTTTTAACATCGCCATTTATTATTATAAATTAAACAAATGTTATAAACTCCTAGAACAGGAATATTTAGTTTTTAGTTCCGATTTTTAGTGTCAAAAACAACATGCACAGTGCACCGCCCTCCCGCCCGCAAAATTTCATGCAAAGAGGAAATGTTATTAGGTGTTATTGTTGTTAGTGACACCATTCATATATCGAAACGTGTTTCGCGTCTACACGACGCATCATGAGATCATCAGATCAAAATGTTATACTAAAATAGGAACGTGCGTTGCCATTTAAATACTTAGTACATACTTAGCCTCACTTTATTCAAACTCAAACTCAAACTCAAACAGATTTATTCAAATAGGTCATAATCTGACACTTTTGCACGTCAATAAAGATAAACAGTACTGAGTCTACCGTGCGTTCGGAAAGATACCTCTACAAGAAGAACGCACAAGAAACTTGTAGGGCTTAATTTTTTCAACAGATAGTTTTACAATATTTGGTTTGGTTACATTCGTTTTCTTTAAAGGTGCCGCGAGGCGGCTATGCAGAAGTTTCCAGGCATCTTTGTCCTCTATGTACTGGTTGACTTTATAATAAGCCTTCTTTTGTAAAGTAGATTTTATATAGGTTTTGAATTTACCCTCTGAGAGCCCAGTTATCTCTTTTGGGAATATTATTGCGAATAACATTCACTACCCGGTAATATACCTGGCATAGAAAACCTTATACTATTTACCCTAGACGGTGACTATCTATCCGAGACGGTGTCAGATTTATAAGACCAGCTTCCTTCGATTCCTAGCCCGTTTCCTTTATTAATATGTCTGAAGGATAGATAATGACAGCTGCTATCCTCTACTATCTACACCCATAAGGTATAATATCTTGAAACCATTATTGGTATTACATTATACACCTACGGGATAACTTTCTCCTATATACGAATTCAAAGCCCATCTTACGAGCGGATTCCATTTCACATCCCGCAGTATGCGAGATAGTAAAACTTTTACACATTTACCAACCTTGACTTATACCTCTGATTTCTGTACAAAGACAATATACCCAAATAGACTCCACGCCATGATAATTTATGAGCTTTTTATTTAGCTGTGTAGTTAAGTTATTAAACCAGGGGTGCCCCGCATTTCATCCGCTGAAACCTTACACTATATGTCGTAAAGGTTTAAGTATAGTAACTATGATAGACATTAAATATCAAAATTTCAGTTCAGTACTTTTGGCGTAAAGAGGAATCACAATGACATATTATATAATCTAACATCTTTATCTGTATACCCATGTTTTTGTCAAATAAAATTTCATTTCATTCACACACACATACAAACCGACAAAGTTTTACATTTAGCAAAATAAGCAGACCCGACAGACTTTGTCCTGTAATTCGCTAAATGATTCCATTAAAATGACTATAATTATTTTCTAATCTCGGCAACTTCTCCAATATCAACATTATAATCTGAAAGTTATGAAGCCAATAAGTAGTTTAATTATTTATTTCAAACCTGAAGTACAGAATTATGAATCCTACTAATATTATAAATGCGAAAGTTTGTGAGGATGGATGGATGGATGTTAGTTACTCTTTCACGCCAAAACTACTGAACCGATTGGGCTGAAATTCGATAGATATAGATAATTTAAACCCTGGAATATCACAAAAAGTACTTACAGAAAGATACAAAGTCTGACAGGTCATAGATTTAAATGACCGACATGTCATCCCGGCTGCCACATCTAGTAATTTTCCAGATTCTTTTACAAAATAGACTTTATTCCAATGATATAGAAGCGACGAAAGTGCTGACGGAATATTTTATCTAAAAGCTTGCTTGTGCAGTAAAAACACCATAAAGACGCAGCTTTCCTTCCAAGGCGAGGTTTATGGTTAAATATTATATTACTTTGCTGATGACTAAACGCTAGATCGGAAATATTTTAATGGCTTATTGGAACATCGCCAAGAACTCATAATATATTATATAAATACTATACAATATTTTATTATTTTTATAGATTAATGGTCTATTCGCCCATCCATTTCACCCACGGGTGGGACCTGAACCCGCGCCTTCCGCACCAATCCGCATGGCGTGGTACTCAATCAATTGAGCTACCGTAGAGGTACCGTGAGCTACCGTACGTACTATCATTGGCGAATTTTTTCTATCCCACCTACCTACCTATACATAGGTATAGGTTACGACCTATATGTTAGGTTATGACCTATATATACAGGCCTATACAGGCCTAGGTATAGACCTAGGCCTGTATAGGCCTGTATATATAATAAACGTGTGTACCTATTTATCTACCTGTAGGCAGTACCTGTACCAGTAGGCATTTCGCATTCTACCCACCGATAAGTCTAATGTTACAATTATAATTCATATCAACATTGATAAATACAACCTTTTGCTTAAATATACTTTCTTTTATGAAGTTTTAACTATATTATTTAATTATAAAGCCCAATGCACACTTGACCGCGGACTGAAGGGCAATGTTACTAGCGAAATTACTGGGAAGAATAAGTTTCAACAACTAATATCTCAGGGTGACAGGCTCAGTGCAGGTTCGCGCAGTATTTTGAATTTTTAAACACAGGGTGTAACTGTGTCTGACATGGGTAATACCATTTTGACCTAATCATTTATTTCTTCTTCTTATCAAGTCTCCCAGCTGTAGTGTCAAAGCTTTCGGGTCGTCCAGAGGCCTCTGACATGATCAATGATCTAACAACTTCATCTATGACTACAGCCGGGACTATCACCAGTACTTCCTTGGTAGCGTCTAAATGTAAATAGTATTATGTTATGAGATTCGAATCCAGGGGCTCCCGCTTCAAAACCGGACTCATTCTCACTGGGCCAGGGATGCTACAATTTATTTATCCCAGGGGATAGTTCCAGGGAACTTCATCCTAAAAGTGATATTTTAATAAAAATCTCTCCTTTCCGCTTCCCACATTTCCGATCCTGCAGTAAAATAAATTAGTAAACTCAAAGAGGCTCGTAATTCATTAATTTATTAATCTGACTGATCTTTTAGCGTTGGGGTTACGTTTAAGTGGCAGATCAAGCTTAAAAATTGTGCTTCGAAAAGATCTTGGAATTTTCAAAAAAATCAAACTTTCATGAATCATATTATCTAATTACAAGTAAAAGAATTATACGCTTAATTGAAATAAAGTGTTATGGACGTATTGCGAGTACACGGGGTTATTTTATCTGTGGCATCCTTTCTAAGGAATAATTTTGAACTTTCAATTCAGATATTGCGAAATAAAAACTCCTGATTTTTAGAAAAGCTTGATTGATAATTAAATTTAACAAAATATGTTACAGAGGTTTTTTTAATGATGATCTGATTTCAGAATTGAATGCCACTGAAGGTTTTTTTTACAACTTTCACACACTATCATCTGTTGTGGTCACAAATTAGGCAAATTACTTGGTCGAAATGATGTCTGAAATGAGCCTTTAAGCAGATAAGAAGATTTTTACTTACTGATAAGTAACCCTGTATAGGTACTAGTGCACATTTAAAAAAGTATTTAGATTAAATTCTACGAAGTGCGAACGTGCGCATACTAAAATATGATCGGTCGAGCTTCGCCCGCTCGCGCATGCATTACCATAATCCCATATCTATTGATTTCTCTCCACTTTTCTACAGAGACAGTAGGTATTATTATTATAGGCACCTTAGAATCTATTAATTATTATGTAGTATGATGATAATATGTAAAATTATTATTTCGTACTTGTTTGCTAATATAATATTATGTATAATATTAATATGGGACAACTTCCACACACGGTCATCTAGTCCCAAACTAGCTAGAAGCCTGTACTATGGTAACCAGATGATTGATATACATACTTATATAAGCTTATAAAACCCAGACACATTTTGAATACATTTGTATGAAAAGAATACGAATAGGATGTGTGGGTGACAAGAATGGATAATATTAGAAATGAGTATGTAAGGGGGATTATTGTATTGGTGGCCTACCAATACAATAATCCCTTTTCCTTCCTTCTCTTTTGCAGGGGGTCGCCTGGGGAAGTACCACACCCTTGCCAGTTATTCATCCGCCAAGCAGTAATGTGCAAACATTACTGTGTTCCGGTATGAAGGGCAATGTTACCAGCGAAATTACTGGGCATGATGAGATTCAAAAACTCATATCTCAGGGTGACAGGCGCAGTGCAGTGCCGCGCAGAATTTTGAATTATAAAACACTGGGTAGCACTGTGTCTGATATGGGCAATCATGATGCTTACCATCAAGCACCTGATTAGCTCGTCTTGTCACTCACTATCATAAAAAAAAAGTCTGAAAGTAGCACCACTACCTGAGAAATTAAAGAGTGGAAGATTAGCTTGGATGTGATTTTCGGAGAAATGAAAGTCATGAGGTGATAAAGAATATGAGGATAAGTGGATATGTGAGGAGGGGTAACCTAAAATATTTGCATGTACTGTATAAATGAGGATATGCGTGAAAAAGGAGTGAGTGCAGAGATGCAGAGATGACGGATGATAAACTAGAATGGCGGAAGGAGATATGCTGTGCCGACCCCACCTAGTGTGAGATAAGGGCAGGAAGATGATGAACAGGTATTGTTCAAACGACTACAGTTACTGACTATCTTTATTTAAAGCTTTCACTCGCTGTGTACCTTCTGTATTTTCCAGGATCTAAAATACCATTTCATAATTTTACTGAACTAAATTTAATCTATTCAGAAATGTTAGCGTGAAGAAGTAACAATAACTCAGTCACGTCTTAGTCCAAACTTTAACATTAATAATGTTATAAGTATCTAGTAACCGAAAAGTTTCTAGTCAAGTAAGAGGAACAGATTACAATAATTAAAAGCGCTGAAATCCGGCGCTTGGGTCTGTACCGATTCAGGATTCATAGCAGCTGAGTGTAAAATAGACGACCCGATCCAGGACGGCCGACGGTTGGGCGGAATAAGGAAAAAATACTAGATTCAGCTCAACCCTTGTAGATTAACTTATACCTGTTAAAATATGTAGATTCGCTTTTCTTGAAACACTCGAAGACAATAAAAGACAACATGTAAACTGATTCAAAGTCAATTCACAATTTACTGTTCTCATTAAGCGCCAAAGGTCCCTCTGAATAATAAATGTCAAAATCAGTTCGACTCGGTGCCAGCAATCAAGTTGCAAACTTTTGTCGCTTAACTTTTAGTAGTGATAGTAAACGCCGATCACCGTTAACCTAGGACGACCGTTAACTTGTCAGAAATTACAGGAGTAATTGGCAAGTGACATGTTCGTTATAACTTCATTATTATTATATTTGAAGTTATGGGGTTTTGCTTCTAGTGGCGCAATTTGTTGTTAAAGATCACATCATCATTCGAAGTCACATGACACAAAAATTTACCAATGCATGGTTATTACAAACTTTGTATCGGCAATGCGACATCAACGCGACACCAATGAATTCTTTGAACAGCAACAGTGATTGCTGCTATAGCATTGCTAAAGCTAACTTTATTTTTCCCCGATTTATTCAAAATAGGTGAATATAATATTATAACATAACATAACATACATTCACGCCTTTTTCCCGAAGGGGTAGGCGGAGGTGTACCCAGGACTCAGTCCCACAGTAGATACACCCACATTTCGCCAGTATGTTATTGGTCCCATGTAATAGGGGGCGAGCCTATTGTCATTTACCGGACACAGTTCCAAACTCTAGGCAGTTATTGAGATAATTCCTAATGGAAAAATCCAATATTTAACACTGCCTGACCTGGGGATCGAACCCGGGACCTCTTGATTGGCAGTCGAGCATGCGCCCTCTACGCCACCGAGGCAGTCTTATATTGTACCCCTTTGTAATAACTCTGTCATACTGTAAAATAATAAATCTCCGTAATATCACGTAATAATACCTTAATACCTAGACAAAATACTTGCAATAATCTCTTTAACTACCTATTAAATACTTATTAACCAGTGATCGAATAAAACAGTAGTTCCGAAGCGGGAATGTTCGTTGGAAACTACGATAATATTTCCGAAGCACGTTCGACCGCACGGCGAGAATCCACTCATTGCTGTTTGCAGCTAATGGTTGATTTATACTGCCAGTGTCGCTATTACAGCACTTGATAATCTAGACCGAGTAACTTCCAAAGTTCCTCTATAAATTTATGTGTTTTTGATCAAGGTGTAACGTTAGTTTCATATAAAGTGGTTTTTTTTATAATATCCTTTCTTTTTCTTGATTCTTCTTTCGTCATGATTGAGTGCTTGTTTGATTGAAGTGATCTTTTGTTTATCTTATAACTACTTTAACTCACTGCAATATCGTTATTTGACCGAAAGAGAGCGAATCGCGAGCGGAGCGTCTCTGTTACGGTTTCAATTTGGGCAAAAATGCTTTCTTATGTCCGGCTGCTCTCCTCTACAGGTCCCATTTTTCAACCGATTCTCGTGAAATTTTGTGACCAGATTTGATATTAGTATAGATTTATTTGATCAATAGAGTTTTTTAATATTTTACAAGATGCCATGGGGGTTAAAATCACAACAAAATGTCAAGTTTCATGTGTCACATCAAATCTCAAGGGAATTTCATGACAGCCTTGCGAGGTCTACAGCTAACAGAGTCACTATCCATAAAATTTTTCATGCTACAAATAGCATAATTATAAAAAGTACATGGAACAAGAACACGACAGATTTATTTTAAGCACATGTGTTTTGGGTCCTGCAATAAATCTGTCTAACGTAGTTACAAGTGGCGCAGTTGGTAGGATCGAATGAAGTACAAGTTTCTTTATATTATAAATAAATAATAATGATAAATAAAGTAGTTTTTATTCAGGCAACATAAACCCATGTACAAACATACAAAATCAAAATCAAATTAAGAAAATTTAGAAAAATTAAAAATCAAATCAAATTAAAATTGAATAAAATAATAATATTAAATTAAGTAAAAATAAATAAAACAATTCAAATAATAATCCATTAAATAATATAAAATCAAAATATCAAAATAAAATAATAATATCAATTAAACAAATAATAATAAAAATAAATTAATGTCAAAAATAATAATAATTATATTATATTGGATTTAGATTGTAATGATGTCAAAAGACGTATCCATTAACGACTTACCTTATTATCACATGGTTTACATAAATTAGGTTTTGTTATCTTATCCCGATGGCAAAACATAATTGATATTTTAAGATTTGGCATACAGTGCCACTTTTCTGTTGTGTTGTATATGTGTATTGGATTAAGATTGTATAATATATTTTATCTTACTAACGACATGAAATATAAAAACAGAACGGAACTTAAAATGAGGACTTTCTTAGATCGGTCAACATAATAAAAACTCTTGTTACCTACCTATGTAATATTTTTTCTCTTGCTCAAGAAGTCCGTTATTGTTGCGTACCATAGCGGGGCTGAAATAACTTTCAAATTCAGAAGTTAAAGGAGCCCAGTCTTAGCAAATACTTTTTTTAATTTAACCAAAAAAAGATCGCGTCATTTGTCACTTGTCGTCAGCAGCTCTCCGAGTCAAATTGTCTGTTACCATCACGTTCGGAATCTCATTAGCCGAGTTTATGGGAAAATTTGGGAATATCAGATGTTGGGGTGGAATCCATTACTGGGGCTGCGATCGACATACCACGCGCTATCCGGAAATTATAACTCGTAACGATCGAACGTACCAGAGGTGAAGCCTTGGGCCTTGGAGCCGGAGCAAAGGTCATGGGTCATAATGCTCCAGCTTGCTACGGTGCGGTGGCTTTGTAATTAATTAAATTCTTTATTTTCTTTGCTTTAACACTATTACAGCTTTGGTGGCGTGGTTGCCGCAAGTACTACTATCGATCATGAGGTCCCGGGTTCAATTCCCAGGTCAAGCAAAAAGTTGTATTGGAATTTTTGCATCATCTTCCTTTATTTAGGAACTTTCCAAATGACAGCCTGGAGTTTGGAACTGTGCCCGGTAGATGGCAATAGATTCGCTCCTATTACACGGGACCTACACACATAACTGGCGAAGTGAGGATGTACCTACTATGACGCTGGGTCCTGCGGGTACACATCTGCTTACCCTTCTGGGAAAGAGGTGTGATGTCATGTATTATAGCGGCATACACTAGAGGCAGGCTCGGGTAAGGTGGAGACCGTGTCACGCCACGGACACTCGACTCAATTCCATACAAAAATTGCAATATAACCACCTACTACACAAACACTGCACACATACGTAAGAGTGTGCCTGAGGTGATTTCCCATAGAAGCGGGGCTCGTGGAGATCTCAATCTCACTCGCGGGGTGAGGAAGGCCCGATTGGTGGGCGGATGACAGTGTCCATTCTATACGTAGTATTTTTATCTGTTCTGTGACCGTACCTCGAACTGGTGCTCGACTCTAAGCTTGCTCTTCACTAGCGCAGCCTCAGATGAGACAGCTGCTCGACCCGAGGCTGCCTTAAGTGGAAGCACGGTCTTATTATTGTATTTTGCAGTGTAATAAAAAAAGAGTGAAAGTCGCTTCTAAGCTTTAATTAACCTTTATGTACCTCGCCGTTAGGTACTATAGTCATTGTTATATTGATTGTCTCATTAGTCTATTGTGGGTATAAGCTAAGATTATGTACATTATTACCCTCGTGATTAATTAATTATAATCTCTGTGTACGGCTAAGCCTCATGTGTAGGTATTAATTATTACTAACACCCACTTACGATGCGGAAATGTTTAGTTAACATGATAAGTTCTAAGTAGTAACATAATCTCTATAAAAACTTCTTCTTATCGAGTTCAACGTGCTCTTAAAGTTGTTGTAATACTAGAGGTGTCTGCAAGCCAAACTTAACAACCTGCAAAAAAGAATATTAAATTTCACAAAAAAAATTTTTTTCCATATTTTACCAATCAGGCTGATCTATTTGGTATTTGTTGCATTCCATTTTTGTTAAATACCTGACCCGGTAGCACAATGACCAGGGAAAACGAAGTACCAGGGGGTTAGAACGAGACTGCAGATATATGCAATGTTTTTTTTATTTTTTTTATTTGTACATCAAAACATCTCCAAACAAGAGCGTTTGGACCTTTTTTTACATAATTAATTGCATTATTAGGCGTTTTTATTGATAAGACTATCTTGAGGGAGTCCATAGCGTAATATTTTTATTTTATTTACCTATTATTATACATACAGATATAAATACATTATTTAACATAAATATATAAATACATACATATATAATTATAATACTTATACATATATACATATAGATCTATTACACCACAGAACAACTGGCACAGACCAACCCCCGCTCGCAGCACCCGTTCACGAGTTGACGCACGTACCAGCGCCGTCCTCCTCAACCATATTAGAGGGAGGAGGGCGGCCCACCACGCGACGCCGCCGCGAGCTTGAGCAGTTTAGTGAGCATGACTGTACCAAATGTTCCCCGGTGCATTATGCGGTGATTTGGGTGCTAAAGAGAAAAAAAACGGGGAAAATAAGTTATCCCCGTGCCATGATAGGCGGGGTGGTATATCTAAGTGACTAACTTAAAAATAATTTTCCTTTTGTGCCACAATGTAACGCCTAGATTTTGATGCATAAGAATTCAAGTTATTTCTAAACGATGTCATTTTAAGCAGAGGACAGGAGAAGCACTTTTTAATGAGTTGTCTTATTTCGACTCTCAAATAAAATCGAAAACATTAAATTAAATAGAAGTCTGTTACCAGAACAACACCCACAGGAAAATGAAGCTAGGTTTACTAATTTATTATTAAACTTCACCTTTCCGGCTCGGAAGAACGGCTTATTAAAAATTTAGTCGCGCAAGCCCTTCTATTCACTTGTAACTCTAGTACCCTTTTGTTGCTTGTTACGCGTAAAACACATTGTTGTTTTCAATGAAATTTTTTGAATGCCTCAATTATACAAGTGTATACTTAGCTGTTAAATTTTATTGCAATTCCTTTGTAATGGTATGTATGAGCAGGTTTCATTCTGAGTGTAGCAAAAAAAATATATATCCGTGGTTTCATTGATAAGCTAGCTGTGTCCCTCGGTTTTAAGTGTCTACCTTTTTTATGTTGGACAGGGTTCTAACTTATACAAGTAAAAAGTATCTACCCTTTGTTCATTGCGAATCTTCATATATGTGCAGCCCAACTAATAAGTTTTGGCGTAACAAACTTCCATCCATCCATCCTCACAAACTTTCGCATTTATAATATTAGTAGGATATGAAGAAAGATAACAAGCATATTATCATGTTGTAGGACGAAACGACGAAGGAGCCTTTTCACATTTTCTTTAGTGGGAAGTCAATATTATTTTGTTTTTTTTTTGTTCTATTGAAATTAGTGATACATACCGATACAGCTTTTAGGGGTTTAGGTAGGTAATCTTATTTTATCGACAACTCAGATGAAAATGTACTGACCCTTTTCCATATATTTTTTTGGGTTGAATTGTATCAGAGGGATTGCAAATCTAAATGGACCGTTAACACTGCTTAAACCACCGTATCAATGAACCATTGCCGTGATTTAGGAAGGCCTTTTACATAAAAAGCTTTTTCTCTTGCTAAAATCTGTGATAAAAATAATTCCAACAATTATATAAGAGTACATAAGCTGAGTCTCCTTGACCAATTAACAGATACTAACGCGCCTTTACGCGCCCACCCGAGACTAACCTGAAAACAGGATTCAAAGAAATTGTAGGGATGAAAAGAATTCCTGATATTTCCGTCAAAGCACGCGGTTGGACGTACCCCCTAAAAATTTTTGATTTGATCATCATGTATAGTAGGTGCCTACTTTGGAGTTTTTGAAGATACAAACACGCTCATAAGCTCAATTAAAATTATAGGTAGGTTTGTTGGTAAAAATATTAGGTGCAAAGGACCTTAACATCCAGAAAATGTTGATAGCTCTTTTTTTTTTGCAAAATTATCATATTATTTATAAAGAGAGTAAAAAATATGTAACAATGTATTAAAGTCGTAAGGATTTTTTTAGGTTAATATTTATTCCATAATATGTAAATATATTGGATAGTTACCGACTTCTCAGGCATAATATGGTATAGTATAATATGCAAAGCCAGTTCATCCTTAATATAATCAAGTTCGGGCTAACAACTAAGTTTGTTCTAAGTAGTCTCAAGATACGTAGATTAGTAAGTTCGCAAGAGCTCGTCTCACTGATTTATCTTTAGTTTAACCTAACTGGGCTACTAAGTACTAGCAACCCAGCCCAACAGAGCATAATTAAAGATATTTTTTTAAGAGGAATAATTTTCCGCATAGTTTTAATTTATACTCATATCACATCACAATAATCCTACTACTTATTTATTTATGACAGCCTCGATAGCTCAGATGGTAGTAACTCTGCTTTCTGTGCCGCAGGCCCCGGGTTCGATCACCGGCCAGGTCAAATATTTGTGTGCATGAACATGTCTGTTTGATCTTTGTCTGGGTGTTATAAGCTTACATAAGTATGTATATCAGTCATCTGGTTACCATAGTACAAGCTTCTAGCCTAGTTTGGAACCAGATGACCGTGTGTGGAAGTTGTCCCATATTATATTATTATTATTATATACTTCCTATTAGGATAGGAATAGGATTCCTATTAGTAGGAAGGATAGTAGGAAATAGGATAGGTCCTATTTCCTACTATCCTTCCTACTTATATTAGAAAGGCGAATGTTTGTGAGGATGGTTGAATGGGTAGATTTTACGCTAAAACTGCTGAACGGATTGGGTTGAAATTCGGTATGTAGCTTAAGCCTGGAATAAGATATAGGCCTTGTCCAAAAAGGAACCCTTGTAGAATCACTTCGTTGTCTATCTCTCTGTCAGTCTGCCAAGACTATTTTTCTCCCTTGTAGAATCACTTCGTTGTCTATCTCTCTGTCAGTCTGCCAAGACTATTTTTCTCCCTTGTAGAATCACTTCGTTGTCTATCTCTCTGTCAGTCCGCCAAGACTATTTTTCTCCCTTGTAGAATCACTTCGTTGTCTATCTCTCTGTCAGTCTGCCAAGACTATTTTTCTCAGGAACAAGATATCAAGTTGAAACTCATATCAACAACTCAAATCTACTGTCCCCTGCAAAAAAATCTGAGTCGACGCAATCAAAAGATACAGCCAATTTTGCCAACGGGTTAAAACCTCTAGGGCACTTCCTGTTACATTATGAAATTGGTAAGAAGATTTTATATCACAAGTAAAGAAAAAAATCCCAAAAACCGTAAAATTTTACAAATCTTGTGATTACTAACATGTATGCGGTATCTAGGTGTGAAACCCCTACAGCACTAAGCATTAAGCATACCAAGGTATGCTTTAACCATTGTCGTATATTCTACAATAGACAAGAACATTCTTAAAAAATATTTGCCAAATTCTGTTCTTTAGTTAATTAAAGTTGCGTTTATTTATTATGGTCAAATACGTTATTTGTAATAAAATTAAACGAAAAATAAATACTTGATTTGTTTTCCCGTTATATTAGCACAGCTCCGTACGCGTTCACACTGCATGAATGTCGAAGCTACGCTAAAAAGTAAAGTGCACTTTAGTCGGGCAAAGTAAGTGATCGGAACGCGAAATCTAGTACGTAGTACATTAATGTCGTTGGCCTTAACAAATTCTTTTTAATATTGGTGGTAGTAGGACCAATGTAAGTCATAGAGCTACTTACATCCTATATCAAGCTATGGCAACCTTGTACCATAACCGCTTTTCCTATCCATAGACTCAATGTATGTTATGTTTAATTTCATAATGTTTATGTAAGACCATCCTTCGTAATAGTTTACGCAGGTATATTCGTACATACCGAAATACTTCACACATTTGCATAATAATATTATAATGTTTATTTAGTTTTCTCTGCCCTTCGTGATTAAGATAAAAAGTTGGTGCCTTATGTGTTATTTGAAGTGTTGTTATTCTAAGTCGCTTACTTTCCTAATAAATATCCCAATCTTTTCAGTAGTTTTGACGTGATAAGTGACACGATATACATTCATCCGAACTTTCGCTGTTATGATACGCAGTTTCATTCTTCGGAGTGACTTTTTTATGATATTGAGTGACAAGACGAGCAAATCACAGTGCCACCCAGTGATTTATAATTCAAAATTCTGCGCGGCACTGCACTGCACCTGTCACCCTGAGATATTCGTTGTTAAAAGTCATCATGCCCAGTAATTTGTAGTGGTAGGCCTCTTTTGCAGGGGGCCGCCTGGGGAAGTACCACACCTTTGCCAGTTATTCATCCGCCAAGCAGTAATGTGCAAACATTACAAACAAAAAAACAAAAAAAATTTGGCTGGTACCATTGCCTTTCAGACCGGAACACATTAATGATACTTTAACTGCACAGATCATCATCACACACAGATCATCACATCATCAGCCGGAACACGTCCACTGCTGAACATTACTACGTTCAGCAGTGGACTTGTTCCGGCTATAGAACGCCATAATATACTATTATGGCGTTCTATGGAGGAGACCCATAGAATGCCATAAACTATTCATATGGGTTTAGAGGGCGAAGCCGCACGCCAAGCATGGTGTTTACTGCATCGCAGTGGTTGGAATATTTGGAAATGGAGAGCGCTGCTGTCCACTCTCCGAATATGTCGCTCTGCCGGATCTCACAGCTCACACGGGATGAGAAAGGGATGGCCCTATTACATAGCCGGGAACCACACGGTCTACAATTGATAGTTATAACTAATTATTACATAAGGCTATGGATTCAAAATCGGGTTCTACTGGATAAAACTTGACATTATTATAGATCTGCTATAAGTACAATATAATAGAACGAGCGAAACAAGTTCTCAGACTCAAGAAAAACTTGCCACATTAATTATCACTTTCGATAAAACTAAGTAAATGTTACACAAACGTATTAAGACACAAAGCCGTTTTGTCTTCAAGTATGGGTCATACCTAATATAATACGGTTTCCTTTGTCGAATTGAATGGGTGCGGAAACCCTATTCATGATAATAATAATAATTCTATGTTGTCTTGATCATAAATTAACCTCATACATGTATTATAACGACTTGATCTATCGGGAACTATACTGACTTGCATAATATATCATTTTATTTTACTAACATAATTTAATAAAATTCATGTTCTTAGATTTGTAATATTATGAACATTATAATTTTACCCCAACCTGTAAAACAAACCTAGGACTTAATTCACCAATTTTATGAATTTGCAGAGAATATGATTAATAATAATAATATGGGACAACTTCCACACACGGTCATCTGGTCCCAAACTAGGCTAGAAGCCTGTACTATGGTAACCAGATGACTGATATACATACTTATATAATATGCTTATAACATCCAGACACTGATCAAACAGACATGTTCATGCACACAAATATTTGACCTGATCGGGGATTAAACCTAGTCACAGAAAGCAGAGTTACTACCGACTGAGCCAACGAGGCTGTCATTCATTCCCTGATATCAATTTATTTGGTGACTCTTTAAAAAAGATTAAAAATAGTTTAATCGGACTTTATATCTCATCATAATTTGTAATATCTCTTATATCTTCATTTTTAACTCTTTCCCAATTTGTACAAGTTATTTTCTGTTTTTAATAATTATGATGTCATCCTGACCGATTTCGGCCTCGGCGACTGTGAAAACTGGACAGGCATATTTAACTTAGACTGCTGTTATTAGGGTGTAAATTCTCCACCCTCTGGTGCGCTCTGTAATGACTCGCGTATCCTATCTTATTAACAAAGGTACGAGCACATTTGGGACAAGTCAGTACATCACCAACGTAATTATAATTGATGGCCGGTGGTGGACGGGCCTTGAGTTCATCACGTTTGCGGTCTAGCTCGGAACGACGATCGTCTTCAAAGATGCTGACTTGTTGACGAATGAGACGCCGCCAATCGGGGCGTTGTGCTGCTTTCACCTCCCACTGAGAGGGCTCTACTCTGCAACGCTTCAAATGCCTTTTCAGAACATCCTTGTATCTTAGGTACTGGCCACCGCTTTTACGCTTACCGTACTGGAGTTCTGAGAAGAAGATGCGTTTCGCTACTCTACTCTCCGACATGCGAGACACATGGCCACACCACTGCAGCTGTCGTCTCATCAGATACATCTCAATACCACCTACTTTCGCGCGCTTCAGAACATCCGTGTTCCTGACGCGGTCCGACCAACTGATGTTCATGATGTCTCGGAGGCATTTGAGATGAAATCTGTCGAGTGTACGAATGTGTTTGCGATACAGGACCCAGGTCTCAGTTGAGTACAGGAGGTTTGGAAGCACAATGGCCATATAAACACTTATCTTAGTGGCAAGTTTGAGGTCATGTGATCGAAATACCTTGGGCCGCAATTTGCCGAAAGCTGCAGCTGCAGCTCCTATTCTGCTGTTTATTTCAGACTCTAGGTCGCACTTAGGTGTTATTATGCTACCAAGGTATTTAAACTTTTCCACTTGTTTCAGTAAGTCTCCACCGATGCTTACACTAGGAGCCACATTGTTAGATAATGCCGTATTGGCCATGACCTCCGTCTTTTTGACATTTATTTTAAGGCCAAATTTAGTGCAAGTATCATGGAGACCCGAAATCAAGTTTTGCAGACCCTCAACAGAGTCCGCAACAAAGCATAGATCATCTGCATACATGATCTCAGTAATGATCGTATGAGAGACCTTAGTATGAGACTTAAGCCTTGATATGTTAAAAAGGCCACCATCCATGCGGAAACGAATATGGATACCCTCCGACAAGCCACCAAGCGCTTCACGGACAACTACAGCAAAATATAGCGAAAATAAAGTCGGTGCTAGAACGCAGCCCTGTTTAACCCCACAGGTAACGGGGAAAAACTCAGACTGCTCGCCGCTAGTAAAAATGCAGCACTTCATGTCATCATGTAGAAGACGAATCATCCTCACAAACTTATCCGGGCATCCAAGTTTAGCCAAAACAATCCAGAGTGCCTCGCGAGGGACACTGTCGAACGCCTTCTCAAGGTCAACAAAACAGAGGAACATTGGTTGACCCTGCTCCCTACTCTTCTCAAGCAGTTGACGAACTGAGAAGATGGCTTCGCATGTTCCCCTTTCTGGTCGGAAGCCAAACTGGGTTTCAGGCAAAATTGACTCTGATAGCGGTAGTAAGCGATTAAGTAAAATTCTAGCGAAAACTTTCCCCGGAGTCGATAGGAGAGATATGCCTCGATAAGAATTACAATCGGAGCGGTCTCCTTTATTTTTGTACAACGAACAGATGCGAGAAATTTTAAAGCTTTCTGGCACATGTTCCTCATCCCACATTCGTACAAATAGTCTCCACAAGATGTTATGTAGACTCTCTCCCCCGTATTTTAATATCTCTCCACATATGGCATCAACACCTACTGCTCTTTTGTTTTGAAGCTGTTTGATGGCTAGTATAACTTCGCTAAGCCTCGGAGGTTCCGTCAGCTCTAGCTGTGGTACAGATTCTGGTAGAGAACGTATAGATTGTAAATCAGCTGACCGATCAACGTTGAGTAAATGACTGAAATGTTGCACCCAACGATTCATAACGTCATCCTTATTAGTCAGCGGAACGCCATCTGTAGATTTTAATGGTATTGACCTGCAGTTTGTAGGCCGTATAAGTTTCCGGACTTCGTCATAAAAAGCCCCCAGCTGGTTGGTGTCTGAGAGCAGTTGCATGTAGTGAGACTTTTGTTGCCACCACTTGTCTTTGGCCTCTCTTGTAAGTTTCCTTAACTCAGCAGTGCTTTCTTTTATGCGTTCTAGCAGACCGTTTTGACGATTCCTGTTACTCTGTTCGGTGAGAAGTTCCCTGTGCTTCCTCAGTGCATCAGCAATAGCGACGTCGTTTTCGTCAAACCAGTCCTCATTTCTAAAGGTTTTGAGGCCTAAGACCTTAGTACTTATTTCGACGAGAAGAGACGACAGTGACTCCCAAGTAGTACTTAGATTACCGTTCTCAGCATCAAGTGATGACAGAGCATTGTCTAAAGCCTGAACATATGCCTCTCTAGTCGGAGTACGTTGAAGATCTTGAATATTAGTACGCACGCATTTAGCAATATTTTGTCTGCGTGGACGGCGAAGGCAAATATTTAGCTTTGTCAGTACAAGACGGTGGTCTGTCCAGCAGTTGGCTCCCCGCATGACACGAGTAACTTTGATTTGGCCAATGTCTCTGTGCCGAACTATGGCATAATCAATAAGATGCCAATGCTTCGACCGTGGATGCATCCAGGTGGTCTTGTGTATCATTGGAAGTCGGAAAAACGTGTTAGAGATCGATAAGTCAAATTGTGCACAAATTCCGAGTAACAGTTGCCCGTTACTATTCATATTTCCGATTCCATGTCTACCAAGAACGTTTGGCCAAGCTTCATAATCGCAACCTACTCTCGCATTAAAGTCACCCAGTAGTAATATCTGTTCACGTGGTCGTACTTTAGATAATGTTTGTGCTAGTTCTTCATAAAATTGATCTTTAATTTCGTCAGACTTATCAAGAGTAGGTGCATATACGCTAATTACATTCAAAAAGATGTTATGCTCTAAATGGAGCCGCAGTGTAATGACCCTATCTGAGGTATACGTCGGATACTCCTCCAGCCGCCTAACTATCTCGTTTTTTATAGCAAACCCAACTCCCGAGCGTCTAGGTTCGTGAACTGCAGTACCTTTCCAGAAGAATGTATAACCGGCTCCATATTCTACAAGTTCGCCTTCATCGGGGAGGTGAGTTTCGCTTATTGCAGCAATGTCAATATTGTATCGATGTAGTTCTCGTGCCACTATAGCTGTTTTCCTCTCTGGACAAGAGTTTTTGTCATTATCAAGTAAGGTGCGTACATTCCATGCACCAAAAATCATACTAGCTGTTTCCGGTCTGTTAAGATAAGCTTTTTGGTTTCTTTTGTTTTTTCGACCACGCCGTATGGGTTGCAAAGGCAGCCGTGGTTACTACCCCCCTGTTAAAATGGAACAAGCGTTTTTTGGAGCACCTTTTCTAGCTCCCTCCTCGGCTGAGCGAGGAGAGCAGTGCCTCCCTAAATAGGGCTGCTCTGTCACGTGGGGTGCTGCCCAATTCACGTTGTTGTTCCGGTGCAACGTAAAAACGACCACTCTCCCCACGCCGCCTATGTGCAGACCTCAGACAAAGCCCAACTTGCAAAGCCAGACCTCTCTACCTCAGCCCATCGCCATAGGTCTTTAAAGTCTCAAGAGCCAGTATCCAGAAACAGTCCGTTACGCAGGATATATTATGGTGCGTAAGTGCTCGCGTAGACACAGACGCACCCTCTCAGCCCTATTCCCCTCGTACCGATGGAACGGTGAACCGCTACGATCGGAGAAGAACAGGGCCGCAGCATCTGGGAACAGTAGCATAAGACCCCTACCGCTACCCTTCAGGCCATCAGCATTGCCTGGCTGTCTCGTCACCGGCGGTGTATTGCTATTAAAGCCGAGGCAGACTCTGTGCACTATGCGGGGCATCGCATAAGGCTTGAGTGCCGAAACACCCGAACCCCCCTCTACCAGGTTTGGCCCACGAGTCGACGTGGTTTCCCGGGGTGTGACCGCTGCGTGCAAACAACTACTTGGAGTCACTGGTGAGAGTTTATGGGTATCAACGATTTTAAATCAGTATCCCCTCGCAATAAGCCGACTGGAGGATCCGACGCTGACAGCCCACTACACCCCAGTAGTAGTTTTAATAATTATAATATAATAATAATAATAATAATATGGGACAACTTCCACACACGGTCATCTGGTCCCAAACTAGGCTCGAAGCCTGTACTATGGTAACCAGATGACTGATATACATACTTATATACGCTTATAACACCCAGACACAGATCAAACAGACATGTTCATGCACACAAATGTTTGACCTGGCCGGGGATCGAACCCGAGGCCTACGGCACAGAAAGCAGAGTCACTACCATCTGTGCCAACTAGGCTGTCCAGGGTGTGTGTGTGTATAATTATATTAGTCTTCTTTTTTATTTTATAACACTTCAACCATACGCGCACGAATGTTGTGGCCACCTATAATTGGATGAGCATCTTGAATTGGTTTTATCATACATAACATACATATATACATACATTCACGCCTTTTTCCCGAAGGGGTAGGCAGAGGTGTACCCAGGACTCAGTCCTATAGTAGATACACCCACATTTCGCCAGTATGTTATTGGTCCCATGTAATATGGGGCGAGCCTATTTGCCATCTACCGGGCACAGTTCCAGACTCCAGGCAGTTATTGAGATAATTCCTAATGGAAAAATCCAATATTTAACACTTGCCTGACCTGGGGATCGAACCCGGGACCTCTTGATTGGCAGTCGAGCATGCGCCCTCTACGCCACCGAGGCATTGGTTTTATAACGTAACTATTTTTGGATTATATGTGATAGTTGCTTATTTGTTGGTTGACCTTAATCAATAAAATAAAATAATGCTACGCCGTAGACTCTGCTACGGGCTACGAAGCTACGATGCAATGTGTGGTGCAATGTGGCATAATTTATTTTAATACCAGCTGTGCCCCGAAGTTTCACCCACGCAGTTCGTTCCCGTAGGAATATCAGGATAAAACCCTATGTGTATGTGTAATCCAGGGTCTAAGCTATTTTCCAAATTTCAGCGCAATCGGTTCAGTGGTTTTAGCGTGAAAACGGAACAAACAACACACAAAATAAGACAGCGCTAGATGGTGCTGGGGTCAAGTTAGAGCACGCTAGGGTTTTGTTTATCTGTTAAAAAAGTAACTTAAATTGTACTGAGATTTGAGATTTACAACATTTGGATAGTAACTGTAGGACTATGTCGATAGAAGTTCATTGATTTAGATTGTAGTGAACTGTCTTATATACCTTCCTAATATAAAGTCTGTGCTTTGATTGGGCTTCCTCAATTAATCTGTAAGGATTGGATAATCAAATACAGACCTTCCGATAGAAATTGATACGCCTTTTGATAAACCTTCTGTATCTGTTTTATATATGGATTCGCTTGCATAATTTTATATCATCAAGTTATTTGTTTCGTCAATAAATTATGAATAATACCTATATCAACCAAGGTTGAGAATTTAGAACAGCAGTCATTGACTGTATGCTCCCTCTAGCTCTAGGTGTATTTACAATCATTTCGTCATGTAGGTATCTTTATTTGTGTGCTGTTTTTGTGTATATCTGCATTCGTTGCGTGATTATGTAAACGTGTGCTGTGGTTACCTGTAAAGCTTTGAACCCACCGTGGCGCGTCAAGCCTCACTTTGCAATAAAATGTACGTGATTAGTCCACTGCAATCCACTACGCATGAAATGACATCATTGGTACACGCGTGACTCGCTCGAATATTACACGGATGCATTTCTTGCGGTAGTAACGTAGACCCACGTTGTCAAACAAATTAATCCGGCCGTGCCCGTCCACAGTAAACACACCGTTGCGGAGCGATAGGTTTGAGCCTTTAAGCTAAGCGTTTACCATTTTTTGTGTTGTAAAAAAATATCACTTCCAGTGTTCTATATTCTAAGCTCATCAGTTATTCATAAAACTCAAGTCATGCCCTTTAAATTTAACTCAATCTTGATCACGCAGCAGAGGCAGATTTATCTCAACGAATAGCAAATGGCGACGTTTGACAAACAATGATAAAGACGGGGTAAACCGATTATAGACCAAATTGTGGACGGGATATTGCTGGGAAAATAGTGTAGGAGCTATGATAAATTTGGAAGAAGGTTTATTTTATATTAATTTTTAGTATAAGTATTGCTTATTTCGTAGCAAATAAATCTTCTTCTTCTCTGATACAAAGACAGAGCTGTCATGATGATCATGTCCATCATTAAGGGTGTTTTATGGGAGATATCGATCACCCCACGTTATTATATCGCCATCTCTCCATGTTTGCACCTCCTTTGGCAGATTATATCGGCTCCGCACCGTTCTCACCCGGTCCGTTCTCTCTCGATTCGAATAAAGTTTATATAAATACTAGTGTAAGCCCAGCGGCTTTGCCCGCTCGCAATTATGAAATATGGGAGTTTTAAACTAAAACTTGGAATCTTTTTTGGACCCCTTAGAATGTGAATTGAAAAAAACCTTTCTTAGCACATGTCCAGACAATGACAACAACCTACATTCCAAGTTTCAAGTCTCTAGGATCTCTAGGTTTGGGCTTTGCGTTGCATGTCAGTCAGTGAGTCATTTAAGATTTTATAATATATAGTGTTTTTTGTAGCTTTTGCGTTGATGCCAGCCTGGAGACTGGAACTGTGCCTGGTAGATGGCAATAGGCTCATCCCCTATTACATGGGACCAATAACAGTCTTGCAAATATATACAATCGATTAAAAAATATTTTAAATTAATGAAAAATGTTAATTTGAATTTAATAGTCAGAAACAGATAATTTAACAAAGAAAATTTAAACGTGTCCCTTAAAAATAAATCATTACTTCACGATCAAAGTCAAAGTCAAAGTCAAAAAGATTTATTCAAATAGGTCACAATCTGACACTTTTGTACGTCAATGAAAATAAACAGTAACGAATCTACCGTGCGTTCGGAAAGATACCTTTACAAGAAGAACGCACAAGAAACTTGTAGGGCTTAATTTTTTCAACTGATTGTTTTACAATATTTAGTTTGGTTACACTAGTTTGTTTAGAAGGTGCCGCGTGGTGGCTATGCGGAAGTTCCCAAGCATCTTTGTCCTCTATGTACTGATTTACATTATAATAAGCATTCTTTAGTAAAGTAGATTTTATATAGGTTTTGAATTTACCCTCTGAGAGCCCCGTTATCTCTTTTGGGATTTTATTATAGAAACGTACACTATTTCCTAAGAATGATTTTTTATTTGTTTTAGATAATCTAAAGCTAGGTATAGCTATTTTGTCTTTATTCCTAGTATTAAAATTATGGAGGTCACTATTTAATTTGAATTTATGCAAATTTTTACGCACATACATGCGATGGTACTAACAGTCAAATTGTGAACGCATTTTTAATAAAACATGAACGCTTACTTTCGTTTTTGAAAGTTTTTAGTACCGTCAATTTATCAAATAGGGTGTTCTACAAAAGAAGAAATAGTATTATTAAATATTTTAATATATAAATTTCTCACCATCATACCATCACATCCTAAAAAATTCGAAAGGTAAATTTTAAACTTTATTCGTTAATTATCAAACAGATAACCATATGCTTCTGGGAGTACTCAGCCACAGAACAGGTAATAATACTACTTATTATAGAATGGACACTGTCATTCGCTCATCTATCGGGCCTTCCTCTACCCGCCAGCGAGATTAAGCTCTACACGACCCCAGTTTCTATGGGAAATCACCTCACGCGTGTGTACAGTGTCACACATGTGTGTAGTGTCTGTGTATTAGGTTTTTTTATTTCGTCATTCCCTCATACGGAAATTATTTAAATCTAGTAACATCAATTCTACGATATCCGTAAAACATAAATAGAAATTTCATTATTACAATATTATTTATTTGTGAGGACCTTATCAAATGTAGCGGCAGCTCTTTGATCATAGGATTGTGTCCAATTTGGTCAAATTTCCTGATGACAACGAGCCTAGATAATTGTTTCAGCATAATTTATATTGCAAATTGTTTTTAAATAGCAACTTGATAATATATAAGATTCATTGCGTTTTTTTTGTCTATTTCTTCACTTATGTTAGGTATCAACTGTGTGAACCTTTTAATTTGCCTTAGCCATAAGATATTAAAATCTTAGGTCCATGGTATTTCGGCGAGTTGCATATAAGTTATTTTAAAATTTAATCTCATATTATAATTACGTATAATATTTTACTAAGCCAAACAAGATTCTGATAATATTTGTCACTGTACATATTGCATTTTTATCATCATAAATTGACGGGCGTTTTACTAACGCGCGAGCTTATGGTGCTTTTGATCTTAAAAAATAGTACTGGATATAATCCGATATTTTTTTTATTACTGAATAGGCCAGCACATGACCGCAGTCTCACCTGATGGTAAGTGACGACGCGGTCGACAATTGTCCTTGCTTGCCTAAAAATACCTATTCAGCCTTGAAGACCTCAAGATTATACTTATGCGTTCGAATCGCGTATCTGCCCAGCATCTGCGCATCTGCGATGGTAAAGGCTGCAATGTGGTCTCTAAAGTAGATTGCAGCTCTCAGCTCAGCTCTCCCTCTAGGCTCTTAAAATTTATTAAATTATTCAATTTAAATTTATAATTTTTACTCACATTTTTAAAGGAAACGGGCTTAAATTCCAAGGAAGCTAGGCTCAGAAAACCTTATACTATTACCTATTTTGCTGGGTAGATAAAGTTATTTGCAATAATATGTCCAAACATAGCAGCCCCCTTATTATCGCCGATTAATTGATAATTTGATTCCAATAAAGTGAGGTTAAGTATTAAGTATTTTTAATGGCGACGTGAGTTCTAATTATAGTAGAGTATTTGGTTAATTATTAATTATAATTAATGGCGATACTTAAAATATTATTTATGCACATTTGAATATCTTATTAAGAGGCCTATCAAATAAAATCAAAATTATAATGGAAGGTCGACGTGACCCTTAAACCAACAACTCCTGTAACGAGCTTACATGCAATTTGACGTTATGCATTTACATTATCATCAGCCTACTTACTGCCTGAAGATGACTGCTGGCTGTCGTGCTATATTTCTACTCTATTGAGCGGACAATATAATCAGAAAATAAAAGCCATGAGTCTTGTAGAAGGGTAATTTTAATAAATAAAGTGCTCTATAAAATATATACACAGCCTTTAATATGAAAGTTTTGAAACATGTACAAGATTCTTACGTTCCCGCAACATCTTCAAAAGTTATGACACGAAAATCGTTTTACTACAAAACTAAACGACGTGTATACATTTTAAGTGTCGCGTATTATTAAATATAAGCTAAAATGACAAATATTAGGAATAAAACTTTAGTTCTTCACAACTTTGCGAAAAAGATTTGACTCGTAAAAATTTCTCGAATAAATTTTAATCTAAATAGATTAAAATTTATATTTTTATGGTCTTGTTAGTAAAATAAGAGGATCTTAGTGTGGTGTTTGGTATATAATATAAAAGACTAGGCTGAAGTGAGGATAAGCTGGTCATGTCATCCGTATGGACCCCCACCGCTGGGCAATAACAACAGATTGGATACTCGAAGATGGACGTCATCGCCGAGGCCGGCCCAGAAAGAGATGGCGTGACGATTTAGACTCATAACACACCCTGGACACTCAATTCCATACAAAAGTCACGATATAACTACCTAGTACACAGACACTGCACACATGGAGTTTTGTTCACGCGCAAGAGTGTGCGTGAGGTGATTTCCGAGCAAAACGGGGCTCGTCAAGAGCTCAATCTCGCTCGCGGGGTGAGTCCTGATTGGTGGCCGGATGAAGCGTCCATTCTATACGTAGTATTATTATCTGTTCTGTGCTAATAATACCAAGCAGGCTGGCAATAGGTGGCGCTAGACCGAGAGGATTGCAAAGACTTGGGGAGGCTTTATTTGCCAGCAATCGCATACATTAGGCCATTAAAAAAATATAATTTATTTATTTTATAACAAATATATATCTTAGAAAATGTAAGTTAATGTAAAAGGTATAATATTCATGCATTGTACTCTTACATTGACACAATTTTTATCGTGTTTGTAATTCATTTCTCTCCAAAAATACCATACATTTTGATCATTGAGCAAGGTCTCCACTGGAACTTTATATACACACTGTAAATAAAAACGAGAATGGAAAAAGTTTTTTGCGAGCGTAATTCGCTCGCACACTGTTTGGTATTCATTAGCGCGAGACAGTTTCTGTTGGATGTGGGTCGTTTGCCTTCTGTAATGGAACAATGTTGTGAAGCTTTTCGTAGAAATGAGACACTGATTCCTCTAAGATTCAATTATTCTTTTGGTCAGACAATTTTATTTCTATATAATTACTTAGTAACATTAATAAGGGTATCTTTTTTTTTGCTTTTTGATATTTATTACAATTATTTATAATATACTTATTATTAAACAGTTTTATAATCTAAGTAGCATCCCAAAATCCCAAAACAGATAACAAGGCTCTTAGAGGGTAAAATCAGAACTATATAAAAACTACTTTACTAAAGAAGGCTAATTAAAAAGCCAATCAGTAAATAGAGGATAACAATGCTTGGAAATTTCTGCATAGCCACCACGCGGCACCTTTCGAACAAACGAATGTAACCAAACCAAATATTTAATTTTAATAATATATAATATATTTTAATTATATCTATACTAATATTATAAAGAGAGAAACTTTGATTTTTTGTTTTTTTGTTTGTAACGAATAGGCTCCGAAACTACTGGACCGATTTTAAAAATTCTTTCACTTATGGATAGCTTAATTCAGTGTGAGTGACATAGGCTATATGAGATTTTGAAAAAAAATAGGGATCCGTAAGAAAACTGCAATGTTGTGAACCAAGGTGTCACATAATATAATTACCATATTCATAAATTTGCGTGCGCTGTGAAATCCATTGATGGTAGAATAATATAATGTACTAGGGCTTTGTAGTACTAATCAATATCTACAAAATAGTCCACTGAAATTTTATCCATCTATTTTGGTTTAGTCACAATAATCGAAACAGACATTATATGCATGCGCTGTGAAAAGTATTGGTGGTAGAATAAAGAAATGTACTAGGGGTTTGTAGTAATTATCAATACCTACAAAACAGTATACATAGATTATATCCATCTTTTTTGGTTTAGTCACAATAATCGAAGCAATGATTATTTTTCATGCGGTGTGAAAACTATCGGTGGTAGATTAAAGTAATGTACTAGAGGTTTGTAGTAATTATCAATATCTACAAAACAGTATACATAGATTATATCCATCTTTTTTGGTTTAGTCACAATAATCGAAGCAGTGATTATTTTCCATGCGGTGTGAAAACCATTGGTGGTAGAGTAAAGTAATGTACTAGGGGTTTGTAGTACTTATCAATACCTACAAAACAGTATACATAGATTATATCCATCTTTTTTGGTTTAGTCACAATAATGGAAGCAGTGATTATTTTTCATGCGGTGTGAAAACTATTGGTGGTAGAGTAAAGTAATGTACTAGGGGATTGTAGTACTTATCAATACCTACAAAACAGTATACATAGATTATATCCATCTTTTCTGGTTTAGTCACAATAATCGAAGCAGTGATTATTTTTCATGCGGTGTGAAAACTATTGGTGGTAGATTAAAGTAATGTACTAGGGGTTTGTAGTACTTATCAATATCTTCAAAATAGCCCACGATAAATTTAAACATGTCGTGTTAAGGTTTGGTCATTGTAACAGAAATAGTCATTAATTTGCGTGCGCTGCGTAAACCATTAGGGTTATATCTATTAAAATACAATGTATCACGAATTTACTCCTGTTAAACGTTCACTATACCTACTTCTGCTACCGTGCGAAGCCGGGGCGGGCCGCTAGTATATAATATTTTAATAATTTTTTTATTAAATATTTAATTTTAATTTTTTTATTATTTTTAAACTATTAGTTGAAAAAATTAAGCCTAATAAGTTTCCTGTGCGTTCTTCTTGTAGAGGTTTGTTTCCAAACGCACGGTATATTCATATCATAGTTACTACAATTATACCTTTTTCCCGAAGGGGTAAGCAGAGGTGTACCCAGGACTTAGTCCCATAGTAGGCACAAACACATTTCACCAGTATGTTATTGGTCCCATTTAATAGGGGGCGAGCCTATTGCCATCTACATCTGGCATAAAATGACATCTGGCATAATTCCAGACGCCAGGCAGTTACTGAGATCATTCCTAACGGAAAATTCAATATTAATAACTTTGCCTGACCTGAGGATCAAACCCGGCACCTCATGATCGGCAGCCGTACTTGCGCCCACTACGCCACCGAGGCAGTCATTTATTACATTTATCTCCATCGACGTGCAAAAGTGTCAAATTTATCCCTTTCCTGTTAGACTGATTAATGTAAAGTTTGGGACACACTTGCAACTCTCATGACAATTTAATAAAAAACTGTTTAATTTTTTTTATTACATAACTCGTAGTATATATAACGCATGTAGTACGTATCTGCTATGCGTAAATTACAAAATATAATATAAGACCACAAGTAATATCACTGCATTGCGCTTTTATTAAAATTTATTTATTAGACAAATTACAACGCTAACAAAAGCTTTTCAAACCGAGTTGAGAGAGACAAAACATTTGAATAATGTAGTGCCTACCTAAAAAGTTTATAAATTAGATGTTACAAACTTTCAGGATAAAATGTTGGAAAAAACATTTATTTTCCTCAAATATTTAAAAGAATAACTAATTACGATTTATATTTGGGTCAACGCGGATAAAGCAGCATCTTGCTTATGAAAACAACTGTAATGTAAGAACAACAGTTATTCTTTTAAGGTTAAAAGGTTCAGTTGATTTTCAAGAGCGCAATTTATCGCTCAGGGATAAAATAAAAACATTTGCTGAACTTCTGCATTAAATTGATTTGTTTTGTTAAATTATGAACAGAGTGTCTTATTTTTAATTCATCTGTGAAGCAAAATGCCTAAAATGAATTTTTGTATTAGAGGGATTATGTTACCTATTATTGTAAAGTTTTGATACAAACTGGCATTTATTTATTCTTTCCTACTTCACATCCAACAAGGCAATGCCTCCAGCATTCTGGCTAATTTCCTCCTCGCCAAAGCCTTAGCATCTAGATCTGGATCCAAATTTTTAGATTTGAGTAATAAGTAATTAAGATGTTTGGAATAATTAGGAATAAATATTAACGAGTATTAATATAAATATCCGACAAAATCCTACAAATTATCTTTACCATTATGAAATTTGCATTGCTTTGAGGCTTTATTTTTGTGCTTCACCAATACAGTCAGTCCGCGTTAATTATCTGCCAAGTAAATCCTTCACTTCAGTCATATTTTCGCGAAACGGGCATTATGTTGTTCAACACGACAAAGAGCTGATTTAAATTTGTTAGGAATTATGCAAATGAGATTGTAAGCGCTCGGTAACAAGATAGGACCGCTTGCAAAGATTGTTAGTCAACTCGATTCAAGTCGCCTGTTGCTTCCCTTTTATACAAAACAGATACTTAAATAATATTGTGTAAGATAAATAAATAAGCAGCTGAACAAGATATTATAGAACTGTAAATGTTAATAAAAAACTTCCTCACATTCGTTTTTCATCATTTCACTACTAGCAAATAGTTTTATCTAAATATGTCTATGAGTACCTACCTTTAAACTGCTCTTTGAGAGTATATTATAAAAGTATAACGCCCCTTCTTTTGAATACGAGTGTAGAGAGAAAAATAAGAAAGTAATATTTACAATGATTGTAAAGAATATTTGAATCCATTGCAGTAAAATTTAAGTCGCATATCCACTTGAGCTGACATCGCCTCGAATCGAAGCTGCCTCAGATGGATACGCAACCTTATACAAGTATGTACCCATATAGTACCTTGAGACAAGTAGAGTTAGCTCTGTGTTCCCGAATTGAATCAAGTCATGGAAATCTAGCTGTGTGCTCCGCAAACTGGTAACGAAGAGAGAAATTATGCAGTCCTCAGAGACGAACAAAGGGTTACTCTAATGAACAGTACTGGATACCTAGCTGCAGTGTTGGATAATTAAATATTAATAATGTCAAGGTTACTGGAAATATCTAGTTTCTCAACTATGAAAATGGACATAATTATTATGAGACTAGTTTAGTAGTATGACGCAATGGTCATACTCAACGGTCAATGAGCGTTTTATCAATATACTTTAATACCTCAGCTCTTTTCGCTATTAAGCGTATTTTCTAAGGTCTTGTATCGACAACTAATACTATATTGTATAGCACACTAAGAAATAGCAAGGATATAAAACCTATAATTAACACACAACAAACAAGCTAATTAAGCCATTTCTTCCAGACGACCGATATATGAAAGGATCCATTTACAGCGGAAGAAGGGGCAGCATCGTTAAATTATATACATACCAGCATTGTACATAATTATATTATGTACCTATAATAATCTTAATACTAATAATACAAAATAAAAAAAATATGATACTTTTACCTTGTATAACTATTAACAACTAATTAGAACACGTTATTTCTTCGCGAAAGTTTTTGTAATTTATTTTTGATATGATCTATCACGAGCTTCCTTGCCAAAAGTAAACATCATGATTAGCGTTTCTCCTTTGTCTATTCAGCGATATTTCAATGGTCATACCCTCATAATCATCATCATCATCATCTTAGCCGTAGGAAGTCCACTCCTGGACATAGGCCTCCCCCATGTAGGGGGTTTGCCAATATCACCACGCTTGGCAGGTGTTTTTTGCAGAGTATGCTGCTGCTCCCTGACCGTCTCCGCACATGTCGAGAACCAATTTGAAGAATAGCTTAAAAGTTGTTCGAGAAATAAAACACAGATTCGAGTTTAGATTTATTTTTCAACCTAACATCATCGTAACTTTCGTAACTTGACAAATCACCAGCTAATTTAACAGGTGTACTCAACTATGAACATTGTTCATACCACTTAAAAATAATTATACAATCAGTACCGAAAACAATATAATTTTAATATAATTTATCATTATCACGAAATTTACTTTTATCACGAAAATACTATACTTATAATACTAAATTCCCATTATTCAATTCATTATTTATTGTAAGGACAAAAATAACAATAATATACAATTTTAAATGATAATCACTTGTTTTCTATGTTACATGCATCTATTGTAGCTACGCATTATACTTTAAGATCTGAAAGTATTCAAATGGAAGACAGACGCAGTAAATAACATGTTGTATATTATGTGGCAGGGTATCAGAAAAAGCGGATTATTGCGAAAAACCTAGGACATAACATAACATACAATAACGCCTTTTTCCCGAAGGGGTGGGAGAGGTGTACCCAGGACTCAGTCCCATTACTATGGGACTGGCAAAATGTGGGTGTACCTGTAGGTAGGTACTAGTAGGTACCAGTAGGTACCAGTAGGTACACCCACATTTTGCCAGTATGTTATTGGTCCCATGTAATAGGGGGTGAGCCTATTGCCATCTACCGGGCACAGTTCCAGACTCCAGGCTGTCACTGAGATAATTCCTAATGAAAAAATCCAAATAATACTTTGCCTGACTTGTGGATTGAATCCGGGACCTCATTATTGGTAGTCGAGCTTGCGCCCACTATGCCACAGAGGCAGACTTAGGAAGATTGCGAACTACTAGATATTTGAATACAATGAAATATTTTTGATCTTTCTAGCTGTTTTTAAAATCTTTGCAATAAATCAATTAACCTTCCTAGGTACCAGAACTAGGGACTAGGTAATTAGAAACATGAATGCTGATTAGCTAAAATAAACAACCAAATATAACCAACAGAGAAGGACTTCTGATAGCGGTTGTCACCAATCACATCATTTATCAAATTCATTAAGTCAATCAATGCTTGCAAAGTAACAATCACTTTATGTTACAATCACTTTATACAATCGCAATTAACTTAGGGTCCTTTGGATATTCGCAAAGATCTTATAACTAGGAAAAACGAAAAAATATTTGTAACTTTTCAATTATTTGGTTTTTCGCAATCATCCTAGGCTTTCCGCAATGTATCGGGTTTTCTTATTATCCTACGACATACTCGTATAGAACAAACTAAAAAATGAAAATATAAAACCTGTTTCAAGAGTAAAAATAATAAAAGTAAATACAGAAGAGTAAAGGCAACATTAAATGCTACAAGTTTGAAGTTCTTTGGTTACAAAGGTGTTATTAGTTCGGAATGATGAAGTTAACTTATTAAACGGGAAAATGTCTTAATTCCAAAACTTTATACCTTACATAAAATAAAAAGTCTCAACAAAGATGGTGACGATCGAATGTATATCGACACTCAAAATTTGGTCAAACCACTAAGCCATAATGTCAGCTGGGTGGTCAAAGTATACCTTCCATACAAAAGCTTGAACGTTGAAGACATACCTATATAGTAAGTATCAACATACAGCATAGTCTGTAAAACCAATCACAAAGCCCCTGAGTAGACCAGCCTTATTATAATAACAGTCGTCAGGTGCTGGATATGACCGTATAGGTATACTTAGAACACCTTAGAATTAAGTAATTTGATAGGGCATGAAAATCCTTAGAAGATTCTTCAACTTACAAAGATTAATGGCTTCATGTTTTGTTTTAGATGCACAAATTTCAAGATCGACAGATCGAGATCCTAAACCTATATCAACTCCTATTATAGTATACATTGAGTCGATAGTCTACCCACATTCAACTCCACAAGCTAACACGTTAGAAATAGGAAAGGCACAGTCGAAGTATAAAATTTATTGCTGACTTCCCTAACTATACTTCTGTAACTAGAACCAAATGCTCTAAGAAATAAATCTAGCATTCATGAGATTAAATCAATTTTCTTTTAAACTTTAAGTACTTTGGTATAATTTGTCTTGCTTAGGTACTGATAGGTTCTTCGTAAAACGGTAAGGATTTGAAAAGCGGAGTTTTGAAGAAAACTGACCACAAAAGATCAACTTCAATAAAAATCATCAAGAATTTAATAGATTTGGCACAGCTATTAAAAATAAAGCTAAAAGTTCCGAGCCTCTATCGTTGACAACGATTTTGAATTCGTAAAAGTTTTCTAAATTACTTCTACCCTCTAAATTGTATGTGCGTATTGCCAGTTACATGTCTAAGTTACTTTCGTACGTCTCTGTAAGAAAATAGGATTCACTTTACTTAGAAAATATTTTTTTTGTTATTTTTATAGATTAATTCAATTCACGAACGATTGGTTCCTTTTGATTGACGAAGATCTAGCTAGTATCTTTCGCTACGAGTCTACACAGTCGTTGACTAAAAGTTTCGCTGGAAGTTACGATTTCTCTATTTTTCACATAAAACCATAATAGCATATAGGCTTCTATTCAAATCGTTGGATTAAAATGACGTAATACTAATTCAATGATTTGAAACCTTTTCTTATATCGTAAATAAATCTAACATTTAAAATTGACACGCATTACATATTACACAGAGTTGCAGGTCGCAGTTGTACAACATAATAAACTATTTCAATAAGCTACGAAACAATTCTTCGATGAGGTCTTCGAAACTCTTACTGTAAACTATTACCATAAATAACGAATAAAACTTTAACAGCAAGCACCGTACTATTAAAATAACGAAGTGAACTTCAGCTCTCGTAGAAAACGTTCCACCACAACAAATTGACTAGTTCTAATTCCTATCTACGCATTTATAGTACTTCTTAAGTTAAATTTATTAATGTCTCTCTGAATAGTCGAACCGGCCGCAAACGGGTTAAAGAGAAAGGAAGATGTGGAAATAGAAGACGGGAGAATCACTTCAAAATACACAACATTCACCAAAGTCTTCGGTCAAAAACGAGAACGCGGCAAATGAAATCGCGAAACGCATCGAGTTTATTACCGCTAAATCATTGTCATTGCACTGTAGATGTATCCTTTGGCTACCGATTGCAACTGCAAGAGGCACGTGATACATCAACTTTTGGAAATTGTTGTGCTGCCAACTATGGACTGAAAATTATATGCACACTTCATAGTGATCAATGGTGTCGCGACCCGGCTTGCAGTCTGCAGTCGGTGCCAGAAGGTTATCTTAACGCGACCGAGTTCAAACTTTCACTCTCGTTCACGCGTGGTGTACAGAGGAGAGGAGTGGGGCAGGCGGAGAGAGTATCACGTGTCTATATGTAGACCTCGTGATGGAGTTGCGGCCGGCGCCGCCGGGACTAAGAACCGCGCTCTGATAGTTCCACCCCCTCTCCTCCTTCGCATTTACCCGGAACAACTTCCGGGACAGGCGCGGGTTCAGGATCGGGTCGCGTCGCCTCCATCCTCCTTCGCTCTGCTATCACTATCCTGATCCGCTCCTCCTCACTCAAGGGCCTCTCACATAGAGACTCCGGCGTTTTAGTAGCGCGACTTGCTTCACTAGCCGCGGCAGACTCAGTTGATGGTTTCCGCCTGTTCCCAAGCCTCAGGCTCTGCCTGGCGACTGGTACGGCGAGTAAAGCCGGTCGGAGCAGACGGGCTTCTTCCCCTCTCAGAGAGTTTCTTCCATCAGCGCGTTGTCTGCGGTTCTGCGCGAAGGAGTCTCTACGTGGAGGGCTACCTGGCTCGAGTTCCTCCACGTCATCTGCATCTATGAACCGCGCGTCTTCCTCGTAAAACGCGGCCGGCGGATCGGAGCTTGAGTCTCGATGGCGGCGAGTAAAAGCATGAGGTGAAAGAGAAGCTCGGCGTGCGGGTGGAGGCGCGGGCAACAACGCGTGGTGAGAATGCAAAGTTCGACGCCGACGTGAAACCATCGGAAGCGGAACCCTCGGCTCGCTATAAGTAAAGTCTGCTGGAAGTGAGGGAGCCTTACTTAATCTCGGCGGAGACACGCATTGTTCCAGCGCCCGACATAAAGCTCTGTCTTCTTCGTCGTCCGCCTCTCGTTCCAATTCCCTCTCCAATTCTACGTCCATATCGATCTCGTCTTCCATTTGCTTGTGAGATTCTTCTAGGTGTTTCATTAATACCTAAACAGAAACTTTAAGTTACTTCATGATCACCTCTTTGAATACCATAAAATAATCCATGATAATAGTTATTACTGAAGGAAGGCAATGACGTTGAATTTGTTTAGGAATGTCATCTACATCCTTTGAAGCTCTTTGCTCACTTAAGAAGCGCAGCCTTAAGACAAGAAAGTAGCTCAACCTGAGGCTGCCTCAAGTGGATATAATACGCGGGTATTTAGACATTTCACATTGGCCACATCAGTTGTGTGCCCAGGTGCAGAGGGTCTGGGTCCCGAAATTTTTGTTACAGAGAAATTGACAGACTTTACTTTAGACGTCACAAGATAGCCAAAATATCTATATATGATGACGTTGTTGCAAAACGAATGTAACGTCTGAACTAAATGGCATGCACATTAGAGTCGTTGGTACTGATATAAATATATCACGTTGAACCATAATAGCTGTGTTTCTTATCGTTTTATAATAAGAAAGTTATAAACAGAACTCGATCACAAAAATAGTGCATGCTTTTCAGTATAATACTCACTGCAACCACGACGTTAACCAGCACAAACTGCGCCATAAGTACGAACACAACGAAGAATATCGGTGCGATGATGGTAGAAACGCAGCAGTTACGAACACAGTCGACGGTACTGTCGCAGTCTTCTCGCAATGTGTCCTTCATGATGCCGTTCCAGTTGTCACCAGTTGCCACGCGGAATAGCGTTAGGAATGCCATGCCGAAGTTTGCGAAGTGAGCGTGTTCGCCAAGACCTATACGGATTTTTATAATTTGTTAGAAAAATGTGTAAAAGACAAAGGTGTATTAACAATTAAATCACGCATATTTTGTGACTCTGTTCACTTTACAGTACTCTATAACATTATATTCTGCATTATCCAGAACGTAAAAAAAAACAAAGGGAATATTCATATTTGGATTTCATTTATCTACGTCTACCATTTAGAGCTTAAACGAATTATTTACCGTCCTAGGCTTAGAGGCAACGTTCAATTTCCGTACTACCTTCATATTGTTTAAACTAACCTATAAAGGACTTGTATAGAAGTGGTAACACTTTGTACCTACATTGTATATTATTAATCAGAGGTTTCACTAAGAAATTTCTACTTTATTCAGCAGAATTTCAGATTAATTGTGCTTAGTAAAAGTATACACCATTTTGTGGGCTACCTAATACTTATTTACAAAATACGTGCCTGAGCATGCACGTCGCTTGTAGATGCAAACAGCGCTTTATCCTGCATACAAACTATCTCATAGTGCACTCTACTAAATTATTAAGAAGCTTCCACCTGCGACTTTACTCGCGATAATTTTGATGTTCAAAAAATTAGCATAGTAAACATGAGATATCATATTATATCTTGTAATCTTGTATATACTCATATAATGCTCGGTATGTTCCCGGGTCATTTTTTCCGTCCTAGTATCCTGCCAGAAATAAATAATAATCTTGCCAGAATATTACGTATAACCGCAGAATCCATCAAAACGTAACTTGTAAGGCTATTACACGATAGATAATATATAAATATTATTCATAATAGCGTCTTGGCAGACGGATAGCGTTTAATAGGTGTGCAGTGGCGTGCAGTTGTGCAGCTAACTGCACACCGACCGCAACAAACATTAGCTGCACAGCTGCAATCAGGCTGCACGGTTGGTTTGCAGTTTTATTGCAGTCGTACTAACTGCATTTAAACTTAAAAATTTGCAATTATTTGTCGTATTTCTGTGTAAATGCATATTATATTATTATTGTAATAATCATAGCCGTGACTATGGCAAAACTGATACCAAAACCTATCGCGTAATGACCTCTAATATATTAATATTTGATTCTTTGAGGTTTGATAAACTAATGCAGGTATCACCATTTCACATATTGTTTTATGTTACACATTTTTTGTTTCTGAATAAATTTGATTTTGATTTGATTTAAAGGCCACAGACCACGAGATCAGTGGATACAAGTCTTATTTTTAAATCTTGATGTGAGTATAGATCATGAATATAGAATCTTCAAGATCTTATACAGCATTTTCATTACTTGAAAGAGCATGTAGAGAAGGTTGATTTATCGATCCCTTAATAAGATATCAAAATGCTAGTTGGAACGCATCCAACTGAACTCAAGGTTCCGCGAGTGCAAAACAACATGCTTTTCTATTTTTCTCCGATTTGTTATCGTAAATTGTAAATAAATTCAATCCAGTAAGTCTAAGGTCATCGCCGTTTTTCAAACAACCATTTTTCTACCATATTAATTGAACTAAGACCTGTTCTCTTGTATGGTAGCAAAACATGGCCTACCCTGCAGCATGTTCAAGAGCTTCACGTCACGGATATGAAAATTCTGCGATGGATGTGTGACGTTACGAGACGTGATTGTATCCGTCGCAGCCTTCATGTACGTGACTTAGCTCCAGATATAGGATAAGCTCCAGGAGAGAGATGATATGGTCAAGTCTTGCGTAGACCAGCCGAGTATGTAGGGAACATGTGCCTAGACCTCATTGATACAGGAGCAAGACCTCGCGGTAGGCAAACTCTCCGAAGTATGAGTGCCAGTGAACTCTCCGAAGAGGATGCACAAGACGGAGTAAAGTGGACGAGAAATAGCCGAAAAGCAGACCCTGGCTATAGCCGGGAAAATTGCTAGGGAGAACTATTAATAAATTAATACATACCTAAGGTAATCAAAAAAACATGGATACAATTTGGTCGTTTATTAGGTAATTTTTTACTGAAAAGTGTAGTTCAAACAGTTATACTACATAAAACGAGTAGGTACCTCGTTTATCACCATTTTTAATTGAAGAATAAAATTCAGACAATAATAAATAATACAACGTTCTTTCCACCTATCATTGATTAAATTGTAATTGAAGCAACAACAAAAGGTCATGTTAAATTACAATAGTATCCAAAGCCTTTTATTCAAAATAAAGCGCTTAACGTTAAATAATAATAAATTACACTCATCTTTGATGTTTCTAATAACGATAAACTTACCTTGACAAGGAATTTCGTCGGAGCATTCCAATCGTCCAAATAGCTCGACGCCTAAAGCAGCGAATATGAAAAACAGTAGAAAAAATAGCAGTCCTAAGTTCCCCACTTGTGGCAACGCTTGCATTACTGTATCTAACAATGCTCTTATTCCTTTAGCCATTTTCAGTAACTTCAAAACTCTTGCTATCCTCAACACTCTCATTACTCTCATGATAGTAGGGTTTATTGGTATTATATTCGTTTCTAATTCTTCTAATACGATTCCCACTATAGATAGAATAACAATGATCACATCTAGTTGATTCCACTTGTCCTTTAAATATATTTTAAATCCCAGAGCGACTAATTTCATCACCGCCTCTAATATGAACACAGCGGTGAAGAAATAGTTGAAGATTTTCAATGCATATTGTAAAGCTGGTGGCATTCTGTAATATTCTATAGCCATGGTGACCACGTTTAAGCCGATCACTCCAGCGATCGCTAGGTCGAAATATTTCGACGTGACCACGTTATGGACGAAAAGCCTGGTTTGCGAATAGTCCGAGTAATATGGCTTCATGTGCATTTCTGTAATAAAACGGACAATAAATTGAAAGAACAGTAGTAAATCGTTAACGATTTTACTATCGTCTGAAGTCTAGACATTTTTAAGGAGTGTTCACATATAACAACAGATTTCCAATAATAGAAAACGTGTCTATGTAATAATAATGGTAATGGTTTTGCCAGAGATGCAAATACTTAGACTTAATTACTTTAGATTTTTTTTTAGTTCCAAATCACTCAAAGTTGAAAAATATACAATGTATCCGTTCTACAGTATCCGGATCATTGTGCCCATCATTTGAAATCAATTTACAATGACCTCTTAAAATCTCCGATGCCGAAGACCAGACACGTTATAAAATACGAATTAAAAATAAATTATATCTTTATTTCCAGTGACGATACCATAAAGTTTCAAACTTACTGCGTCGCTTTTTCTCCATTTGTAAAGCTCTTTTTGCGGCTCTACGAACTCTCTCCTCCTTTTCCTGTTCCTCACGACATCTATGAAAGTTCTCGACGACGACTCCCACAAACATGTTCAATACGAAAAATCCGACGAGCAATATAAAGGCGATGAAGTAAAGCAGCCGCCACTCCGAATAATTCACAATCGGCTGTGAAATAAAATCACATTATTGTCTGATTTATGAACAGTGTTGAAAATAATTGACACAAAATAAAAAGTAACAGAAGGACATTATCGCGATACGCAAATGCACTTCACATTTTTACACCAAATCTCACGGAGTACCGGAAGGGATCGGTCTGAGTGATAAGACAGCGTATTTTGTTTGTTATTTATTGTATTGTAGTACCAATAAAGAGTTATCTATCAATCAACAAGACTGAACACGGTACGCCGCTGCAAGCCTACTTCTAAGCGTTATTTTCTGCTAAAGTAGGTACAGTATTTCATAATTTTCACTTAGATTTTCGCAATGTCGCTCGTGTGGAGGCGTGGAGCTCTTTCATAACAGGTTACATATAAAAGAGTCAATCTTCTGTTCTTTTTTATTTTGTGACTATTCATTACGTTCGAGTTAAAATGAAGCGGAGTTATTTTATTTCTACTCTCTTGTGCCATTATCGGTCATAATAAGGACTATTGGAAACATCTGTTGATTTTGAGTGAGCACAATTCCTATTATTTCTGAATTTAATGTACTTACAGGTACATATCTAGACCTTTTTAATGGTTTAAATTATCAATATTATTACTACCTCGGTGGCATAGTGGGCACACGCTCGACTACCGATCAGGAGGTCCTGGGTTCGATCCCCAGGTCAGGCAAAGTGTTGAATAATGGATTTTTTCATTAGGAATTATCTCAATACCTACCTGGAGTCTGAAACTAAGCTCGGTGGATGGGAATAGGCTCGCCCCCCTATTACATGGGATCAATAATATTCGCCATACTGGAAATGTGGGTGTGCCTACTATGGGACTGAGTCCTGGGTACATGTCTGCCTAAACCTTCAGGAAAAAGGTGTGATTGTATGTGATGTGTTATTATGGCTTTTTTGGCTAAAAAAAAAGAGTTATAAAGAAATAATAACGCATATATACCTGTTGATCTACCCCGACCGCATCCAAACCAGTATACATTATATTGACCCATCCATCTCTCGAGCTCAGTACAAACAAAGACATCAAAGCTTTGCCCAGATCATCAAAATTGTACTTCCTATTCACCCATACATTGCCATCTATAGCGAGACATTCTGACTTGTTTCTGACGTTCTTTATATTTGCTCCTTCGCAGTAGAAAAACGCGCCTTTGAAAAGCTAAAAAATTGATGTATAATCACTTTATTGAACACCTTAGTCTAGACAGACGGACTGAATTCCTGCATCCCATTGACTGCAATTGGGCTGCACGGTTGGTATGCAGTTTTATTGCAGTCGTATAAACTGCATTCATACGGCAAATTTGCTGTCGGATTGCAGTCTACCTGTCTAGACTCTTACAGAAAACACAACAAAGTAAGTTAGTGATGTAAAATAGCTAGGTAATTATAGTATTTTAGGCAATTCACTGCCTTGCATCACGCGTGATGGGGGTGATGTGCGAATTGCCTTTATTCCACAGAGTTATCCCAACGAATAGTAAGTTTTTAAGTTTATCTTCTGAAAAATAGCTTAAGGCGCTGGTATACAGCAGTACTCCCAATGCATTGGTGAATGGATTTACCACCGCTGACACCGTCCTCCACGTAACTTAAGATTGATATAATATTTAAATATTATATAGGTAAGTACATAATATATAAGTTAACATTAGGTATTACTATGTCTAATAGTACAATAATATAATATTATACCAATATATTATACAAATATATGCAAGGTTGCCGCAATTATAATTAATAACTTACTATAATGAAGTCGTGTGGTTTATTTACCAGTTCCAATAAAAATCGACCATTCTTACTAAATATTCTCATAAACGTAATACAAATAACTCTCTACCTAGGTTACATTTAACGAGAAACAAACACCACGTATTAACAATTATGAACTTAAGTACAAATTTGATTTATAATCTGATCCATATTGGATTATGTGCTAAATAACGCTTTCAAAGCCCTTTTAACTAACGCTATTGTAATATAGTGTAGATGTAATTATGTGGAACATCGACACGTTCAAGATGAGCTCTAGAGTTACAGATATTACTACCGTTACTATAGATAGACCGCTTAATTGAGTCCTCGCCACCGGAGAGCCCCCGGCTCTCCCGGCCCCCGTTCACGTCTACCACCGCGCACCCCGCCGCCCCTGTACCCCGCAAACGTGGACTCAATTAAGCGGTCTAGTTATAGATAATATATAAGTTCATAGTTCATTTATTTCTTATAAAATTAATTTATGTGTCAAACTTTTAAAATTCATAATAAGACTTAGTCCTACTTTATACTATCTAAACACTAGCAGTTAAGAATAAGAATACAATCTCGTACAATGTACTGTAGACACGAGCGGTATAATTAATAATTTAAAAACTCCTCATAACTATAAAACGTCTGCTCGATCAACCAGCGCTTCAGTCGAGTCTTAAAAGAAGTCATATTAGGAGCATCCGTAATTCTGTCTGGCAACTTATTGTACACATACGGACCCATGACATGTGTGAGTTTGGGCGATTTTGCCATGTTCATGTGTATCCCGACTAATTTCTTCGCATTACGAGTACCGTGCGAGTGGATGTCGCTGTATTTCGTATACGCGTCTAGGTTGCACCTCACATATACTTACTGCGACTTGAAGTCGAAGTGACACGGAAGCGTGAGGATGCCGAGCTTTTTGAAGTGGGGTTTTGCAGACTCATCTTGGGGGATTCCTACCAAGGCGCGTATTATATTATATTGATCTTGGCGTCTTTGGAAGACGATTTAAACAAGTCTGTATAGAGCATTTAGAACACTCTCCTTAGACGATGTGTCGCCTGGAACGACTAAAGGAAACGTATCGACATGTCGTTCCTGCGGATTCAGGCAGTGAGATCGAGAGGGTGGTGTAAGCTCTGAGCAAACCTACTAGATTATAAACACTAGGTATTATGATATCGAGGGAGTTTGCGGCCTTGACATTTTCACTTGTCTTGAATAATTCTGAATGAAATACAGGGTTACAGGTAATGACGTAGCATCCTTGAAAGTACCATTGTACTCTAACATTTGAACTTTATCTATGAAGTCAGCTTTGAAATCGCGCACAGTAAAAATCTGATGTTCTATCATTTTATAGAACAGCCGTTTTTTTTAGCGATTTAAGAGTTGGTTCCAAATGGACCGCCGTTCCAAGTATTCCAAAACCAATATCTTTTATTTCACTTCGATACGATAAGTATTTACAATGTCATTGTACATCATTAATTTGCTTAAGACACTATTATCTCCCTTAGTTCGCTGGCCGCGTGACGTCATCGTATCCGACAAACTAGTGACTAAATGAAATCCGATGACGTCACGCTGTGGCTTCCGAGCACATTGGGACTGTCACAAGAAATAGCACGTGGTCATTTTTACGAATCTTAAAGTAATTGTGAAATATTCAGAATTTATATCATTGTATTTTTGAAGGACTTCAGAAAAAAAACGTCATATTTTAAGTTTAAATGATATATACTCGTATAAATAACTTTCCCAAAACCCATTAAGAGTACAATGACCTTTTATAAGGATGCTAACTGTAACCAGTAACACTGAATACCTATATAATTGATATTGTCGTATTTTACGTAGTTACCTTCCTGAAATAAAATCTACTACACTTCACAGAAGACAAAACGTGGGCAAATTTAACAAATATTTTACAATTATAGATAAAAGCACTTACCTGCACTCCCAATATGCCAAATATGATAAAGAACGTGCAGCAAATTAGCACAATGTTCCCGATGGGCCTCAATGAAGATAATAATGTTTGAACGACAAGCTTCAGTCCTGGCGCTCGGTTTATCACCCTCAACGGTCGCAACGACCTTAATAATCTAAATACCTGAATGAATAAATATTATTTTAATTAATCCCGGATTCAATCAGGCCAAGAGTTATTGGATTTTCCATTAGGAATTTTCTCAATGACATCTTGAAGTCAGGAATTGTACCTGGTAAGTACCAGGCTAAAAATCTTGCCACTTGGCAATAGGCTCACCACCACATGACCTTCTTGGAGAAGGTCCTCCCTTTGGGAAAAAGGCCTGATTTTATGTTATTAAGTTACACGATAATATAATAAAGTGAAAACTATCCATCAAATCTTTTACGGGGAGCACAGTATAATTTTTCGACCGACGTAATCGTATCGTAAAATTCCTTCAGAAAAGGAACGAACTATCGAACTAATGATGAGGTAGGATTACGTGAGTTGAAAGAAATCGTGCTTATTGTACGAGGATATTACAAGACAAATTAACTTATTTTTTTCATGTTATGAGTAAAAAGACGAGCAAATTAGGTGCTAGATGGTAAGCATCATCATTGCCTATATCAGATACAGTGCCACTCAGTGTTTCAAAATTCTGCGCGGCACTGCCCTGCGCCTGTCACTCTGAGATATTAGTTTTAGCAATTTCGCTATTAACATCTCCCTTCAGTAATTACGAAAGAAGACAGTAATGTTTGCACATTACTGCTTGGCGGATTAATAACTGGCAAAGGAAATAACTGGTACTTTCCCAGGCAGCCCCCTGCAAAAGAGGCCTACCACTACAAAGGTTCATAAGAAATTATTATGCCTAAAACACATTCAAAGTTAGGTATAAACGTGAGGAAATACGAATGACTTACGAATTACTTTCTCCAAATGAATCTGATTTGCATCTTTGCCCACTATATCTACTACTATACCTAATACATATAGGTATACTATATCTTATGCTAACCGATTATCAAGTAGAATACTAAACATACACGTGTACATATTTATGGGCTTAGTTTCTTGAAACATATTAATATCATCACGGCTATTACTTCTGTCCTTGTTAGAGAAATTAAAAATTACTATCATTAACTTACAAAATATTTTAATATATATAATATAATATTAAAATATTATTGTTGGGAGGGACTTATGTAATCTAAATTATGTTCTCAAATTAAACTTATTTGCATGATGTTCGCATCTATAAATATAATAGCACTTAGCATAATTTTAATTATTATACCTAACTAACATAGATTGCAAGTTTCAAACTACTAACAATACTACTTTTTTTTTTTTTTTTATATAAACAAATTATGAAGGAATGTTTTAAAATTAAGCCACGGTGTACATGGTATTGGTGTTCCAATAAATAAATAAATACATTTAAATTTGAGTTGTGTGTTCTATACCTAATTTCTTTGTAAAAGAATAATCTAAAAAATAGTTCAGGTAAGTTGCTTACCCTGAGTATCCCAAAAATTCTCGGACTGGATTCGGAAACGACCGACATGAGTAGATCTATGATTGAAATAATGACGAGAGAACCGTCCATGATGTTCCATCCTGAAGTAAAGTATGCTTCGTGGCCGTAGAACATTCCTGAAGCTACTACCTAAGAAAAACACAACACTTTGATCAGACGTTCTTTTCTGTCGAATACGTGCCAACTGTGGAATGATCTCCCTGATGCGGTCATCGCGTTGAGGTACAACATGGGGCTCTTCAAAAGGAGACTGAATGGAGTCTTGAAGGATCGGCACATTATGGCATTACAACTGGTGTTGTGGGTATCCATAGGCGGCAGTAACTGCTCACCATCGGACACACCGTCTGCTTGTTAGTCACCATAAAAAAAATTGCATAAAAAACATAAAAGATTTTGAAATCTAACGTATGTTTTGATCACTTTCATCACATTTTTCATACACTGTAGGTAGGTAGGCCGATTGTAGGTACTCTAACCTTGCCTTTTTATGAAACCCTATACATCATCATTAATAAGAATTAATAAGAAAATCTTAGAAAGATGGTACTACGATTTCTGAAATTATAGTGCCTAGCGGCGGTTTGATCCGCTGAAAAGTATCTCAAGTGTTATTCCAGGGTTTCAGCTATCTGCACACCTAATTCATGCAGTGGTGTGTTCATTCAGTGGCTTCAGCTATTATTGCGTGATTGAGTAACAAATATACAAACATCAACACATACTAGTTACTTTTTTTTAACTAAGTGGGACGTGAGATCATTGTTGTACCAGGCCTGGGACACTCCGCATTAGAGGTAAGAAGCTACAAGTTAGTGGGGCGTTCGTCTTGACGGGAAAACTTCTATGGCCTAAATAGAGAGAACAGATAGAAAGATAGAAAGAGAGGCAGCTTGTTGATTAATATAACGACAATTAGTTAGACGCTGTACAACCTGAATTGCACTTTATCGTGTCGGAGCTAGAGTCGCTATTTATTTAAATGATTATGATGAGTGTCCCTTCTGTCCTTTTAGTATTCTGTGGTGGAACAGCGAAAAAGTATTTTCTAAGCTTCATAAATTTATCTGAAATAGTATTTCACACTCTTAAGGTGAATGAAAACGAGTTGAATGGGACCACTTGAGAGCAATAACATTTCTTTCACTTCCCGACGCGACGCCGCTCGGGGGTCTTGAATTAATTCCCCTTACAGTATCATTTACGGTCACTGAGAAATGAAGTTAAGATATTACTGTAATAATGTTGAAGTCTTGAAAATGTACATTTTACGATTTAATGATCTTCCTGTTGACGGATGGTGTAACCATTAAACCATAATTTAATGTGTCGACATGGTAGTTATTTATATATATTTGTATGAAGTTTTCCATTCTTTAACATTTTTTAACATTACCTCTTTGTCTATTATCCATAAATCAAATACATTTGTATCAGGTAGAACATTTTTACTCTAAATAAAATAAACAATACATAACTGAAACATTTTATAAAGACCAAATGTATATTTATTATTTACTAGCTGACCCGGTGAACTACGTGTCACCTATAACACCTATCTGGGAATATCTCTCCTCCTCCTCCTCCTGTTTATGTGAGCCTGGTACTATATATAATTCTCCGTTGTCTGTTATCACTTCGTCCACGCCCCGCAGTGTTACCGTTTGAGCTTGAAGAAGGAACAAACATACATACATGCATACATGACGGCGCCACCGTCTATGTTTGTAAGCAACGGATGCAGCGAGCAACAGGTTGTCAATCTCCCCACCACTGTAAGATATAAAAAGGCTGCGCTTGTCAGTGGCGGGCTCATCCCGATTCCGGTCTTGGCCCCCGCGCCGCTCGGACGTCCCTACCTGCGCCCGCTGGCCGACCGAGCCGCGAGCGACTTCCAGGAATCGGCCACCTGCGCTACCCACGTGCGCTTTCTCGGAAGCGGCCACCTGCGCTGCCCACGTGCACTGCGCCTTATCGCCATTCAAGGAAAAAACCGCTTTTTTCAAAGCGAACGCTTTCTTTTATAAAGCAACCCTTTGTTTCTTTTTAGAACAAAACCCACCTTCAGTGGTCAATCGGTGGATACCTAACGGTGCCAACGAAGCCGATTGGGCGTGGACCCGGAGCGCCCGCGGTTTCTCCTTCAGAGAAAACGCGAAAATCCGGCAGGGCTTGGGTCCACTCTCGGGAGGAACATTTCCTCTCGACAACCCCAAGTACGTAGGCACACACCCGGCTACCAGTTTTTGCTAAGACTGCCGAGTAGCCGGAACTAGCTCCCAACTTTGGCTAAGGTTGACGAGTTAGACACTCACTAGGATACACCTAGGCACACACCTCCCTGTCTATACCCGGCAAGGAGATCAACCCTATTTAACCTCGCTGGGGACCTCCTCCCCCAGCGCCCGTAGGCCCTTAAAGTTTATTACTCTGAAGCCATGGACTTACGTTCATGGCTTCAAAAACATCACGGGACGATATTAGCGGAGTACAACTCCGCTAATATCGTACCCCTCATGTCCTCCCGTATTGCTGCGCCTTCAAGCAAAGCAAAGTCGGCCGCCGATCGGCTAACTCCGCGGTTTTCCCCCGCTAGCCCCGAACACGTCCCTCTCCGTAACCGCGTTCCATCCCGCGACTGTTTCCGCAACCGCTCTCCTCCCCGCGGCCGCTCCCTCTCTCGCGATCGCTCCCCCTCCCGTGCCCGCTCCCCCGCCCGAGACCGCTCGCCCTCCCGCGATCGCTCACTTTCCCGGAACCGCTCGCCCTCTTCCGATCACTCCCGAGCCACTGCGCCGCGCCCAGTCCCTATAATCCACTTTGCGGACTCTCCTCTCTCCCCTGACTCGGAAATGGATTGTGATCCATTTCCATCCCAAATCCCTCCGTCTCTTGAGGGCTTCATTGAAGTCACCAAGAAGGGCAAAAAGCGCGCAGCCGCCACCGCCTCTCCCCCTCCTCCGGCGAAAGCCATATGCCCGGCCTCAGGCACTCTGCCATCCTCTTCTTCGTCCACTCCGGACTCTAAGTCTCCCGCACCGCCTCAATCCCGACCGGCCAAGCTCCCTCCTCCCTTCCTTGTCCACGATAAGGTAAGGTGGGAAGAAGTCAGGCACATTTTCACCGACCAAAAGGTCGAAATCGTTTCGGCTAGGTCCACTCAACTGGGCATCAAAGTCCAGGTGAGAACGTCCGATGCCCACCGCCAAATCACCCATATTCTCCGAGAACAGCACATAGGCTACCACACCTATGCGCTGGAAGAGGAAAAACACCTCCGTGTAGTTATCCGGGGTGTTCCGAAAGAGCTCGCCAGTGACTTAATCACTGACGATCTTAAAGAACAGGGCTATCCCATCCAAGAAGTCCACCGCCTCTATAGCGGAAGGGATAAAACCCCTTTTGACCTTGTCTTGGTGGTCCTCGACAAGACCCCAGAGGGGAAGGCCATCTTCAATCTGAAGATGGTCTGCAACCTCTCGGGGCTCTCTGTTGAGACTCCCCACCGAAACGGTACCCCCGCCCAGTGCCACAGATGTCAATACTACGGGCACTCCGCCCGTTTCTGCTTTGCCCGCCCTAGGTGCGTTAAGTGCCTAGGCGATCATAGCACGACCGAGTGCTCCCGCACTCGGGATAGCCCTGACCCTCCTTCCTGCGTTCTATGTGGGAACCAGGGACACACTGCGAACTATCGCGGCTGTCCCAAGGCCCCTAGAACCAGAGGGCCACAGAGACAAACTCCGTCTCGCCGCCCTATTCCTCCCCTCATTCCGCGCAATCAAAGGATCAGCCCTAAGCTGACCTCAGCGCCCTCGAACCCGGCACCACAATTCGTGCCCGCACCCCTACCCAAAACCAACGCTTGGTTTAGTAAGGAGCGCTCAGCCCCCCTGCCAACCAAGTCTTCACCCCCTGCAACGGCTCCCGCCCGAGCAGAAATTCGCCCCCCCAAGCCCCTCTTGGCCTCCCCACAGGCTCCTACCCGAGGTAATCCGGATATTTCCTCGCTTATGTCGCTCATTATGAGTGTCGATATCGACGCTGTTTGCGAACTCAGCCGCAAACTGTCGATGGCCCCAAACGACCCCGTCCACATAGTTCAGGTCATGGCTGAACACAGGGACTTGATCCGCACGATCAAGTCCACCTTCGCCCCCCTCTCTTAAGTACTTCCATTATGGATAGTACACCTAAGAGAGTTAAACCCCACTCCCTTTCGTTGGCATTTTACAACGCCAACGGGTTAGGCTCCGGATCGGATAAGGACCAACGGGCTCTTATCCGAGAATTCCTCGCGTCCCACCAAGTAGACATCCTTCTTGTGAGTGAGACCTTTCTAAAACCAAGCAAGAGGGATCCTAAGATCGCAAACTACTTGCTGGTTCGTAATGATAGAACTGACGCTGTAAAAGGCGGCACTCTTATCTATTACAAAAGGTCTCTTCACTGTATTCCTATAACCACTCCTCTTCTTACCGATCTCGAAGCGTCTTGTTGCCGTATCGCGATGTCCGGCCATCAGCCCATTACTATTGCCTCTTGCTACCTCTCCGGTAACAAGAAAGTTCACAGGAGTGATTTTGAGTCCCTCCTCTCCCTTGGAGGCGCCGTCATTTTGGCCGGCGACTTCAATTGCAAACAAACCCTCTGGGGCTGCAATAGATCAAACGTGAACGGTCACGATTTGTACTCTCTTTCGGAGGACCTCAACTTTGAGGTCATTGCTCCCAGCTCCCCAACCCGCTACCCTCCAAACCCCGCCCATAACCCCGAAGTGCTCGATATAGCGCTCCTAAAGAACGTAACACTCCAGTTACGCTCTTTGGAAGTACTACACGAGCTCGACTCTGACCACCGACCCGTCTTGATGAGACTAGGCCCTGACCCTTCCGACAGACTGACTCGAACCAAAACGGTAGTGAATTGGAGGCATTTAGGAGAAACCCTAAAGGCCATCCATTCACCCGCTCTGGACCGAATCCCTGACGACATAGTTACCCCCGACGATGTCTCCCGCTCGATCGATGCTCTCACTAGTCACCTCCACACCGCCATCGGTGACTCCTCCAAGCAGGTACCAGCCGAGGATGACCGACGCTGGGCCCTGCCTGAGGATGCGAGGGAACTACTGAGAGCAAAGAACGCAGCCATTAGAGCATACGACTACAGTCCCACTGAAGTGAACAGAGTCAATCTGCGGTACTACGAACGAGCAGTTCGTACCCGTATGAGTGAACTCCGCAATCAGAGGTGGGAAGATCTACTTTCGGGGCTCGAGCCCACTCACCAGGCTTACTGGCGGTTGGCGCGAGCCCTGAAAAATGACACTGTAGTCGCAATGCCTCCCTTGACCCGACTCAATCTCCCTCCCGCGTTCGATGACGATGAAAAGGCCGAATGTCTGGCCGATAGCCTCGAGGCGCAATGCAGCCCCAGTCTCGATCAAGTTGACCCTGTTCACCTCGCTGCGGTGAACAGCGCAGTCGAACTTAAATCCTCCCTACCCCCCTCCGACCCCATTGAGCCTATAAAGGCTTGCGAGGTTGAGTCGATAATCAAGGATCTCCACGCCAGGAAAGCTCCTGGTGCGGATGGCATCACTAATAAAGTGATCAAGCACTTTTCGACCCCCTTAGTCTACCTCTTAGTCAGCATCTTCAATGCTGCTATGAGCCATTGTATTTTCCCCGACGCTTGGAAGACTGCCGACGTCATCGGCATTCACAAGCCAGGCAAAAAGGCATCAGAGCCTTCTAGCTACCGCCCTATTAGTCTCCTCGGCTCGCTGGGGAAGATCTATGAACGCCTCCTCGTGAAGCGTCTCTGGTCAGTCACTAGGTCCCTTAACCTCCTTCCTAACGAGCAGTTTGGCTTTCGAGCCAAACACTCATGTGTTCAACAAGTACACCGCATCACGGAGTACATCTTAGAAGGTTTTAACATGAAACCGACCCACTTCCGCCCTCACCCTCAAGGGACTATAGCGGTCTTTTTGGACGTGGCGAAAGCATTCGATAAGGTGTGGCACAACGGCCTGATATACAAGTTATATCAGTTCGGTGTGCCGGACCGTCTTGTACTCATCATACAAGATTTTCTCAGGGCTCGAAACTTTCGCTATCGTGTCGAGGGAGACCGCTCTTCTCCCCACCCCATTGGAGCTGGAGTCCCTCAGGGCTCTGCGCTCTCTCCTCTTCTCTACTCGCTATATACCAGCGACATCCCTCGATCTCCACTCGTAGAGATAGCTCTCTTCGCTGACGATACCGCTCTCTATACCAGAGGGTGGAACAGCGCCCACTTGATCGGCCGACTTCAAAAAGCCCTTCGCTCTTATGGCGATTGGTTTAAGAAGTGGGCCATCACGGTTAACCCGGATAAAAGTACAGCAATGTACTTTCATCCCACTAAACCTAACCCGAAGAAGCTATCTCTTAAGCTTCACAACCAGCCTGTCCCCTGGGCCTCCCATGCAAAGTATCTTGGCGTGACCCTTGATCGTCGACTCACCTTCGCGAAACACGTCCAGATCGTCCGAAACCGAGCGGCTTACTTCTTAGGCCGTCTCACCCCCCTCCTATGCCAGCGCAGTAAGATGTCCCTTAGAAATAAGGTGACACTTTACAAAACTTGCATACGCCCCGTCATGACTTACGCCTCAGTTGCGTTCGCTCACACGTCCCCCGTCATCTTGAACCAGCTTCAAGTCATCCAAAACCGTTTCATTCGCAAGGCGGTCGGCGCTAGCTGGTACCAGCGAAACGCCGACTTGCACTGCGACCTGGAACTTCCCTCCATCCTTCAATTCATGAAGGATTGCTCCCGCCGCTACTTTGACGCGGCTCCCCACCACCCCAACCCCCTCGTAGTCCAAGCCTCGAACTACTCGATAGTTCAAGCTGGAACTCCTCCCCTCCGTAGACGCCCTCGCAACGTCCTGGACGACCCGGACGACTCTATCGCCGCCGTCACATCGGCGGCGCTAGGTTCGCCCAATCCTACCAATATACGCAACAGACGCTCCGTTTTCGGTACTGGTGTCGGATACCAGATCCACCAACTCACACAATCACAACACCGACCTCGCCGGCGAGGTCGAAGATCTCTCAGATCCTTCAGATCGGTTAGTTTCTCTCCAAATAATCAAGCAGATCAAACCATTGATAGGGCCCTAGGACACTCCCCTTCTGGGGTGCCAGGGCAAGTCTGACCCCACGTATTCTGGCGACGGCCCAAGCCGAGGTTCGTACCGTCTAGGTGCCCTTGTGCTAGTCGCCCTTAAACTTTGGGTCGAGCGCCTCCTGCGCTCACCACTGCCCGGTAAAGCTGTAGAGGCCATCTGAGGCCAACAGCATAGGTCATTTTAAAAAAAAAAAAAAAAAAAAAAAAAAAAAAAAGTGGCGGGCTCATTTGCCAGTCGACGGTTGCTCGGTGCACACGTTGCGCCAACGGTCATTTTATCGGTCTAATTGTGAAAGTTCGAAGTAATAAAATTATTTTGGAGTGTAATGTAATCGAATAAAAATAATCAAGAAGAAGTGATTTTAATTATTTTACAAAAAAAACACCATGTCGGCCCCTGATCCTATATCAGAAGTCTCGGATCCGCCTCCACTTTCATGTGCTACGGAACAAATGACTGCGTTTTCCTCGGGAATGGAAGCGATTTTCCAGAGAATCGCCGACAACTTGACCGCCCGTCAAGCGGTCAACAAATCGTTACCAAAACTGGTTAAATTCGACCCCGACGAGCCGGAAGCAGATATTATCAGTTGGTGCACTTTGACTGAACTTATAATCGAGAAAAAGAACCTGGAAGGAGTAGATTTGATCTTGGCACTCACACATTCTCTCAAGGGACGTGCCGCAAATTGTCTTACCAAAATACAGCCTGGTAAAATAACATGGCCGGCGATCAAAGAGATCCTCATATCGAGATTTTCAAAGCCAATGATGATGCAAGACCATTTCGATCAAATCATCAAGTTCAACATTGATAGCAAGGAAAGTCCAGCTGAAGCAGGTATGAGGTTGTGGCAACTTATAGAAAAAATTCCTGACGCGAATATGCCAGAGAAAGTTATTACCGGATTTGCCATTTCCATTTTATCGCAGTGCGACGACAAAATCCGCCGTGAGTTAAATTCTGTGGTGATCAGTGACAAAAATCAGTTGTTCCGCACGCTACGCAGCTTTACTTTGAAACGACGTAATGAAGATCCAGTATCTACAGAGTCCGATGCAAAACGATTCCGAAATACTCCGTTTCGTGGAAACTGCCATTTTTGTGGAAGAACAGGGCATCGTGGTCACGAGTGTCGTGATAAAAACAGACATATTTCGAAGCTTCCTTTGACTACTAAACTCGAACAACCACGACCGTTGGTAGCAAGTTCTCGGCCTGTTGTCAGCTGCTACGTCTGTGGTGACCCCGGCCACGTGGTCTCCGGCTGCCCCATGCGCTACAAGAAGAAAGAAGACGCTGCCCCGGGTGCCGCCGCAGGTTCCAGCAAGCAGGTCAACGTGTGTACCAGGACTTCTCATGGCGTTTTACAGATAAGTGGTATTGAATTAGCTTTTATATTTGATTCGGGTTCCGAGTGTAGCCTCATTAAGCAAAGTCATAGTGAATCTTTAGAGGGCGAGTGGTTTCATGAACAAGTATCACTAAAAGGGTTAGGCAGTAACAGGGTCATTTCCACTGTACAGATTAAGTGTTCAACCAAAGTTCAGGGTCTTACCTTTGATGTTATGTATCATGTATTGCCTGATGATAACCTTAGTGATGATGTACTATTAGGACGTGACATTTTAAACGCGGGTATATCTATAACGCTAAGTAATGATAGATTAACATTCGTTAAAACCTTGAACTCAAATTACTGCACGGCTTTAAATACTTTTGATGAGAAAACTATTGACACTGATCTTGTAGGAAAAGATAGGGAGCGGTTATTGAAAATACTTGAAAAATATTCTAACAACTTTATTCAAAGGTTACCCACCACACGTGTTGAAACAGGCGAGCTAAAAATTGAGTTGATAGATCCTACCAAGACTGTTCATAGAAGGCCTTATAGGTTATCTCCAGCTGAGTTAAATGTCGTTAACGATAAAGTTCAGGAACTATTAGAAGCAAACATTATCAAGGAAAGTGCCTCTCCTTTCGCGAGCCCCATCCTTCTTGTAAAAAAGAAAGATGGTAGCGATCGTTTGTGCGTAGACTATAGGGAACTTAACAGTAATACGCGCCCGGATAGCTACCCTCTCCCGTTGATTGGTGACCAAATAGATAAGTTAAATGGAGCAAGATTTTTCTGTAGCATTGACATGGCTTCAGGTTTCCATCAAATTAAAGTCCATGAAGATTCCATTGAAAAAACTGCTTTTGTTACCCCAGCAGGTCAATATGAATTCCTTACTATGCCTTTTGGGCTAAAAAATGCCCCCCAGGTCTTTCAAAGAGCTATCAATTCCGCGCTGAAACCCCTTAACGATGATAAAATATTGGTCTATATGGACGACGTTCTTTCTGCCTCTGAAACGATAGATGAAGGTCTTTCCCGTCTTGACAAGTTATTAGGAACTTTGTCTAAGGTCGGCTTTTCATTCAATTTCAAAAAATGCAAGTTTATGAAGAAGGAAGTCGAATATTTAGGCTATGTCATTTCCTCTGGAGAGCTTAAGCCAAATCCACGCAAAGTTCAAGCTCTGCAGAATGCCCCAAAACCAAGCAACGTTAAGCAAGTCAGACAGTTAATTGGGCTTGCGACATATTTCCGGCAGTTCATTCCCAACTTTTCAAAATTACTTAAACCACTTTATCCACTGACATCAGGAATAGGACCTGTAGTTTGGACTGCGGAGCATGACAGGATCCATGAAGAAATTGTCAAACATCTAGTAACAGAGCCGGTATTGAAAATCTTTAACCCATCGTTGCCTATAGAATTGCATACCGATGCAAGCAGTGATGGTTACGGTGGAGTTTTAATTCAAAAATACGACGGTCTACCTCATGTTGTAGCTTATTTCAGTCGCAAAACAAGTGATGCGGAAAGCCGCTATCACTCCTATGAGTTAGAGACATTAGCCGTCGTTAAATCGGTAGAACATTTTCGCCACTACCTTTATGGTCGAAAATTTACCGTTTTTACGGATTGCAATGCTCTAAAATCCTCACACTCCAAAAGAGACTTGACCCCTAGGGTGCATAGATGGTGGGCAATACTGCAATCTTACGATTTTGATCTAGTTTACAAAGAGGGCAAAAACATGGCTCATGCTGATTTTCTATCCCGCAACTGCCCCTCAGAATCACAAGACCTTCAGTCAGAAGTGTCCCACAGGCCTCTTAAATCGAAGCTAGTTAACTTCTCAGAGCTTGAAAAGGGATGGCTATCTGTGGAGCAGCGGCGTGATAGCGAAATCTCAAGCATGATTAATAAAATTCAATCCAATGAGTTGCCCCCCGAAATATCACACACTTACGACATAAGGCAGGGGATCTTATATCGTAAGATAGAGCGCGCAAAAACTACTAAATGGCTGCCGATCTTGCCGCATTCTTTGATCTGGTCCCTCATAAGTCACGTGCACACTGAAATAAAGCATCTGGGGTATGAAAAAACTCTTGATAAGATGTATGAACTTTATTGGTTCCAAAACATGTCCCGACACGTTAAGAAATTCGTAGACTCTTGCGTAATATGTAAGTCATCTAAAGGCCCATCTGGTGCTCAACAGGTCCGACTGCATCCTATTCCAAAACCAGCGTTTCCCTGGCATACTTTACATCTCGACCTTACGGGCAAGTTAAGTGGTAAAAGCGATCGCAAAGAATATTGTTCGGTCATTATTGATGCTTTCACAAAGTTTACTTTACTTAAACACACAATGGCGCTAAACTCTGCCAATGCTATTGAGGCAGTTAAAGAATCTGTGCATCTATTTGGCGCACCGAAAAGGATAATCGCAGATCGTGGACGTTCATATGATAATTCCGACTTTAAGGAGTTTTGTGAAAGCAACAATATTGAATTGCACCTTATTGCCACAGGGTCTAGTAGAGCTAACGGACAGGTAGAGCGTGTTATGCGTACACTGAAAGGTCTACTTACTATAGCTGAGTGTAGCTCGGATGGGTCATGGCAAGAGCAACTAGGTGACATACAACTTGCTCTGAATAGTACGCGTTCTAGGGTCACGGGGTATACTCCCATAGAGTTGATGTTCGGCATTCAAGGGAGTTCTTTAGGAATTGCTAAAATATCTTCAAATTGTGACGATCTTACTAGATTAGATCTTCAAGCAGTGCGATCTAAAGCTTCCGATAGTATAAAAAGATTGGCCGAGTCTGATACTCTACGCTTCAACCGAGGCAAGGCGAAAATAAAGCCTTTTTCTGAGGGCGACTTTGTTTTTGTCAAAAGTGAAGAACGACATCAAACTAAATTGGATCGAAAATATAAAGGCCCCTTTAAAATAACTGCGGTTCTTGAAAACGATAGGTATGAGCTAAGACACATAAACGGCTCAAATCGTTTATACAAATACGCCCACGAAAATTTGCGAGAAGTACCTCGCGGTCCAACAGGGTTGATAGAAGCTTCCGAAAATTTCGATTCAGAAGATGACGTGACGGCGTGTGACAATAACCTTGTTCATGAAACTAATCGCGACACTGATGATGTAGTTACACTTAGTAATAGTGATACTATGTCTGTTGATGGTAATGATGATGTAGTGAACTTAAGGTCTTGCACTGACTCTGAAGAAAGTTTATCGACAGACGTACCACATCACATTGTAACTATAACCAACGCTGAAGTTCATAGATATTAAGTCATAATTATGTCTCACTAAATATCAATGGACTTATTACATTTAATTATTATTAATAATTGTAGAAGTACTAAGTAAAACAAATTGTAATAATAACGATTTTGTACTAGGCATATTGTAGGCTTTACGCGGACCAATTGGCTAAAGAGGTGTATATCCGGGCTAGCTCAGCCGGCTAAAGGGAATTCACCTGGTCTAGCATCATCAGCTATAGGGAATTGATCTGGTCTAGCATTGTCTATAGGGATCAATGTCCGGTCTAGCACAATCCGGTCCAGTACACAAACTGAAGGGATAATGTTACTGAAGGGTCTACTGACCGGTCCAGCATATTCTGAAGGGTTGATGCGAAACCGGACCAGATAAAAAAGAGCTTGAAGTTTACGGTTTATCTAATTATACTTGGGAATATGTCAGGATGATCGAACAAACAATGTTTCTTGTTCTCAGATAACTAATGAAGACGCGCACGAGGACGTGCGCACGTCAGTATGGCCGTGACGGCGCCACCGTCTATGTTTGTAAGCAACGGATGCAGCGAGCAACAGGTTGTCAATCTCCCCACCACTGTAAGATATAAAAAGGCTGCGCTTGTCAGTGGCGGGCTCTACCGATCTCGAAGCGTCTTGTTGCCGTATCGCGATGTCCGGCCATCAGCCCATTACTATTGCCTCTTGCTACCTCTCCGGTAACAAGAAAGTTCACAGGAGTGATTTTGAGTCCCTCCTCTCCCTTGGAGGCGCCGTCATTTTGGCCGGCGACTTCAATTGCAAACAAACCCTCTGGGGCTGCAATAGATCAAACGTGAACGGTCACGATTTGTACTCTCTTTCGGAGGACCTCAACTTTGAGGTCATTGCTCCCAGCTCCCCAACCCGCTACCCTCCAAACCCCGCCCATAACCCCGAAGTGCTCGATATAGCGCTCCTAAAGAACGTAACACTCCAGTTACGCTCTTTGGAAGTACTACACGAGCTCGACTCTGACCACCGACCCGTCTTGATGAGACTAGGCCCTGACCCTTCCGACAGACTGACTCGAACCAAAACGGTAGTGAATTGGAGGCATTTAGGAGAAACCCTAAAGGCCATCCATTCACCCGCTCTGGACCGAATCCCTGACGACATAGTTACCCCCGACGATGTCTCCCGCTCGATCGATGCTCTCACTAGTCACCTCCACACCGCCATCGGTGACTCCTCCAAGCAGGTACCAGCCGAGGATGACCGACGCTGGGCCCTGCCTGAGGATGCGAGGGAACTACTGAGAGCAAAGAACGCAGCCATTAGAGCATACGACTACAGTCCCACTGAAGTGAACAGAGTCAATCTGCGGTACTACGAACGAGCAGTTCGTACCCGTATGAGTGAACTCCGCAATCAGAGGTGGGAAGATCTACTTTCGGGGCTCGAGCCCACTCACCAGGCTTACTGGCGGTTGGCGCGAGCCCTGAAAAATGACACTGTAGTCGCAATGCCTCCCTTGACCCGACTCAATCTCCCTCCCGCGTTCGATGACGATGAAAAGGCCGAATGTCTGGCCGATAGCCTCGAGGCGCAATGCAGCCCCAGTCTCGATCAAGTTGACCCTGTTCACCTCGCTGCGGTGAACAGCGCAGTCGAACTTAAATCCTCCCTACCCCCCTCCAACCCCATTGAGCCTATAAAGGCTTGCGAGGTTGAGTCGATAATCAAGGATCTCCACGCCAGGAAAGCTCCTGGTGCGGATGGCATCACTAATAAAGTGATCAAGCACTTTTCGACCCCCTTAGTCTACCTCTTAGTCAGCATCTTCAATGCTGCTATGAGCCATTGTATTTTCCCCGACGCTTGGAAGACTGCCGACGTAATCGGCATTCACAAACCAGGCAAAAAGGCATCAGAGCCTTCTAGCTACCGCCCTATTAGTCTCCTCGGCTCGCTGGGGAAGATCTATGAACGCCTCCTCGTGAAGCGTCTCTGGTCAGTCACGAGGTCCCTTAACCTCCTTCCTAACGAGCAGTTTGGCTTTCGAGCCAAACACTCATGTGTTCAACAAGTACACCGCATCACGGAGTACATCTTAGAAGGTTTTAACATGAAACCGACCCACTTCCGCCCTCACCCTCAAGGGACTATAGCGGTCTTTTTGGACGTGGCGAAAGCATTCGATAAGGTGTGGCACAACGGCCTGATATACAAGTTATATCAGTTCGGTGTGCCGGACCGTCTTGTACTCATCATACAAGATTTTCTCAGGGCTCGAAACTTTCGCTATCGTGTCGAGGGAGACCGCTCTTCTCCCCACCCCATTGGAGCTGGAGTCCCTCAGGGCTCTGCGCTCTCTCCTCTTCTCTACTCGCTATATACCAGCGACATCCCTCGATCTCCACTCGTAGAGATAGCTCTCTTCGCTGACGATACCGCTCTCTATACCAGAGGGTGGAACAGCGCCCACTTGATCGGCCGACTTCAAAAAGCCCTTCGCTCTTATGGCGATTGGTTTAAGAAGTGGGCCATCACGGTTAACCCGGATAAAAGTACAGCAATGTACTTTCATCCCACTAAACCTAACCCGAAGAAGCTATCTCTTAAGCTTCACAACCAGCCTGTCCCCTGGGCCTCCCATGCAAAGTATCTTGGCGTGACCCTTGATCGTCGATTCACCTTCGCGAAACACGTCCAGATCGTCCGAAACCGAGCGGCTTACTTCTTAGGCCGTCTCACCCCCCTCCTATGCCAGCGCAGTAAGATGTCCCTTAGAAATAAGGTGACACTTTACAAAACTTGCATACGCCCCGTCATGACTTACGCCTCAGTTGCGTTCGCTCAGACGTCCCCCGTCATCTTGAACCAGCTTCAAGTCATCCAAAACCGTTTCATTCGCAAGGCGGTCGGCGCTAGCTGGTACCAGCGAAACGCCGACTTGCACTGCGACCTGGAACTTCCCTCCATCCTTCAATTCATGAAGGATTGCTCCCGCCGCTACTTTGACGCGGCTCCCCACCACCCCAACCCACTCGTAGTCCAAGCCTCGAACTACTCGATAGTTCAAGCTGGAACTCCTCCCCTCCGTAGACGCCCTCGCAACGTCCTGGACGACCCGGACGACTCTATCGCCGCCGTCACATCGGCGGCGCTAGGTTCGCCCAATCCTACCAATATACGCAACAGACGCTCCGTTTTCGGTACTGGTGTCGGATACCAGATCCACCAACTCACACAATCACAACACCGACCTCGCCGGCGAGGTCGAAGATCTCTCAGATCCTTCAGATCGGTTAGTTTCTCTCCAAATAATCAAGCAGATCAAACCATTGATAGGGCCCTAGGACACTCCCCTTCTGGGGTGCCAGGGCAAGTCTGACCCCACGTATTCTGGCGACGGCCCAAGCCGAGGTTCGTACCGTCTAGGTGCCCTTGTGCTAGTCGCCCTTAAACTTTGGGTCGAGCGCCTCCTGCGCTCACCACTGCCCGGTAAAGCTGTAGAGGCCATCTGAGGCCAACAGCATAGGTCATTTATAAAAAAAAAAAAAAAAAAAAAAAAAGTGGCGGGCTCATTTGCCAGTCGACGGTTGCTCGGTGCACACGTTGCGCCAACGGTCATTTTATCGGTCTAATTGTGAAAGTTCGAAGTAATAAAATTATTTTGGAGTGTAATGTAATCGAATAAAAATAATCAAGAAGAAGTGATTTTAATTATTTTACAAAAAAAACACCATGTCGGCCCCTGATCCTATATACACAACACAAGCTAAGTTTTCTTAAATTTTTGGCGCAACTTTATTATTTTTTTCTTTCATAATATGATCCTTCTCCTGACAATAAGAAACACAACAGAAAAATAATTCGATAAATCGGTCCAGCCGTTCGAGCGTGATACCGTGACCAAAGTAACTATCGACTCATTTTCATATAATAGATTATAAGTTACACTTTTGCCCCACGGCAAAAGTGTACCGGCAATAGAATAGGGTACTACTACACCTTCTCTATCCGTGGTTACCGCAAGAGCCGGCTAAGCGTGGCGAGTATTGGCAAAACCCCTCCGTACTTATGGGTGAGACCTATGAATGGTCCAACCTGGACTTCCAACTGCTAAGGTGACGGTGTTAAATTTAAACTTACCTTTATAAACATTTCAATAGCGAAGACAACAGTGAACACGTAGTTGGCGCTTCCCAAAAAGGCTCGCTCCTTCGAGTCAGGGGGAATGTTGGGCCTCTCCATGGCAAGGGTTATGCAGTTCAGCGCAATGAAGAGTAACACAATGTTGTCGAACCAACCGCGCGATACCATCCATATGCAGAGTCTTCTCATTCTGTCACAAAAACGTGGATTTTACAAATTTTTACAAAAAGGTACCTAAAGGGGTCCAATTACCCGTTAAGCCGAAGAACTTGTCGCAAAAAAATTGTCGATTTGGAATGTTACCAGGGAAGTGGTGACGTCGCATGGTGACATAACTTACTAAATTAACATATTTTACGTCACCAGTGACGTCACGAGCTGTGGCAATAGTGCCACAAAGGAAACGGACCCGTAATCCAAGGAAGCTGGGCCCAGAAAACCTTACACTGTCTATCCTATATAGCCGGGTAGAGAATGATATTCGCAATAATATTCCCAAAGTATCCATTTTATTATCGCCGATTAATTTACAATTTGAGTTAAATAAAGTGAGGTTCTAATTTTAGTAGAGCATTTACTTAATTCATGAGAATTAATGGCGATGCTTAAAAATATTATTTATGCACTTTTGAAAATCTTAATATGAGGCCTATTAAATAAAATTAAAATTATAATGTAATTTCGACATGGCCCAGAAACCAACAACTCCTTTAATAAAAAAAACCCAGTTCTCACCTGACCTGACGACCTGAAGGTGTGAACTATTGTGAATTTGGTTCGATGTGAGTTTGGTTTGTGGATGTTACTACAAGTTAAAATTGTTGCATAATGGCCATCGTTCATTTATTTATCGTCCGTAGTTACGTATGTTTGAAAGTCAAGTTCGTCATGTTTGTTTGAAAATATTTATTTTTATTTATTATTAGGGTTGAAAATGGCCTCTAAATGTTGATCATAATAATATAATTAGTAATTTAGATATTATAAGTACACCTCGATAATAATATTTACTTATTTAAAGAAAATAAATACTATTATTATTTCATCTGGAAATAAAATGGATAATGGATCTGGAAATAGAATTCCATGAATTCCGTCACGTCATACAGGGTGTATTATAAAATAAATGAATAAAGACATTGCGAAGAATCTTATACGCAATAATAAAAATGAGTAGGTTATCTTTCCCAAAATAAGCTATGTGCGGAATTCTTTAGTAGCGGTTGTAGGTACTGTTTAGACGCGACGGTGACGGAATTCATGGAATTCAAATTGATATAATGGGCCCTTATTTGGTGAAGAAACCTCACCCAGCTCGAGGGCACCAAATTAATTAAAGCGTACTTCAAACATATTTTCAGAACATAATATTTATAATGGAAACATTTCAAGCTACTTTACGTTTACACATAAAACTTGAAGACTGATAAAGTGAAAGTAAGATGTTTTTGCAAAGAAGTGAACAATTGGCATGAGCTTCACATTTATTATTTCACCAGCTAACTTCAACATTAATCAGGTCTAGAGTGGTCGTCACATTTCTGGTTAGGCAAATAATACCGTAGTATTATTATTATCTGTTCTGTGCCAATACTACGAGTTTCACCATTTCAACATCTGTTTTAGTATGATTTCTAACTATCATGGTTGTAAACATTAGAATCACTTTCTACGGGATAATTACCATGGTTCGACGTTTCGAGTTTCCCGATATTTTGATATTTTGACGTTTAGACGATTTAAAAGTTACGTCAGTAATAAAGACCAGAGATATAACGGTCGGTTACTAGTTATTAATTCGTGCATTATAATTAATATCGTTTTTAATTCGACGCAAACTTTAATTGATAAAGTTATACCTAATGAAATATTTCAATTTTTTTCTAATAATGACTATAGACTAATTTAGAAAAATTTCGTGATCCAATAAAGAAATTTGTCACAAAGTATTTTACTAAAACGTTATCTTAATATTTGAATATTTTATGTAAATGTTCACTAAAAGCTTTTAAGATTATAGAGAGGTTAGAACAGAAAACCCCTTTTGAAACTTTTTGCAAAACAATTTTACGAAGTCTTATAAACAGACTATAAATAAGGACAAGGACTAGATTAGTCCTGAACATCTCGACACTCATCCGTGGTATTATTTATTACTATATTTAAGAATAAATTTATTTGCATTTTAACTGGAATAATATGATAGTGCCCCTGCCGTGGGTACCGGCATCAGAATAGTACCTCACCCGCTCAACCTGGGTTGCCGTAAGAACCGGCTAATAGGTATAAAAATCCAGAGGACGAGTAGCGATGTCCTCTGTGTAAGAACCACCAAACTGCTCTCGCCAACCCGCCTGCCAAGCGTGGCGAGTATTGGCAAAACCCCCCCACATGATAAGAACCAAACAGACCAGGCCCCCAGTACCCGGCAGCTACGTTATTCCTGACTCCGGTAGCGGTCACGGTAACGGCGGAGCGGGGGTGCTAAGAATCCCCGGAAGTTTTCCGGCTACCCACCCCAACAACGACGACTGGCCCTGGTAACACACAACATACGCACTTTGAGGACTGACGAGAAGATCATTGAGCTGGAAGAGGAATTAGGTAGGCTACGTTGGGATATCGTGGGGTTGTCTGAAGTCCGTAGAGAGGGCGAGGACACGATAACCCTAAGATCAGGTAACCTACTCTACTACCGGGAGGGCGACCAACAGACCCAAGTTGGTGTCGGCTTTCTCGTCCACAAGTCCCTCACTAACAACATTATTACCATCGAAAGTGTCTCGAGCAGGGTCATATACCTAATACTCAGAGTATCCAAACGATACTCGCTGAAGGTCATTCAGGTGTATGCACCTACCTCGTCACACCCAGATGATGAAGTGGAGACTATGTATGAGGACGTCAGTAGGGCCATACATATGTCCGAGACCCACTTCACTGTTGTTATGGGGGACTTTAATGCAAAGCTAGGCAAGAAAAGCGATGGCGAGCTGAGAGTGGGGCAATATGGATATGGGCAACGGAACCCTAGGGGACAGAGGCTGGCCGATTTCCTGGAGAAGGAGGGACTCTTTTTGATGAACTCTTTCTTTCAGAAGCCGCCTCATAGGAAATGGACCCGGTTGAGCCCCGATGGTTCCACGAGAAACGAGATAGACTTCATCTTGACCAACAAGAGACATATATTCAATGATGTTTCCGTGATCCACATGGTGTAAACCGGGAGTGATCACAGACTTGTAAGAGGCACATTGAATATTGACGTCAAACTTGAAAGGTCACGTCTGATGAAGTCCACGCTCCGACCTACTCGCGCCCATATACAAAACCCCGAAAGCTTTCAACTCGAACTATCTAATAGCTTCGCTTGCCTGGAGAATATCGATGCATCGGTGGACGAGATTAATAACAGGCTCGTAGAAACTGTCCAAACGGTGGGCTCTAAGTTCTATAAGCCCCGCCGTACAAATAGACCTCAGAAATTATCCGACCACACCCTAAACCTCATGGCTGAGCGACGCTCGTTACGACTGCAGTCTTCCAGTGATGCTAAGTCCTATAGGCAGCTCAATAGACGAATTTCCAAATCCTTGCGGCATGACATCCGTATCTTTAATACTAATAATATTAAAGAGACGATAGAGCGGAAGAAAGGCTCCAAAGTGTTTGCAAGAGATATGTCTATTGGGCAAAGCCGGTTGACAAAGCTGAAGAGAGAAGATGGCAGTATGGCGTCGACAAAAGCGGAGGTGTTAGAGGAGATCGAGAGGTTCTATGGACAGCTATACGCCTCGGTCGCAAAGCCTGTTAGCAGCGCGGCTAAAGACCCAAGAGCCAAGCTGACCCGACACTATACCGAAGATATCCCGGACATCAGCCTGTACGAGATTAGAATGGCCCTGAAACAACTCAAAAACAACAAGGCGCCGGGTGATGACGGAATTACATCAGAGCTTCTGAGAGCGGGTGGAACACCGGTACTTAAAGTCCTCCAGAGGCTCTTTAACTCTGTCATATTCGAAGGTGTGACGCCAGAAGCATGGAACAGAAGCGTGGTGGTGCCATTCTTCAAAAAAGGTGATAACACCTTGTTGAAGAATTACAGACCCATCTCGCTTCTGAGCCATGTTTATAAGTTGTTTTCGAGGGTCATTACGAATCGTCTCAGTCGCAGGTTCGATGACTTCCAGCCGTCTGAGCAAGTAGGTTTCCGAAAGGGCTACGGCACCATAGACCACATCCACACGCTTCGCCAAATTATACAGAAGACCGAGGAGTATAATTTGCCATTATGTTTAGCGTTTGTGGACTACGAAAAGGCCTTTGATTCGATCGAGACATGGGCGGTGCTCGAGTCTCTCCAGCGATGCCATATTGACTATCGGTATATCGAAGTATTGAAGTGCTTGTATAGTAACGCCACTATGTCGGTTCGAGTACAGGACCAGAGTTCGAAGGCGATCCCGTTGGATAGAGGCGTAAGACAGGGAGACGTTATATCTCCGAAACTGTTTACTGCCGCAATGGAGGACGCCTTCAAGCTTCTGGAATGGCAAAAACACGGCATCAATATTAATGGCGAATACATCACTCACCTTCGGTTTGCCGACGACATTGTAGTCATGGCAGAATCGATGGAAGATCTCAGCATAATGCTCGAAGACCTCAATCGAGTTTCTCAACGGGTCGGCCTTAAAATGAACATGGACAAGACGAAGGTGATGTCTAATGCCCATGTTGCGCCGACCCCAGTACCGGTTGGAAACGCGATTCTTGAAGCTGTTGACTCGTACGTCTACCTAGGACAAGTGGTCCAACTCGGTAGATCCAGCTTCGAGAAAGAGGTCAATCGTCGAATCCAACTAGGCTGGGCAGCTTTTGGAAATCTGCGCTATGTCTTCTCGTCCAAAATACCTCAGTGCCTCAAGTCGAAGGTCTTCGACCAGTGTGTGTTACCAGTGATTACTTACGGATCTGAAACATGGTCCCTGACTGTGGGCCTTATAAGTAAGCTCAAAATAGCGCAACGAGCTATGGAGAGGGCTATGCTCGGGATTTCTCTGCGAGATCGAGTCAGAAATGAGGAGATCCGTAGACGAACGAAAGTTACCGACATAGCCCAGCGGATTAGCAAGTTGAAGTGGCAATGGGCAGGGCACATAGCACGTAGAACTGATGGCCGATGGGGCCGTAAAGTTCTTGAATGGAGACCACGGATTGGTAAGCGCAGCGTAGGACGTCCTCCCACAAGGTGGACAGACGATCTGATAAGTACGGCAGGAGCACGCTGGATGCAGGCCGCTTACAACCGGACTGGATGGAAATCTAAGGGGGAGGCCTATGTTCAGCAGTGGACGTCCTATGGCTGAAATGATGATGATGATGAATATGATAGTTAAAGACACCATTCATCTAAGCCATCCGGCACCCAACTAACAAATACCAAACAAACACGGCCTCACTCGGTTAGTATTCTAACTTCCTGGCTCAGCAGGTGAGTGGATGTTCTTTAAGGTAAACACATAATATGGGGTCAAGAGTCTTTGGGTCGAGCGCCTCCTGCGCTCACCACTGCCCAGTAAAGCTATAGAGGCCATCTGAGGCCAACAGTATAGGTCATTTTATTAAAAAAAAGGGGGGTCAAGAAGTCAAGGGTTACGACAAGGATAAGCATCCGACAAGCGCGCGCTGTTTGTGTAATTTCGCCCATATATTATATACAAGAAATTATAAGCCAGACGGACCCATTACGCGCCCGCATTCTGTCTGCCCTAATCTTTATTAGCTTATCTAATTAGCGTAAGTAGGTACTGATTTTATACTCAGGGTAAAATTACATATTACAGTGTGTAAAAACTGTCTGTCAGACTATACCCTTCGTTGGTTAAAAGTCGCCTCGAGTTTAATATATTATTATAAAATCTTACTTGTTCTCTGGTGCGAAGATGTACAGAGAGTAAAACTCCTTTTCTTTAAGGCAACCCGTGGGCTCCATGAATCGAAACAAATCCTTAAAGCTATAATTTCTTCTATCAAATCTTGATGAGAACACACATACGTTGTTTGTTATTGCCATCTGAAAGAGATCTTGTATTAAAATAGTATCAAAATATAATTAATGTTTGTGTTGTAAATTCAAATTTTCTTTCGACTCTTTTAGGTGTTATTTTAGTGAAAAGGGCTAGTTCAATGTAAGCATTTTTCGCAAGAATTTACTTTAAAATTTTGCGCAATTATTGCTCATTTTTAAATCACATTGCAATTTTTAATTCAAAGCCAAGATTTTGAATGTGAAATAAAAAGGGTAATTGATGCAATGTGCAAAATGCGATTATTCGTAGCCTCAAAATATTTATTAATATTTGTATTATAAAGTAAACGGGTTTGCACAAAATCTTAATTTTTTAAACGAAACCTCAACTTCAAATTTTTTTTACGACCAAATCCCTTTTACTTTAAATGTTACGTGTTAATTTTTGCCACGCTATGACAAAATGTATGTGACAATTTCCGCTACATTTAATTCAGGCATGATAATATAATAAATCTAATGTCATTCGTCGTTAGCATCTACGGAAGCACGCAAAGCGAAATAAATTGTGTTGTTAATCGCTATGATGAATGTTATAATGAAGAATTAATGGTCGTGTAGCGATCGACAGAATTCTATATAGGTACCTTAAACTGCTTGTATCTAGCCATTTTATTGTTTTCGTTGCGATTTGACCGCACACTGATCTCGGTCTGTATGAAAATAGTTAAATAATATTATATTCTGCAAAATCCTTTTAAGTGTTAATAGTAAACGAGAGATGTTAAGGGTATAAGGTCCGCTATAAACAATCGCAGTGTGATAACCTAGAACATTGATTGATATAACTAATAATGTACTCTGCTAAAGTATTATAATTTGTACCATAATTGATTAGATCTGTACCAAAATTTTTATCTTATGGAATCACAGTTCTGTATGACTTTAATCCTCTTTAATTAAGTGGCAAGTGCGAATATTAATTATCACACCATAACAATTTTTGGTCTAGTGGGTTTGGGTTGTCACTAGTTAATGTTTTGGCTATTTCTCTTTGATTAGTTATCTCTATAGCGTGTCGAGATGTTGAAACCCATCCGTTTGTGATAGCAACACCAATTTCACTTTGAGACTTTGAAATTCGGTCACAAACCGCGTTATTTCAGACTTGTTAAAGCTTTGAAGACATCATTATAAATGCTTTTGACTTTGATTTTCAATTGAAATTAGAGAGAGCAATTAGGCCTTCACAGCAGCAATGGACGTCCTATGGCTGAGATGATGATGCTGATGATGAATTACGTACTGATTTTACGGATCATTTGACCTTTCATGAAATCGAAGTCAATCAAAGTTATGTTATATTACTCAAACAAGAAGGCCTATAAATTATTTTAGCTGTATAATACAGTCAGACCAATTGAAGGTAAAATTGGCCTCGTTCTCAGCCTGCGCGACAAATGCATAACAGTTAATATTATAAGCTCTTCAAAACAGACACGTTTTATGGTATATCATCGGATATTGTATGTCACAAAGTGGCTCAGTTCTGATAAAAGGAATACAGGCTTAAAATCCAACTTAGGTACTCCAATTCACTGCATGAGATATTTTTCCCAAATTATGCCCCTTCAAAACTCGACTGTACCGATAAAATGCTATCGAATGTACAAAAGCGTTCTTCTTGTAGAGGTATACTTCCAACCCACGGTAGGTTCATTAGTTATAAGCTTTGATAACGTCAAAGGCGTATTTTACAGTGATTTAAAGAATGAATTTGAGTTAGAGACAAAGGAATAACGTAGTAATTTACCTCTTCGTTGATCTGTTTGATGAAAGGCAAAGGTTGGTAGTTAGGTCTGGTCGGTAATGTAGCTTCAGGGCGCGTCTTTGGCGGTTGTGTCAGTTGCGGCGACGGCGTCAGATTGCTTGACTTTACTTCTGACACTGTTGTTACTATTAAAAAAATATATGTTATTATATTAATATGTGTGGTAATTAATAATATGGGACGTCTACCACACATGGTCGTCTGGTCTCAAACTAGGCTGCACTATGGTAACCAGATGACTGATATACACACTTATATAAGCTATTATGAAAACACTGTACTCGATAATTATTATTAGCGATCGACTTCAGTTGCAACACATTGGTATGGTGATCTAGTCAGATATTTTAAATCCGATGAAATAAATCGAACCTTTTGGAAATCTGTTTGGAGTTGGAACTGAATAAAATAATTCGATCAATCACGATCGCCTTAGGGCTCCATATTATTAACTTGTTAATAGTACAGTTATACCTACTAGCCAATAAAATCCTACATTTTATAATACCTGGAGGTTTTATCCTGAAAATTTGACACTTTTTATTCCATTTATTTTTTTATTCATTATAACTACCAACGCGGGATACACAGTACAATATTATCTTATGACTAAGGAATCATGACAGTGGGTTCCCGCATTTACAGAGAGTCACAGCGTGCGCAACTAAACATAGTTGGTTATTATAAAATGTGAAATATACATATTATTATTATCATTATTAGTGATGTAATTTTAGTCTTAGAATTAAATTAAATTAAAAGCTATTTATGATATTCCAGGGATATTCCAGCTATGTACATAGCTTATAATCTGTAGTTTTGGCATGAAGAAGTAACAAACATATACATACACACCGACAAACTTTAACATCGATAATATAAAAAGGATAAGTAGATCATTATGGTGACCCTTTTATATGTATTTTGGAGTAGTGTATTAAAATCGTTTCTTTAAAATACTACAGTTTGCCTCTTCGGCGAACAGTCTAGACGGCAAAGTAACCTAAACTTCAGCTACCGCCATTAGAATAAAAACCTATGATTAGCTTTAATGGTATAACAAATTTTACTATACATTTTTACTGAAATAACGACATGAACACAGAATAAAATTAATATTCCCTTTGAAAATATTATCGAGGTCATTAAGACAACAGAATAAAACGTAATTGATTGTGATGCCTGAGGGTGTTATAATAGGAGCAATTAATTCATTATTCAAAGTAGAAGAATAAATTACTCGAGGGAAACGTTAATTTTAGATAAAGTGGGAATTTGCTTAGATTATCAACGGGAAAGTTAAAAGATACTTAGGTTGACATGCTATTTTAAGTGTAATGTTTTATTCTACTACTATTACTTCGTTGGTTACATTTTCACGGTAAATTTAAACCTATTAGACAGAAATTTGGTACGTAGATAGTAAAGTGCAGACAAGGTTTAAGTATCTGCCTAAATTTTGCATTTTTTAGGAAACCGCAAAAGTTACAGTTATTATGAAAAATAATTATTGTTAAGAGCATAATAATAATATTATATTGGACTACAAATGATCGCCGTGTACGCCTATCGAAAGACCGGGTATAGCCCGTGTTTTCGAGTGATACCTATTAAATTATGATAATTATAAAGTCATAATAATAATAATCATAATTATACAGTCTTTTATTTTCAAAGGCCCTACATGTCCTAAATCCGTTACCTGGAAAAGTATTCTCAAAGCTAGAACTGCCACCCATTTCAAGAAAAACAGTCATAATAGGTATCCTGTAAGTATTTTGTTTCTGATATTGTATGATTAATTGATGTTGTAATTAATAGATATGGTTTTTTTTTTATTTTTCGTAACCAAATTACCCAAAACAGAAAAACCATGGAGAAGAATAAAATGTTGAAATATTCTACAGTAGATAGTTGATACTTACTAGTCAAGTATTCATTGGTGAGGGACAGCCTGTGTGGCGGAGGCTTGGCAGCATCTAATCTAACTGTGGAGTCCGCTGAGAACCCAGCTTCTGGAGCCTTCCATGATACCTGTTATTAATTAAATAAATAATAATAATAATAAATAAATAAGTAGCATTTAAAAAATATAATAATAATAAATAATATAAAAAATCTTCTTTTATAAAAGTTGACAAGTTGACAGTACCTAAAAATATATGATCTTTCATTTTTTACTTGTAATTTAGTGTAAATTTGAGAAAAATTTTAAAACAATCCCTAAGCATTCCTATTTTTATCCCTTTTTCTCTTTTTTTACAATTTTACTCATTTCCTTATTGTAAAAGAAAGTATAGTAAGAATATTAAATTTGGACGAAATTAGTTTTCCTTTAAATTTTAAAACAAAGGCTAGCGACAATATAATATTGAAAAGGTTTGAAAGACAGTTGTCGCCTGTTGCACAAGCTCGTAGTGTGATCATAACGCGCGGATAGGAATGTTTGAACACTCGCCTTTATCACTATAGTATGGATTAGATACAAAGCGGTGGTTTCATAGATTTCAAACGTCGATAGATTTTTATGTATTCGTAATGTTATGTAATCGCAATTTTGATATTGATCAAAGCAATATTAATTAATAGAAGAATGTATATATAACGAATAGTACTAATGTAAATCTTTAATATAATAAAATAATTGTCATATGATATGGTGTGCAAATACCACAAGGATAATTTGTATAAATCCGAATAAGACGGTACGTGCTGAAAATTAGCTGAGCGCAGCACATGCTGAGCACAAGCCAATTACCACAACCACTTTCAATATTATGCACTAGATGTAATTACGTGTTGTTATTAAGGTTGGGTAATAAACGCATTTTTCTTTCTTTCTTTTTTCCTTTTTTATGTTGATATCGCGCCCACCGTCGCCACCGCGCTAGGTTCCATGCACATGGATCTGAAAGGCGCGTGATTATAACTTACATCAGGCAATAAAGGAGCGTTATGTGCAGAAACTCTCCTCGCGGTGGTTGGTCGAGGCGCGGGGAGAGCTGCGTGAGTCGAACGAGATTGTGTGTCGTTCTTTATCACCATTGAGGATGATAAGAGAAGCTCGTTCTTGCGGACGCTTGACCCTGTATCAGTGAGAATTTTTTTATAACAGAATTATTGTTTAAATGTTATACTCTAAACCCTAATAGAGTCAAATCAATTATGGGTTTATCTACGCTAACTCCTACATCCCTACATAAACCAAATAAAGTATATATTATACCTAAATAGGTAATAATATTTTCAGCCGGTTATCCGCGGAGTCATATCGCAGATAGAGAGAGGCAGAGACAGAAAACTAGAGACGTGAAAATTGAGAAGTGCGAGACAGTACGCTTCATATACAAAGAGTTGTAATGTGCGTTAAATGTACTCGTAACGCCACACTAGCGGGATAATAATAATGGTAAGGATTTTGCAAGATTTTTTTTTTATGACAGATAATCATAATCATGTTTATCAAAAATATGAAAAGACCTTATTTATAAATCGTGTAGTTTCGAATACCTTTTTATTTTTAATTAAAATTACCGTATAGTGCCGTTTGCCCTAAGGGCAGGTCTAAAAACCGTTTGTTAGGAGCTTAAAATTTCTCTTACCATTACAGACAGCATGATCCCTCCCATTATTCAAGATGACAGCATCAGAATCAGACCCTGTCCTTTGCTTTTTCCTCCGCAAACTAGGTCTGGACAGTCTCCAGCTGTACCCTCTTTGTACTCTACATTTTTCTTCGCCATTACCTGGCGTAGTTACTACGCTTATGTTCCTGAAATTAGTTACTTCAATATTTAAACGGAATTTCTTTTACAGGATCCGTTCCTTAAATATGTTTTATTTTTGAAATTGTACTGCTTTGAGCTAAAAGAAAACCTGGTAAGTATTTTTAATAGCATTTTAAGACTTTTATAACATAGGGGATTAAAATTACCTACTAGCATCATATTTTTGTTCAAATACTTATGTTTTTGAGGTAGAGTAAACTTAAACACACACTTAGCAGATATCATTTTTAGATAAGGTATCATTCGGGCGACAACTGCATTTTAGATGGAAGTAAATATAAAAAAAGACGCAAAATGAAGGTATATTATTAAATTACCTTCCAAAGACTTTTCTTCCAAAATCTTTGGAAGGTAATTTATATAATTCATCATTCGGTAAGTGATGACTGCAAGTGGCAATTGCATACAACTAGCAGTTGATGTCAGATCGGAATAACATTCGTATCATAAAAATGGCATAGATTCTACGTCATAGAAAAAATACTAGCAATGCCTTAGCGCCTGAACGATACCTTAAAGAACAGTCTATAGTCAACAAAACCACTTACTTCTGTGAACTCAACAAGCTGGACTTATCACTGGTGTTCAAAACATTGTCGTCTTTCTCCTTAACAATGATAGCAACTTGGAGATTCTTTTCGGGTAATACAGGAGAAGGGAAAGGTTTAGGAGTGGTAGGGGTTGAGGCAGGTGAGGCAGATCTTAGAGGAGGAGGGGCGAGGGTGAGGGGAGGGGGCGCGAGGGAAATGGGGGGCAGTCGAGCTTTCTCCGCTCCGAGTTGAACTTGAGCCGAGTGTAGAGTGAGTGTGTAGCTGTTCGGTGGTTTCAAGAGACCTGGGATACTGGCACACTACAAAAAAATTTATTAATATTTTGAACTCCTTTCCCATTATTTTTCCTATTCCATAATCTGCCTCCTGATAATGCAACCGTTTCAACGAGGATACTTCTGCAGGGCTACTGTGTGGACTAGCTCTTCATGATATAATAATATGATAGACCTTATCGGGTTATAAGAGTTAAGCTTGCTGCAGTTTTTAATTGATAGTTCAAATGTTGGTTTTGCTTAAATCTGCATCATTCATGATGAAACTAAGTATTATGATAGCATTTTTCAATTTATGGAACATACATTAAATAAAATGTTTGTTTCGGTTTAGAATGATGGTAATCATTATTATCATGGTAAAAGTTTTAAGCGCTCTTTCGTTTAAATTCCTAACTAGTAACAACTTTAAAAAAAAATGATTATGATATAATCAATTTTTTTATAATAATTTATTTATAATCAATGTCATAATCTATCCCTTACCTACCAAACATGAGATTTTGTATAAATGCTTTGATATACAAGAACACACCGTTATTTAACTGTCTGATGGTGTTAAAGCTATGGATTAAAATTCTAGGACGAAAAATTTGATCTACTTAAAACTATGACAAAAATTTTATAAGTAACTAAAGCAATATCTTACCGAAGTGCGATCAATAGAATCCAAGCTAGATAACATAGAAGACCGTTCTAGCGTTAAAGCCACGTTGAAGTCTCTAAAGGAAGCTCCTGGCTCCAGTGTAGTGGACGGTGAGTCTTGAGGCGTGGCCGCCGTGTGGGTTATCATTGGTAACGCTGTTTCTGTGTTGCCACTGTTTGCTAGCATTTTCTCCTGCAAAAGATGGAAAGAAATAAACGAAATCTTTCAATTAAAATTATTTTATTTATTTCTTTATTGCAAGCACACACAGTATTCGTCCCGTATACAAAAATCTGTATTCGTCCCGAATTGTAAGCCATTTTCGGCACATACTATATTTTATTTTAAAAATTCTTGTTTCGTCCTACTTCTCTGCTCATACTCGGCACAAGTTTTTTTTATAGGCAAATTATAAAATTATTGTAAATATGTTCACATGGTTTGAATGGTATGCGTTTTTGCAGTTGATCATTTAAAATCGAACCGGGTGGACCCGCTATGAAATTTAGTGTCATATTCCCAATCTGACCTTACATTGCTTTCAAAAATGCAAACGACGACATAAATCCATAGATTTACCTAGATGAATTAAATCATTTTATACCTTTACCCTAGTTTGGAGCCGTCGGTCGTGTGTGGAAATTATCCCATATTTATTTGATAGCTTTGTGTCAATAACCCTACGCCTACGAGACAAGATTTAATAAAGAGTTTATCATTTGTATTAACGTAAAAAGAATCTAAAACAAGTTTTATTTTAGGTGATATCTTCAATAATATAATATGAATTATAATTTCCAAGTAGCTTTGATATAAGATTAAATCTCAACTAACTAAGAAAATTGAATGGCGCTGTGGAAGGCATTCATTTGATGTTTGTCGAAGCACTTGTGAATAGTAAAGCAGGCCACCGACGCCTTTGAAAAGCTTGCTTACTGAATAGAAGCTAGGTCTTACAGAGGCCGACTTTCAACCGTACACATAATTTATTATTCACATAATTTACTACTGCTCCCAAATAGACCTCCAAACATCGATGATATATCAAAATAGACCTGATTGGGTCAGGTTGGTCTTGAGGGAGACGTGTTCATCTCAAGTGGGAAACAGAGCCGTTATTATTCTATAAGACCAATGAGTCTGACTAGTGATAGATAAAGTTACACAATATAACCTGCTTCATAATGAAATCCAAACAACGTCACAGAAAATGAAACCTTTTTCGAAGGTAATGGAGCCAAATTGATATTTATCTCACCTTCTGTAAATTACATTTGTTTGATTGGGCACAGTCCTTGCAAAGAGTAGGATGGTGAGTGGATTTAGTTTTTTTTCGTTTCATGGACTTCTCCTTGTGTCCATTCACATCTTCCTTTGCTCTTCTTACGTCATCCGCCGAACGCCAGTAGTTCTTTATTTCGTTCTAAAACAAACATTAGTTAGAAATGTCGAAAGTCCATTATTGGAAATGCCTTTACTACATAATTTAGTGAATCAACAACCTTGGAACCGAACGAAGTTGGTCTATTTTTATTCTATTGTAGAAATATTAACCTTTTAGTGGTTAAGAACATACCAACTCGTAATCGGTTCCCAAATCTAACAATTTATTATCGAAGCACTAAGAAATTGGCATATTTCTGCCGGAACTGAGACAATTTGTCGGGAACATTCCTCATTCTCCAGTTCAGGCCAAGTCAATCTGACTCGTGTCAGAGTTGCTTGGTACTAGTAAAATAGTTATTGTTAGTTTATTATAATTAATTTAGTTTAGTTTTTGTAAAAATGCTAGTAGATAATAATTGCATAATTTTATTTAGTTTATTTAAAGTAAGTATCTTTTGGTCACGTTTGCCGTGATAGCACGCTTGTTATAATTATAGTGAAATTCATTAGTACCCACTTTAGGCTATAAAAGTGTCTTTGTTTAGATTACTACCTTACTTTAATTATTTATTACTTATATTAAAACTGCATTATTTAAATATTTATATTATTTTTTGAATATTACTTTTTTGCAAGAATAGGTTCTGTGGTTTTAAAGTGGTAATTAAAACACAAATCTAATACTTTATTATTTAAACGATATTAATAAATAATATTATTAGGTGATATATAAAAAAAGTAATCATATTACCTGAGATAAACTGTCGCTTGAATGTGATCCCGAGTTTGAGTCATCATATTGTAACTCATTGTTATCCGAGAAACACTCGCTTGACAATTTTGATTTCGCCAATTCTCGTTGCTCACGTTCCCGCCTCTCATTGCGCTAACAGATTTCAATTACACATGAGAATTCACAACAATTCCACAAACGTCAACGCTAATTTGAAGACGGCACTTACCTCAGAACTAAATCCTTCAACGAGAATAGCTACCAACAAGTTAAATAGAACGTAATTCCCAAAAGTCATGAGTGCCACGAAATATAACGCGGCCCAATGGCTCGTCTTTTCCATACCGTTAAACAACACAACATTCCAATCCTCCTGAGTCAAAACCTGAAACGTTAACATCAAAGTGAAGATACACGTGTCTTACGTATCGAGTCATTCTACCACATCAATTCGAATTCACTTTAATAAATCAAAATAAGCGAGGTGTGCTGTCATATTGTAGTAAGTCGTGCCTTTGGTATTGGTAGTAATCCAATGTTAGAAATTAAATTCAACTTAATTAAAAAAATAATTCGTGTTAGTAGCGTGTTAGTGTCGGCGCGTGTTGTGTCATTGTGTTAGTGTACACTACACACAAGGTTATCAAAGGGGAACACAGACGGCGATTTGAGTACACAAGCATAAAAGGTCCAGCATAACTCAGCTTCTAGCTACAAGCAAGATGCACTAACTACTGAGCGCTCGTTAAAATGCATTACGTCTAAGTAGAGCAATCTACTCGGGCGAATCTCTCGCTTATCTAATGAGTTAATCGATTGAGTGGTTACTTATACATTTGTCTATATTGGCAACTTCGCTAAAAGTTGTCAACAAAGACAAAAGTTGAAACAATTTAGTTCATTACGAGAAACACGCATCGTCTATCCTCTAAGAACATATTCAAACGGGATCGCAAATAAACCGACTATATAATACTGTGGTAGCCTAGGCTAGCGGGCAGATCTAGGCTTACCTGGAACACGGTGACCGTCGCCCACAAGATGTTATTAAAATGTTTCCTGTCACATTCACATTTGGGATGGTGCGAGACGATCTCGGGGCAGGTACAGTCGCGCTCGGTGCCATTGTCTTCGACGTACTTGCAAAACTTACCACCGAATAGATACATGCCCAGAATACTGCGCGTGGCGAGCCCGATGAAAAAATGAAAGAAAAACAAAATGCTATGCGCATACGCCGCGACCGATCCGTTCTGACGACAATCGTTGCGAGCGACAATAACACTGCCACCTCCCGTTTGAACGAAAAGATTAAATCTAATGTTAGATACGGACTATATTATGTACACACTAGTCACTAGTGTTATATTGATGCATTGATTTAGTGACGTGCGCCTAAACCTAAGTGTTTACTCGTAAATCGTGAAATTTGGTGCCCGTAAAAAAATTGTTATACTTCAATCAAATGCAAAGTGATCGATAGAAACTGTAGTGTCCATTACATAAACGGTTCAAGCCTAAATGGTTAAGCAGTGTTATCGCCGTTGGGACGTTACCACCAACAACGAGTTTGTTAATAAATCTAATTTATACAGGTACAATAGTTAACATTGTGTTATTAAGGTGCAATTATATGCCTCAGTACATTATTGTATACTTTTATACTGCCTCATCATAATAATGACAATAAAATAGAAATGCAATCAAAATAATACAAAAGATAATAGGCGAAAGTAAAGTGCATAGAGAACAATAAAAATTCATACTGTTCCATAATAGTGGCTTAAAATGTCATTCAATATATTATGCAGTAACTTCAAAATTACACCATCATCCTGATAAATGCAAATTGAAAAGAGATAAAAGGGAAGTAAAGATTTGGGGCAATTAGTTCAGAGTATATTAACATGAAGATTAAGTCGAAGAACGGAGAAAAGTAATTGAAAATTAGATTGTTACTGAAATTAAAAATAAGGATGCTGGGGTCTGTCGAAATTTGTGGAATACTGTTGAATAGGAGAATGTGAAAATTTGGATGGGATATAAATGAAAGGATTAAAATTAGTTCCACAAACTTCGTAAATATAATATAAGTAATACTAAAGTAATAGAAGCAGCATGCAAAGTGATAAGAGATACTGGTAATTGAGTGCAGCTGTAGTGGGAGTTAGTAAATAGAAGAACTGACGAGGAGGTAACCGCGCCCTGGCTCCGAACGACCTCAAGCTAACCTACGTTCAACAAGCTCTCTGACTAAATGTGCTCTCGATTACTTCGATGGAAGTACTGTACGGAACAACGGGTGACGTGACACTAGATGATGTTGGTTCAATTAGTTGCGGATGGTACTATCTTACTACGCGGGTTCTAGGGTAGCTGTTACGCGACTGAACGCTTGTTGGCGCCACGATGCTGCAAGAGAATCTCTTCGCTTGTATATTCATCTATAGTACATAATGTTCATGAGAGGAAGACAGGTCCCTTGCAGCAAGGTGTACGGTCGTTTGTGTACTCGCGTGGTTAGTTTCAAGCCGTCACAAGACAATCTTCTGGTTACTGGAATTGTCATACTGTCATGAGTGTTGACCGCTGACGGGACCCGTTTGTAAGCGTTTAGTAATGTTGCAAGTTCAGTCTGTTTCTGGATTGTCTGTTAGGTATTTGAATTTGAAAGTTGAATACCTGAAACACCGTGACAAAGGCCCACAAGAGCGTATCAAAGTTTTTTCTGTCGCAATCTTGGTCTCCGTCTTGGTCTTTCTCGCAGAATTTGCACCCGAAGAGGTTCATACCGAGGATGCTGAACGTTACCACGCAACATACGATTAGATAACACACGAAAACTATTCACCTTTCCATACATACAGGATATAAACAATATTATATGGGATATAGATAATATAGTATGTGTAGGACCAGACTAATGAGCGATAAAGTGCAAGTGAGAAATAAACTGAAGTGGACGAAAAGCACAAAAGCGTGAGGTTCACTATGAATAAGATAATATTATAAAGAAGAGAAAAGTTGTATTTAGTGTGGATAGTGGCGTGTGTTGTGGAATGTCGAAGACAGAAGTGATTAGGTATACATATAATAAGGATAAGAATGAAAAGAAAATAGGAGAAATCACTCACAGTTAGTGCACGGGTTAGGGGATGCGGGTGTGACAGTTAGGTAGAAACATTCAGAATTTCATAGTTTTATGGATTGTTGAATTAATTCTTCTTTGGCTACGGAAAAATGATAGAGCAATCAATGTGCGATTGCTTGGATATTTAATCTACTCTACTACCGGGAATTACAAGTATAATATTATGAATGTTGAGAATATTGTAATAAATAAAATAACATAGATTTAGGAAAATCCGAAGGCCAGCTTATGAAAAGGTAAATACAGACTAAGTTGTATAACTAAAAAAATCTTCCAGTAAAATCAAAATCAGATATTAAGTCCGGAGCTTAGTATTAGATCTCTAAAGAATCTTACTAAAAATAACTTCGAGAAAGAAAGTATTTTCAAGATAAACTGATAAACTAAAAGAGCAGATTTGCCTCATCAACTTACTGAAAATAAAGTTACTCCTCTGTATAATGTAAAATGTTTTGAGACTCATGCAATTTATGAAATTCCATTTAGATTTCGCTTTAGTTTGCAAATTAAGATTATTCCATTAGATTTTAATAAAACTTTTATTATCTCGCTTAAAATTATATAATAATATTATTATAAGATATTGATGATATTTACCTGAATATAAAGATGAATAAAACGAGTAAAGAGAAAAACACGGCGACATTGTCCATAGTCCGTAACATGACGAACAGTTGGCGGCGCAAGTTGGGCATAAATCTAACCAGTTTCAATATGCGCAGGAGTCGAAATGTGCGCAACACTGATAGCCCAGAACTACCTGCTAAATCTTTCTCGTGACCGTAGCTTTGAGCCAGCTCAAATGCGCTGTAGGAAAAATTGAGAATTATAAGTTTCTATTATTATAAGAACTATCAAATCGAATATTTAAATTATATTTTTCCTTCTAGCCATCGTAGGGCAGTGAAAGCAGTTTGAAATAAAATTGAAGAGAGTATTTATTATATACACTTTATTGTGATCAAAACTATACAGTAGATGTTCTATCCCTATATAGGTATACAAAGTATAGCTTAAAATAAGGTACAGATAAACTTATTGATCCATAATAGCGCGATCTCTTTCAAAACATAATCTTTTTATTGTTCTTCTTGAGTCATTGTGTAATCACGACCGAATAATCTTTGATGATAATCGACCGACGGCATAAGGGAAATTTCGAAGCACAATAACCCCCAATAAATATTAAACCATACAATTAACCATTCATTCAAGTAGAGTCCGATCGAACGTTACTTAACCGTAGCGATCAACCATGGACGAAGGCAAATTATATCAAAATCATACGTATTCCCTATTTACCCATAATAGCTGTAATCTTACCTTAATATAACAATAATGCCGTCAAACACGTTGAAGCCGTTAGATATGTACTTGAAAGGTCCTTCAGCGACGATCTTCAAGAGCATTTCGACGGCGAAAATAGCCGAGAACACAATGTTGCTGATTTCTACAATAACCGTCAGCTCCTCGGGCTGATTATGATACTCAATGCCCATTGAGAGGGTGTTGATTAGGATGGCTAGCAGGATACCTGTAATAATGGATCTATTGAGCAATTACTGGCTTTGTACTAAGGGAAAATACTGAATATCTGATTTAGTTATCTACGTACTTCATAGTCTGCCATTTAGAAATCAGTGCGCTTTCAAAAGTTAAATATTTTCGGAGTTAACTACAATAAAATATTACATTTCAATATTAAATTTAAAGGTGCCTTTAATATTATAGTTTCATTAAGCTGTAATAAATAGAAAAAATCTAATAAAAGGGCTTTTAAATTAGACAATTTAATTAGCGTTTCTTAAATTTGAGTTTAGCTCAGTATATTCTAATAAGAGATCATTTTCTTTTAGTTTATTCGTAATATCGTAACAAATAGACGTATTTCCCGTACCTTGTTGAAAATACTTGTGATCGGCTATATGCTTGATATGTTTTCTCAATATTCCCAAAAATTTGGATATCTTCCTCCAAAAAGTCGAGCAAGCGTTTCTAAAAAGTCCTTTCTTCGTCTCTTTAGCGGCAGCTTCAGCTGCAATCAGCTCGGCACAGCATGAGAAGTCGTCTATTTCAACGATCTACGAATCAAACAATTGATTGATGAGAGTTTTTTATAGACACTTACCTATTCACTTATTTCATTTACTTCTTACCTTTAGAAAAATCTTTTTTTCGCATAAAATTTAAATTTTAGGGCTATCTTTTGCTATGTGAGACTGCTTCGGTGGCATAGGGTCAGGAAAAAATGTTATTGGATATTTCCAGAGCGCCTTTATTAATAAACGAAAATCCACAGGCTGACATGTCAGCCTATAGAAAATCCAAATGCCCATAACCACTGTCGAATGACAGTGTACCCAAGATGCTGGCGGCATTGCCACGTTGAATAGCAATGCTTATACGTTGGGCCAGATAAATGCCAGCATTTTGATGACGCGTCGCCTCGACCAATAGGATATTTCCTGAATTCCTGAATGAAACTGAAGTCTTGAATTGTGCCCGGTGGATAACTCGCCCCCTTTTACACGGGACTTAAAAACATTACTGGCGAAGTTGTAACTACTATCGGTCTGGGGTTCTGGTACATCTCTGCCTACCTCTTTGGGAAAAAAGCATGATATGGTTTAATTTATTATTTTTAAATCCACGTGCTTGCCAATAAGAGATTTAAAATAAAAAAGAAACACTCCAGATGCAATTCACGAAGTAAATAGAAAAGTACGTTTTTGATGGAGAAAACGCCATTCACTCTCCCTCTTAAATTCCTTTATAAAAATCGTTTCAAGCAATCGATGCACGGTTTAGAAATCTACAGAATATCAATACAAGCTCCATAAACGGACGGCGAGAATAACAATAGGAAAGTGTATGTGACCCCTTATTGGCCGATTGAATTCTCTTTCCTAACACTGATCTTAGATAAAATACTTTGGAATGAGAAAAGTTAAAACCAGCTCCATGATACTCTGGAGTTAGCGAAGTTTGCCGCTAACAATAAACCGGTGTGATAACAATCAACTAAAGAGAATAGAGTTGCGTTTCAACTTACCTCAAAGTGGATTGGCTAACCATAGTTAGTGGAATAATTTGCTAAATAGTTTAGGATTGTGGGATCTACTTTGATAACAGATAGAGAGATAATAAGGTATTATGGAGCACAATATTACATTAAAATAAATGTTTGTATCAAGCTAAATAACAGTTCTCTGAATGGTTATAGTCGAGTGAAACAATAAAAGCTAGTAAAATGTTACTAAGTATATCAGTAAAGTTAAATATTATTATTTAAGTAATGCAGCTTCAATTAGAGGTTTTCTTGTATAAATAAATATTTTAATTGGCTTGAATTACCAGATATTTAGTATAGTAGAAATTAGGATAAATTTTATGAGCAACGGATCCTAAAAAAAAGGATCTTGCTTGCGAGCGGGATCTGAACCCTCAACCTTTCATCATGCCACGTCGCAGTACTTTATCTCAGTATGAGTGTAACTTTTTTCCACACAAAATCCCACAAAAACATTGTGACTAAATATATCACCAGATCACAGACTTAAATAGTTTTAGCCAACCGGTAAGTAATGAGAAGCAGTGGTAATGTCTGAATACCGAGCTCTTATCCGTGCACTGAACACAAAGTCGTAATTGTTAAGTGCCTCGTACAAACAATTTACAGTCGTGTTTAGTTCAGATTTAACGCAACTCTATGAGGTAACTTTTAACGAGGCCGTTTGTTGATGTTTCTATTTGGCAGCTTCAGTGACAATGTGTGTAGCTATTCACAGTAATGATATTATGAATCTGAGAAAGCTCTTCTACAAGTAACACAAGTTAATTATGAGTATCACTTATTCGATGCTTCGTTTATTACTGCCTCGGTGGCGTAGAGGGCGCATGCTCGACTGCCAATCAAGAGGTCCCGGGTTCGATCCCCAGGTCAGGCATAGTGTTAAATATTGGATTTTTCCATTTGGAATTATCTCAAAAGCTGCCTGGAGTCTGGAACTGTGCCCGGTATATGGTAATAGGCTCGCCCCCTATTACATGGGACCAATAACATAATGGCGAAATGTGGGTGTATCTACTATGGGACTGAGTCCTGGGTACACCTCTGCCTACCCCTTCGGGAAAAAAGGCGTGAATGTATGTTATGTTATTTTTGGCACGTTAAACTGTAGGTCGCTATAGTTTCCTATAAGATATGTAGGGGGCAGTCGTAAGGTCATGTCGGAGGAATCTTGGTGACCTGAAACTCTGACAATATGGGTATTTCACATAACCCACATGAAATGTCTTGAGCAGTGTAATTGGGGTAACCAGTACTGTTAGAGTATATATTTAGCTTATTATTATGAGCGTAGTTTTATTAATTATTTTACATGGCGAGGGTTGTCTCGTTAATTAGCTGTGTAACAGCGACAAAAATTGGTCTCAGATAAAAGGCTGCAAGGTTAGTCAGGCAAACATTTGCTTGGTGAACACGGCCATTAACACAGATAGCCTGATCACGTAGCACATTTTTTTCTAACGCAAACATTCCGTCATGTACAGTTTTGATAAAACCCCCTCAAACTGTTAATTAGAAGAATATATTTTAAAAAAAGACACTCACCTTGGAATCTCCTTTCTCCTCCCCAGCTCTCTTGCTAATCCCTTTAGTAAGTTCTTCGAAGAAGGAGTCGAGCGCGACTTGTCCCGTGGGCAGCGCGGCGGAGAGCGCCCCAGAGAGGGCCAGCAGTTCTTGACAGGACATGGTCCCGGCGGCCGCCGCTCGGTCCTCCACCGTGTCTGTCGGCAGGTCGAACTCTACGCCCCGGGAGAATGCGTCACTACGACTCTTTAAAAGCTAGATGCGTACAACCTGTGAGGTCTACTAGACAACTCGCTGCCCTACAAGATTAGTACCACTGTACTCATCATGAATAGAGCTACAGTCTATTTCAAATGCAGAGACCATCTTAACATAAAATAACATACAATCACGCCTTTTTCCCGAAGGGTTTATTAAGGGATTAGGGATAATATAGATTAGGGTTGATGTTGATTTGTGACACGCCTACCATTCATTTTGTGTATTTTGGTGGTTTTATGGCAAATATAAATGGCAACTGATGATTTCAATAGAATCTATGTAAGTAGCGAGCGTGGGATGGCAACACCGGGGGTATAATGGGAGAGAGACATTCGATTGTATAGCGAAAAATAAGGTGTTTGACTTCGAGTATTCATGTTTATGATAGTTGGTATCTCATTGGATAGAAAAGGCGCTTTAAAAAACCATGGGCTTATCCAATCAAGCTTATCAATTTCCTAGGCACCAAAACAAAAATGTATTTTTTAGTGTTTTTTCGTCGTCTAATATCACTTATATAATTTATGTACTTTTACGTTTAGCTTTCACTTTTTTTTATTGTGGCCGAAATACCGTGATAAGTATATTGTTAATTACAGATGACAGACACTATGTCTCTAGTTTAATTGTTTTATCCTAGTTTTGTGGTCACTTTGATCTTATGGCACGGTATTTTTAGCTGATATGTTTCTATAGTGACAACTCGACTCAGACAAATTGAGGGGAAAAGCAATGGTGTCTAAAAGTTCTACACTATTTATTTATAAGTTTTTTCAGTTTCAAGTTATATCTATGGCATCTACGTTCATAATATTCGTTAGTTTATAGTAAAAGTCGCGTCAAGCTTTCTTGCTCTACCCTGTACCTCTGCATTAGTAATAGACATTAAAATACAAATGTATACATAATTATATGACTTATATTTATACTGCCTCGGTGGCGTAGTGGGCGCATGCTCGACTGCCAATCAAGAGGTCCCGGGTTCGATCCCCAGGTCAGGCATAGTGTTAAATATTGGATTTTTCCATTTGGAATTATCTCAAAAGCTGCCTGGAGTCTGGAACTGTGCCCGGTATATGGTAATAGGCTCGCCCCCTATTACATGGGACCAATAACATAATGGCGAAATGTGGGTGTATCTACTATGGGACCGAGTCCTGGGTACACCTCTGCCTACCCCTTCGGGAAAAGGGCGTGAATGTATGTTACTCGTATGTTATGTTATGTTTTATATTTATTCATCAGCGAGAAATTTCTAGATAGTTCTCTCAGGTTCGTTGGTAAAGTAGCTCGTTTTCGGATGAATTATTCAAAGCTATCTCATATCTATTTTTTAAAATGTTTCTTGAAACAATATGAAGAATCTATTCCCCGAAAAGTTTTCATCCCAAAGTCTCAACTTGTCAAGCAGTTATTAAAAAATTGCAAGTGTTGCGATTGAGTATTCTTCAGAAAACGATCCAGCTTTAAGATACGAGATATAAGATAGAAAGTATTGCAACCGTGCTTTTAGATTCTTAGTTACTATACCATTATATTCTTTTATCACCCAAACTTTTACTGGCATATGTGTGGTGTCACAATAGATTTTGGGTTATCAGTAATTTTATGTTACGAGTAGTTACTTGTTATTAAGGTACTAGTTGATCGAATTTCCAAATTTGTGGCTTTAAACTTATAGGCAACCACAAGGTTATGAAGGTTTTGGGTTCGGGTATAAGGTCGCACAATTAACCCACGATAAAATCAATATTTCGGTCTTATACAATTACAAGTATGGCATTATTAAATTTCATATACTTAGACGTACATACTGTTAAATAATATGACGGAATTTACAATTAATTATTTTTATTAATAAGCAATGTTATAAATCTTAATTATATATTTAATTGTTATCATAAATAGCAGACAAAAATGTAAATTTTTAATAAAGCACGACGGAAATACTTCTAATAACATAGTCAAAAAGAACATATAATTTTGAGTATAGAATAGTTTTAAGGCGTAAAGAGCGTAGGAAAATTAGCCTATTAAAAGGGTTACCAAATCATATCGACAAATAGTTTAGTAACATCGACCTATACCTATTCTGTTCTAGTAAGAGAGAGAGGAAGCGAAGATTTGAGCATCCACAATTTAAAAATGTGACAAATAATCATATCTATTATATTAAGTAAGTAGTAAGAGTGATTTAGAACCAGTTGTTATGTGTATTCATCGACCAGAGCACATATATTTTCGAAGTTCGCCTGATACGAGTAATAAAAGATATACAGCAGCATACTACAATTACAGTTACCTGATGAGAAATTACGAGTAAAACAGAAATTCGCATGTAATTCTCATGCAATGCAATGGCATGCAATTATTTTCTTTGCCATGGTTTTTCTTTCAAGCTAGCTAGTAAAGGTAATTTTGCTTAGAAAATCAATTCAACATCATGGACGAATTTACAAAAGATATACTTCCATCATTCAATAACAAAAGTCGGCTATTTGTGCATCCGCTTTGCGAATTTTCGTCCGAAGGAAAGCTGCATTATTAGTTAAATTTAATGGTTGATGGTATTCCAAATCTATTAATAATATTGTGGATGCTCAAAAACAAGCGTGGCTAATAGTCGTCTAGATCTACCGTCTCTAGACTCACCACTTTGACTCTTATGCCAGTCACGCTGACACAATGAATCTACAAATTGAATTGTTAAAATGTTCATTGAATAAGTAGATTTTTCACGTCAAACTTTGAAGATAAGGCGAGAAAGTTCGAGGTGCGAATGAGCAACAGGTATGGTATTTTGCGTTTTGTTGGAAGATAGAAAAGTGTTGTGTTTAACCAAACACAACACTTTACCCTTTTTTCTATAACATTATTATGTGACTACATTATACATGGAATTTATGGAAAAATCTAACTCTACTTTTTTATTTTTGTGAAAGGAGAATTAGACAATCAGGAATCATAATCTCCATTCAAAGCTCAAAAACGTGGTCTTCTATATTTTGTTGATCTTGTTCCTAAAATAATTTATTATTACCTGGGTTTTAGGTAATTAGCCATGGAAAGGAAAAAATCCTTGTTTCCTAGACAGAAATCAAGATTCGGGACATTAGCCGAATTAAAATGAAGACTGATATAAAGTAATCATATAAATGTTCTTATGTAAGAATAGGTACAGCAAAATATTATTAGTGACATTATAATAACAGCACCAAGCTACCACAATCACCAAACATAAAAAGAAATAAAATCTTTGGACTTAGGATAATCCATTTTAGGGATCGTTCTAATAGGGCATTTTGCCTGGCTTAGCGCACCGGCTTCAAATTACCTCGTGTAAATTTAAATGCTCCATAAAGGTTTGAGTAACGAGCCTTTTACCATTATTTTTATGCCTATCCTTTCTTGATATACCATTGGAATTATCTTTCAACCCAAGGCTCGATTATGTAACATTATAGCTTGCTTGAATGGTCTCTTCATTAAATGCTGATAGGGCTTCGACTGAATATCAATGGCATAGAATTTAGAAAACGACACTAATTTTACCCTATTGATACTCAATATAAACCTCTTTGCACTCACAAAATCGTAAAGTACCAGTAATGCACACACACCTACGTCGCCCAATGTTCTTCAACCCGGCGGCCCTATTTGGCGAAATAATTTCACACAAGAATCATGCTGAAAGAACATCCGTGGATATGAATCCATGTCGCAGATAAAAAGCCGCCGGGTTGTGTCAGCGAGCCGCTGGCTTAGGTGATGTCCATCAAAACTCATTTTTTGATTGCCTCTTTGGTCGCAAGCGCCACTGTTAGCATGAGGTCTTGAGTTCGAATGCGAGATCGGGCAAAGTGTTGTTGGATTTTTCCATTAGGAATTTCTCCACAGCATAGCATCTTTTTGCATGGTTGGTCGCAAAATGCTTCCGGCTCGCTCCCTATTACAATTTGGGACTTAAAAACATAATTTGAGAAATGTCGTTGTGCTAGGACTGAGTACAGCCTAACCCTTGAAAAAAACAAGTTATGTGTCAAGTCAAGATACCTGTCTGAGTCATTTTCTCCGAAGAGCAGACATTATGTGGATGCGCGACGTGCGGCGTGCTCGGCGCGTGGAGTAGCACGGTGTCACTGAACATTACTGAGGACCGGCGGCGGGCCAGCGATGGAGGTGACAGGAGAGATAGATTTGATGCGTTCTGTTATGGAGAATATTTATCAATAAAAATCAGTAGCTGCGATGTACTTCAGATGAAAGACCGAGTTGATTCTTTGAAAAATATCACATTAATGATATTTAATGACTTTGTTGTTTAAAATAGCTTTAAAACATATTAAGTATACAAATAGCTTGTTTAAAAATAAAACCTAACTATAAAATTGTATGAATTCCCGTCATATGCCGATCCATGCAAGACACAATGCCAATTCTATTGTGCCTGAAGTCGTCGTACTTCGTAACGGATCTGACAAAGAAACCTGATGATATAACACCGAAATTCAATCATCATTCATTGCATTTTCCCGCGTCGATCCGGTGTAACATTACCTAAACATTTTCCTATAAGGAAGTCAGGAAGCCGGATACACGTCGAGATCGTGCTCCAAGACTTTGGTGGAAAAGATTTACCTTTTCCTTCAACACTGATTACAGTAAAGTTGAATAAATATAGGCCTTTCGAAAAGAATATGTAACGCCAATCCATTGTGTAAGTTCAAATGACCCAATCATCCTGAATTTTGATATTTTTAGCTAAGTATGAATAGGTAAGTAGTACCTGTCAGGTTAAACAATTTTACATCAAGCCATTTAAAATAAATATGAGGTTATACGAGTTGAGAGTCAACTCGGCCGCCATTAATATTGTCATTTTTTTGTAGAAATCAACTCGGCAATGGGTGCAAATTAGTACAACAGTCATTCATTATAATATTACGTGTATGCTCTTTTTGTTCTTGGGTGCAGCTTTCACTTGATTATGTGTTTATAGAGACGCTCAGATTTTTGCATGTACGCGCGATTATGTAAATGTGTGCTGTATCTGTTTACCTCACCCCCACAAAAATGGCAGAAAAAAAATAGTACCTACTGAAAATAGCGAAGGGCCATGCTATAGTGCTATAATATTATATTCAAAGCAAGCAAAATACCCTCGAGGCATAAAAGATTACTTTCTCGCTAGCGTAAAGTGCGCGCGCCCGTGTGCGTGTGTTTTTGTACCATTGCATGCACATTACCTTCTGTGTGTATGTTGCCCACAGATATGGATCTAAATAGATGAAGCATGTCCGTCATTCTGTATTAAAACCAAGCGTGCCACTTTTTTTTCTACCTACTGTGACGTCATGAGAGCGATTTATTAATGGCAATACTCCTTCGGCGCCAAACCGATTCAAGTGGCTTCACCAACGTAATAAATGACTATGATGATTTGAAATCGATATTATTCGATTTCATTGCCAGAGAAATGATATATTATTTTAAGTTACCTAAATGTTTTTTTCGAAATTTAGTTTTTCGTCCTATGCCGATACCAAAGACGTTATTTATTTATTTTATTGTAATAATATGAACGCGTTAGCTTTTATACATATTATCAATTACTTAAAATCTATACACAAGACGATAATAACAATATAATTTAAACAATAGTAATAATAATAATTTTCGAGCGAACAATAATATAATTTGAAAAATAATATAATAACAAACTTAATTGAAATTAATAAACATTATAATAGTGTTACATTCTGGAATAAATATTATCGTTACGATCATAATTCTCACAAAATCGTAGCAGTAAGGCTAATTTAGCACGCCATTTATCATTAAAAATATCACATTCAGGATAGGTAGTTAGGAATGCGTTGAGGTCTATAGGTATAACGCCTTTGGTTGATACTGGTGGAGCACAGACTAAGTAAAACAGCGTCGAAAGGAGGCCATAGATCTCCTTTTTGACACGCGAAGTACACATGCTCGCTTGATCTATAGAGGTCCGTAGCCCTTATAACCTGTAACGTGTAAGGTAAGTGTGTCAAGGTCGTACCTCGAGATCGGCGGCGGAGAGCGAGGGCACGCGCAACAGGCTCGGCCGGCTCAGCGGCTCTTCCCCGCCCGCACATTCATCAGACTTGCCGCCGTTGCTCTGATGAAGACACTTTATTATAAGGGTAAATTCAAACCACAGATCACTATAATTAGTACTACGTACAGATGCGACAGTGGAACGGCGCCGGAAAGTTTTGCAATATGTGCGATTGTCGCTGTTGTCGCACATCTACTTTTTTTTTTCTAACTCCGAAGGAGATTAGGAACTAAGGAGTTCATAATCTCCTTCGGTGGAGTTTTGCACATTTTATGAATGGCATTGACATTTTATAATTCATTGCAATGTGACAACTAGTGATGTGAAAATATTACACTAGGTATCGACTAAATTAGTGATGTCCCTTTTATCGATACATAATTAGTGACGTCACTCTTTTGGTCCTGTATTACTTGAAAACTTAATTTTAAAGTAAATAAAAACAAACATACATAGATCGACCGGATAAGTATGGAGTTCCGGCTACAGTTAAACAGTAACCAGCTGTATTTAGCTATCAATAGTATGGATATGAAGATTCTGAATTAGAGGTCCTAAAAGTTGTAGCCGTCATGACTTGCTGACCATCTGTGTTTCCCTATGACTGAAATAAAATTAGCTTTTTTACTATTTAAAAGAGTTTAATCACTTATAATCCAAATAAATCTTACTATAATAAATAATATTATAAACATAACATTCACGCCTTTTTTTCCTGAAGGGGTAGGCAGAGGTGTACCCAGGACTCAGTCCCATAGTAGATAAATAAATTATAATAATATTATGTATAATATTATAAACTTTGTTTTTTTTGTTTGTAACGAATAGGCTCCGAAACTTCTGGACGATTTAAAAAAAAACTTTCACTTATAAACAGCTCAATTCGGTGTGAGTGATATGGGCTATATGAGATTTTGAAAAAAATAGGGATCCGTAAGGTAACTGCAATATGGTGAACCAAGGTGTCACATTATTAATTATTACCAAATATATTCATTAATTTGCGTGCGCTGGATGAAATCCATTGATGGTAGGGTAAAATAATTTACTAGGGGTTTTTAGTACTTACCAATATGTACAATATAGTGAAGGAACATTATATACATCTATTTTGAAGGAGTCATTATTTTTCATTAGGTGTGAAAACTATCGATGGTAGATTAAAATAATAATAAATATAATAATAAACAAAGAAATAATAGTTTGTAGAACTTATCAATTATCAATATCTACAAAATAGTGAATGAACATTGTATTCATCTATTTTGGTTTAGTCACAATAATTTTTGGCTTTTGGCTAGTATAGTTTTTGGCTTCTCCTGCGTCCTGCATCCTCAGGCCCCAGCAAATATAACTGATGCATGTTATTTTTTAATAATAAACCCATATTAGCAAATAGCATTGCAAATAGCAATAATAAACATGCTTATAAAATTAATGCTAAATTACATTAATTACCATCACTATCACTATAGGTCTCCCAATAATTTTTTTTAAAACTGAAAAATAAAGGTACGTAAGTTATTAATGTTATAATTTTATAAAAACAACACTTTTTGGTTTGCCAAGGTAGGGTTAAAAGAAAAAAAGTATCCCGGGTATAAAAATTATGTGTTTCAAATCTAATTTTTACTCAATTAGTGGTCAACCTATACCTTCTGAACTTAGGGGCATGCCATATTCTATTTCTTTAGCTGTAAACAAGCAGGGGTATGAATAGCGTGTCCTTCGTCCTTGTCTATCTAGCTGGCGTATTTCGAAGTGTCTGTGACACACACTCTTTCTTATCAGCTGCTCCTTGGAAAGTCCGACGAGAAGGGGATTAGTTGGCACTAAGAACTGCAACCACAAGCTTCTAAATTTATCGTCCTTTGGAATGTTAAATAAGCGGTGAGTAGCGCTTGTTGCATCGCAACCACTAACACAGCACTTTAGCGTCGCCATGGCAAAAAAGGCGTAAAAATCTGGCTAGACTCAAGTATTAAAACAATTAGGAAAAATTCTGATCAGGATTCTACAACTCAACGAGAAAATCACAGGATTCTTGCAGACATGACATGACTCATGACAGTGCAGTCAAGATGACGTGTTGTTTTTTTTATTATTCGTGCACAGTAGCGACAAACGGGACATTAGAAAACAAGCTGTCTCAGCCGTGATTCAAACTAGAGAACTTTCTACAAAAACTATGCATCGAAATAAGGATGTACATAGTGGTTCTCTGTTAAAATCTAACGATCATTTTTATTATTCCATTCATCATCATTATCATCTCATAGGACGTCCACTGCTTAACATAGGCTTCCCCCATAGATTTCTATCTAGTCCGGTTGTAAGGGGCCTGCATTCAGCGTGTTCCTGCCGTCTTTATCAATTAGATATACTATTAAATTTGATATGTAGTAGTAATTTGATAAGACTCTAAACAATAGATTTTGTTATAGAGTTATAGATAATTTAACATAACAATAATATTCAATATTACCATTCCAAAACAAGGAGACAAACGTTTATTATTCAAGGTTTATTTCCTCGGTGCCATACTCAGAGCACATTAAATCAAAGTTATTGCCACATAATGTATTCTATTATGCATATCATAATCATTATGGAGGTAGGATAATAAATTGTTATAAATGAAGAGGCAATGGGAATTTATCACTACGGCATGACAGCATAATAATTATGCTACGACATTTCGTAGCAGCGTAGAACTCTCGTAGCGGTAGCGGTTGCCTTCGTAAATATAAAATAAAAGTATTTGTAAATATAAAAGTTTTTGGACACTCAGCGAAGTACGAGTAGCGATATAAGCAAGGGTGATTCTGGGCTCGTTGTACGCTAACGGAACTTAGGGTAGAATTCACTAAACTCTTAACTAATAGTTACATAATCTGCTGGTTTACTTCTAGATATCGTCACAGCATAATAATAACTCTATCAGAAATGTCATCTCCTTCGATAAACGTCAAAATATCTAAGCGGCTGTCAATTCCTACGCTTTTACGTTAGCAACTTTATTTATTCTGTGGCTTTACCGGAGCGCAATAGAAGCCGGCCGGACCTACCTCAGGCATCGCGGCTAGGGGGGGGGGGGGTTGGACTCCGCTCTCTGTCATACCGCACCCCATCGTTGGTCCGTCTAGACGCTCAGTTGAACTACTAATAGATAGTTATACGTATGATACTGAACGCATCACCAAACGTAAAATGTGACACACACTAAAAACTTCACACCTTCTGACTAATAGGAATCTAATAGATGATCCGTTTAAAATTCGGTGAACTTAGACCTAAAGACTCTTTACATAAGAAACTATCTGCTAAAGTAGATAAAGTTGAAAGTTTGAGTTTCACAAAACTGTAAAGTTTTGGGGAAGTTTCTCTTGAGATGTGGGCGGACACGTCTTTTATTTACTATTTTAGTCCTTACTAGGATGTACCTCAAGTTTAGTAAACATAACAAGAGTTTAAATTACTTAGGCTGGGTTTTTTGATCACTGGTTAAGTCGACCAATGGTTAATTTTTTGACAAAAAGTTCAAATTTGACAATATTCGTTTTTTCTTCCCTGGTTAACTATATTTTTCCACACGATTTAACCATTGGTTATAAGTTTAACTATAGTTAGTTTGACAAGTGGTTAACTTAACCGTAACTAACGACCAAAAAACCGGCCCTAATAATAATACAGCTGAATGTCCATTTCAAAAATATAATTGTAACAAAAAAAATAGTTTTTATAAACATACGAATTATTAAATAACTTTAAAAACACCTTGTATGAAGCGACAAAATGCTGGAATGACATAATATATCGAATAGAAACTGTAGTAATGTCGTTTTACATTAAAATTGAAATATTTTTTGATTACTGCTTTTGTAATATGTAACTGGTTAAAAAGTATTATTCTATTTAAATACAGCTAGTATTTGAATAAATTAAAACTTCTCGTTTTCATGCCCCACGGTTTCACCCGCATAGTCTTCGTTCCCGTAGAAATATCGGGATAAAAACTACTGAATGTGACATTCCAGGGTCTAAACTATCTACATACTGATTTTCAGCCTTATCGCTTTTGTAGTTTTGGCGTGAAAGAGTAACAAACATCCATCTATCCATCCATCCTCACAAACTTTGACATTCGTAATATTAGTAGGACGTCATGAGTCATTCTGGGCCGAAAGCTCACACATTTTGATTAGTCTCTTTTATCTCTAAAAATTAAACATTTAGCAATAAGCTTTCAGTTTAAGAAAAGTTTTAATTAAAACCTAATCATTTCCAAAGTTCGCTCGTTAATTAATTGTTATTTAATATCTCGGAATATACATAATTACACGTAAAAGCGAAATTAACATCAATTGAAGCCTACCTACTCGAAATTCCAAGCCCCGACGCTAACAACGTAATTCCGAGTCTCGGGAGACATTTTCGGAGAAAGTTCGAATATTGGGAAGAATATGTAACTGAATTTTAATATCTCAAGTTTTTAATCTGTTTAGGGGATCAAAATTTCGGAACATATCATTTGGTTAATTATTTTGACTATTTGTTTTTTTTATTGTATCAGTGTATTAAATTATTAGGGACATAATAGTTAATAAGCTTAAAAATTGAGACGGCACTGGCTCCTAAAACACAGTTTTTAACTAGTTTCAAAATAAACCTGTACTATATTTATTATGTCAATAAAGATATTTGATATATTATTGATATTGATTTTATAAGATTTATTTGCTTTTGTGTCACACTTTCATGTAATGAAATAAATGAAAATATTAGCTTCCTCACCCGTTATTACTAACACAATTATTAAGTGAATTAATTAATTCACGGGACTTTATAAATATTTCATAACAAAACAACCTAATCAAAATCAGTTTTTTGTTAAATTAAGCGGCAATTATGCAGATGACCCATAACTTCTTCTCATGAAGTCAGTGTATGTCCGACCGTAATAGTGCTTCTGACGACATGACCTAGCGAATGTCGTCTGTAACGACAGCTGGTGCCAACAGGTTTACATGCCTTCCAAAGCACGTTAGCGTCCAGATACGAGGTAGCAGTATACTTAGAGACCGCTCATTCCCGCTGGTCCCACCAAGCAACAGGGACTTTTTAAAAAAGTTGTCTCATTTGTCACCACTGGGGACTTGTTGGACAACTTTTAAAATCCTAGCTGTCACCAGTGGGGACGAAGAGAATGACCCACTTAAAAAAAAAAGTCTCTATTGTCACCACTGGGGACGAAGAGAATGATCCGATCCGTATCAAAATCCTTACACATACCTACTGTCGAGGACTCATGATGGAAAGGAGTTGCACAAATTTTATTGTTTTCTTACATTTGGAATAGAAGTTTACCTGTGTATGCACCCGAGGACAACAAGGGTGGTGGTGTTTGGGTCTAGTAGACGGCAGCTGAAGAGTTTCTCTACTTGTACGCCATTGTAGCTGGGCACGTTGATATCTGTATAACCTTCGAAAAATAAAAATAATCTGTACAATTCTACAGTCTTGTGAAGACTAGCGTAAGGAACAAGTGCCTAAGCTTTGTTGTCGTCGGTTCAAGACCGGTATAGACCAAAGTGGCGCTGGCTTGACGTCTCAATCTGTTGCGACATGAGTGGCAAGGTAGCAATAACCTTACTTTTTTATGCCCAAGGCCCAGGCCTAATGAAGAGAAAGAGTTACCGGAAGGGAAGCCCCGGCTGTAGATGGGGCCTAGCAGCCGGGGTAATTCCTAAAAAGATCGACCTTAGAAAGACCTTAAGTATTACTACAACTTTTTGTAACGCGTTGTAATGTGCTACAAGATTTTTTGAACGCCACAATTCTTGTAAAATGAGAGACTTCTGTTTAAAACATAAAATACACACAAATCATTTTTCGCTTTACCTTGAATTTCACAGAAGCATTTTCCACATAAAAAAATGAAAAATACATTACGGTGGCTTATGTCCACATAATTCTTTGGATCTATGTTAAAATCACGAGTAAAATATATATTCGAATGTAAAAACAAAGATTCGTGAAATGTAAACAGTGAAACCTCTACTTTGAACAAAATCTGGGTTCACTGTAACGCGCGGATAAAGAGATTTGCAAACAGAAAATGTTGGCTCCGTCTACGGTAATTTTCCTATAAAAAATACACAAACATACTCCCAAATAAAATAAGAATCAGTCAGTATTCAGCTGGTCTCGTATATTACATCGTATATTGAAATATTCAGTTCAATAAGACGTTATGATCGACGGGTTGGAGTAATAAAAAGTTCTTTAGTTAAGCTTGTGTTGAGTAACGAAAATATTTTCATATGAAAGTCTCGGTCTCGGTCTAGTTGTCGTGTTTTGGGATTGTCACAACAAAACGATAAAGTTGGACGACAGTAACTGTAATGAAGTTTGGAACTTTCATGGAGCAGAAAAATACTTTACGCAAGATAATGGGAACATAATACAAATGTTTGGTATTTTTTTACCATGAAATAAAGATGAAAAGAGGAATAATAATTGTGCTATAATTTACTTGATTAATAATACACCACACAAAAATCCTAAATCGATGTTATTTTATGTTACTCAAAAAAAGTAATTTTACTATTTTTTTTTTTACTTTAAGCTCTTACTTAGGTATATAAATAACTAGCTACCCCGCGGTTTCACCGGCGTATTTTTCGTTCCCGTGGGAATATTGGGAAAAAGTACCCTATGTTATTCCAGGGTCTATAAGCTACCACATGCCTCAACCCAATCCATTCAGTAGTTTTGACGTGAAAGAGTAACGCTTACGCTGACTGCACCGAATATTTTCTAATATTAGTATTGGATTGTGTTAGATTTTCGATTGACTCTCATATACGAGCAGCATCTACGCGTCGCTTGCGATGATAAAAAAAACAAAGAGAAGAGGCTTTAAGTGAGTTGATAAATTATATAAAGAATGAATATAATTTTATTATTTATTATTTATTATTATTTATTATTATTATGAATTAATAAATTTTCGATTTGCTTTTAACATTTTAATGTTCAATGTTTAACGGTCAAAATTCATTATTGCCCCTATTTCCTTTTGTGTATATAAAATATATTATCAAACTTGAAAAAAAATTGATGCATTTTCTTATTAGAAATTAGGGAATTATATATAATACGGCAGTGTTAGCCATAGCCATAGTTAGTATTAGCCAAGTTCGCAAAGCAAAATAGGGACACATATTATGTTATACGAACCATATTGGATTGGCTCATTTTTGGCCGTACATAGAATAATTACTGTAACTTACTTGATCTTCTTAGTCATTCTCCGCTTAAATCTCCTCCACAAATGGGCGACATATTTGACAATCTCCGCATAACAAGTGGCAGGTTCACTATTATTGGTAGAAGATGCAAGAGTCGAAGTGGAGGTGAACCGCGCCCTCTCCGCTCTCATGCGCTCCATTTCTCGTTTCTTGGTTTCACTGAACTGGGTCGCAATGACGACCAGGCAGAGGTTGATCATGAAAAATGATCCAATCTACAAGATTTTAAAACGTGTGTCAAAAAGTATAATACACGTAGTGTGACCTTCGGGATTTCCAAAAACAAATAACTTCACTACACATAATGACCTAAATATCAAATTGGAAGGTCGAATTATTATTCCCTAATAATTTTAAAGGAGATATTCTGAAATAAATGTAAAGTGAGCAATTGTTTAGCCCTTTTTTTTTAAAAAGATGCTCCATGCATAGATTACAATTAAAAACAATTGACGCACGTAAAAGCCAGTAGGTACGTAATAATTTGCATTACAATAATGAATTTCAATTCGAAAGTTGTATTAAAAGCTATTTGCCCTTGATTGTGGCGTGTTGTTTTAATTAAGTTTGATAAAGTGGCTCATCTTTATTTGACAGGGACGGTACCCTTATCACATTTTATCAAACCGTTTGGTTTCTTAAATAAATATTTTAACACTCAAAACGGAAATTACATTATAATAGGGACGTCGATATAATTTTTTTTATGAAAAGCAGTTATTTGAACACTTACCACAATTAATAGTACAAAATATATCCAATCCCAAAAACTATGTGCGTCTTGCACGTAGTACATAATGTCTGTCCATCCTTCTAAAGATATAACCTGAAAGAAATATCAAAGTACTTAGATATGAGTAAGATACAGTAAGAATTTTTGTTCTAGTAGATAAAACTCACCAAAAATATAGCGACCCAGGCTAAGCCAATATTGTCAAAAGAGATCGTGCCTTGGAAAGGATTTGATCCTCTCTGGGTGCAATTAGTATAATACTGATTCCAATTGACGCATGACGAATTTGTCGGCGTATTATATGAGAACGGCTTGGCCGTCTCGTTACAGACCAAAGGCCCGTATCTATACGGAGGGAAGTCGCCACATCCATGCATCCCGCTGTCTTCAGGCGTCGTGCAAATATAGTCCAACTCTTTCGAGAACTCGTAGTAGAACGATATGCTGCGCAACAAAAAGCCAATTTCAAAACCGAAACTTTAATACTGAACTTGGGTCGGGAAACGTAAGTGCCACTTAGATGTTTCAAATTGTGATTAATATGTTTTGTGACGAAAGGTCGCATGTTTTATTCATGAGATCCGAAACTGTTAGTAATGGATGCAGCCGGCTTGGAAAGGGAACTGCTTATACAGAGCTATTTCAAACATTCAGAGTTATTTTTAAAGGCGCTATTTAGTTGCCATTAGAACAACGTAAATAGAAAATGCCAAGTTCAGGGTTATGCAACGTGAAGCAAACGAAAGCTCTCATGCTTTTAGAATCGACTGAACTTGACATCAGTATCTGGGCTACGTTAGACATAATGTATTTTGGGAGCTGACCGTTTGAGTTATAAATTAAACGGTTCAAGTTCTCTAACATTAATGCATGCAACGACATCAAGTTAATAAAGCATGCAAAGATGCTTGTTGAATTTGGGAACTAATCTATTAGCTGAGTCGATTAATGATAATGGTGACGACAATAAAGGTTGCAAAGCTTGGAATCGGAGAAGTAAGATTAACGTTAGTTGCCTTTCAGCTATTATCGTTTAACGAGTGGGGAACATGTCCGAACACGAGCAGTAGCCGTAACCCACATCATTTAGGGAGCCCGCTCGTTGTCCTTCATGACCGCCATAAGCTTTTTATTGTGGTCTCTTGGTTCTAAAACGTCACTTCGATGTAAACGAAAGACGAATTACCCACAAATGCTGCCAAGTTCCTGGCAATCAATCTTTATATAAAGTTATAAATTAGGTATAGAAATAACAAGCGTAATCGTATATTAATGAGAACACACCGATGAAATAAATAAAGCTCATTCTGGCAAACAAGGATTATGCAGCAAATGTAATGTGTCTAATGTTTAATTAATGTGTTGGTGGTCAATATATTATTGTTATCCGACAATAGGAATGGTACAGTTCATTTAGGACACATTTTATGACTAAAATCCAGCTAGCAATATCTTTTCGCATAACTACAGTTGTGTTCAAAGAAAATAGGAGTGTAATATACATTTTATACACATTTAAGAGGAAATCGAAATAACTATCCATGTGTAACTGATCAGAGAACAAATTGGCAGTTCTTATAAACATCGGACGTTTAGATGAATTAAGTTTCGTGTTGGATAGGTATGTTAGTGTTTCAAAACTGCCAATTCGTAAAAGGGAAGCAATACAATAGCACATCTGGACGGCAGATGTGTAAAGGTACACGCAACAACAGATCGCAGTATTCTTAAGAAACACATTAATTTTTATCGCATATTCTTACGAGTTGACTCTGACGCGCACTCTGTACCATTCGGACAGGTCTCTGGAACATAAATTTAGGACGCCGTGATGGGTGTTATGTACCTATAATTAATCTGAAGGTGGTTAGTTCATGACAATGAGTGACTCCACGACCCAAACTCTGAACATAGCTGTCGTAAAGTCATATCTACTACTTTGGCGTGAATTAAATTAGAGAAGTAAATGCTCAATGTTCCAACATTGTTTTGTACTCTTCACTACGTGGTCTACTCTGTTTTATGTCGTAATATGCGGAACCATTGCAACGTGGCAGGCATAGTACTTCTTGCCACATTATCTAATGATTCTCCATGCGTGTAAAGTCCTATTACAATGTGAGTATTGACGGAATGCAATATTTAAGTGTTATGATGTTAGTTCGTAAGCTCTCAACATGCGCGTTAAAAGTGTCGGCTAGTAAGTGCAGAAATTGTATGCAATGATAAAATATATATTGAAATGACACTGACGCCACAGCCATGTACGACGTACGAGTATTGAGTAGGTGGGCGGCGAATGGCGAGGATATAAGCGTTAAATATTGCATGCAGTCAACGTTAGCAATGGGACGTGCCGCTAAGACGAGCGCTCGCGAGCAATGGAACAAAATGAAAGAGATGTTTCAACAGCAGCCATTTCATCAACAATATTTCCACTGCCTCAATTAAGGGTATTTATACTCAATTGATCAACTTGTACGGTGGAAACTAAAGGAGACTCGTAGAAAATAAGTCTTATTAGATCTTAATGTAAATTGATGATATCGCTATAATGAAACTTACTTAGGCCTTAACACGTTTTGTGGTAGCATGAGTTCGCATCTCTGCCTGAGGATGCCTTCCCACAGCTGAACTCCAACGATGCCAAATATGAAGAAAACGAAGAAACATAGTAATAGGACATTTCCGAGCATAGGCAACGTGTCGAGAAGGAGCATCACCAAGATACGCATACCTGAAAGTAAAACTCGTTTAAGTATTGTAATAATAAACAATTCTTCTTGATAATCTACTGTTCTGCAGCAGGTAAGATAATATTACGAAGCAAATCACAATACCCACCGTTTATCTGGAAAATTATGGGACTAAAATATAAAAGATCGCTATTTGAAAAGAAGAATTGACTCATCAAAGACCTTGTAGGTTGAAAACCACGATAACTGTTAAATAATCTCCAAGTAAACACAAATTCAACACGAACAAAGACGAGCAAATAAAAATACGCTGCCTTCGGAATTAGCGGAAACTCGCTGAACTTTGTGTAAATTCATTTACCTACCTATTGCACTGCTGAAGTGCAGTTTCACATGAACGGACAGATGGATTTCAATTAATTTATCCGCGGGCAGAAGTGTTCCGAACAGGATTACGGGGTGCTGCCATGATTTGCAGCCGTTGTTATTTGAATCTATATACAGCTTAATTCAACTATTCCAGCTTTTGTGAGCACATGCTAGCTCAAAACAGAGCATAAATCACAATTTGTGATTCAATTTAGCGGAGTAAAAAGGGCACATGAGAGCAATAAATCGTGCGAGGGCAAATTAGTGCCGATGTATGTCTAACCGCAATGCTGGTTCGATTTAATTTGCGGTTGTTGCATTGTCCTAGCTGTTTGTGAGACCCAGATGGGGTTCAGCGAAACTTCAGAGCGAGCGTCTTTTGTTCGAATGTTAACCATTTCCAAGTCGTGATGGTTCACGCGATGCTGTACAGATTTATTGAATTCCAATAGTTCCCTTATTCAATTAGTTGCAAATGTTCACTGTTTTGTGCAAAGTTTACCAACTTACCCCGGCGGCAGATATTTAATAAACAATCAGAAATTTGCGCTTAAAATCTTTCAATAAATACTACAGTTTCAGTATTCTAAAAATTTGGTCTTGCAAAATTTCAGGTTCGAGATAAAAGCTACGGTCGACGATTTAGCCGTAGAGATTAAGGGAGTTCTCCGACTCACGGAAGGGAACAAATTTCCGCCTGGAAAGCGGCAAGCCCAAAGGTCGTGATCATTAAAACATGATTAATGCTCCAGCTAAGATCACTTGCTCTAACGGATAATAACCAGTAAGTGGGGTTATTAGAATTTTATTATGATTTTGTAGATATCTAATGGATATTGTTTAGTAGATATATAATTTATGAGTTGTTTATTAAGCTTCAAAATAAAACGGCTGTCAACAACGATTCAAGCTATCATATTTTAAATTAATTAATAATATCAAAATTTCAATGAAGTTAAACCCGAAACTATAACAAATATAAAAAGTAAAATTCCCATTTATTATAGAGACTGTCACTTTTATGGAATGACTTAATTACCGTTACGATTTACGACTATTCGTTTGCCAACTTTTGTACTTTAAGTTTCAAGCAGCATTTATTTGAATAAACCTCGTACACAATAATATGGATCGTTTATTTTTATGAGTTTTAGTTTAAGTCAGCACGGGTAATATCATATCATGAAAATTAGGTGTTTCCTTAATGTGAAATATTCAAAAATCTGTTTTTTTTATTATATAAGAGAACCAGAAAAAACAAACACAATGACCCTAAGGACTTCGATTCGAAGTCCATAAGTCGTCTTTATATTAAGAAGAGGTTTCATTCACAATCCCCTTGTCTTATGATTATATCTGGCCATTCACGCCAGAGTGCTTGACAGATAAAACTGGAGCGTAAGGTATATTTGAGGAAACCTGCGCAGGTGACCACGCTGCGTACTCACTGCGCTGTACAGTTTACCTGTACAGTTCCACTATGCAATTACTCATATGAGATACACTCTCCGATGTATGAACAGTCATAAAAAACACGTTATGCCAGTGCGCTAACATTTTCAACGAAACATTTCTATGAATATTTTGAAGCATTTACAATCAAGCGCAGAATATTCTCCATTCTGCCCATTGAAGTGCCGTTTCCCGGTCAAGATTCGCAGTAATGCCCTGGAGCGTTTGCCGAGTAGGCCGCGACTTGTTGCTCGCGATCGATACGCCCACGACCTCTTCATATTGCCCGGGAATATACCACGGTATGGATTTCTGTTGACCTTAACGAGTTCTGATGGCTGTAATATTGTTTTTATGAATAGGAAATTGGGACAGGAGGGTTGATTTACAAATGAACATTCTATTCTACCGTTTTGGGATGTCAATGCTTTCAACGGTTTGGCTACTACAATCACAATTTATTTTATCTATGTATTTGGTACCTATGTAAAGAATAATCAAGGATTTATTTTTTTATTTATATAGACTAAGCGGTCTATGCGATACAATATATAAGATATATTTCTGTTTTTATTGATAGCGTTTTCACATTTGGTTAGGATATCTTTAGAATTCACTATGATTTACTTTAGAAATTATTTTGTTAAATAGATACTTGCCTACAAAAGATGTATTGTGTAATAGAAAGGAACATTTCTTATAATAAAATGAGTTATAAAACGAGTGAGTGAGTGAGTGATGTGTCTCATGAAGTCATGTTTGAACGTCGACAAATCTTATAGGTTACTAAAGAATCTATAGTGCGTTTAGAAAGATACGTCTTTCAAAACCTTATTACTGATATTCTAATGACTATAATACGTAGCAATTATTGAACTATTACCTACCTTCCACATAATCCTACTACCTGCAAGGATTTACTATTACGAGTATGTATTGTGAATAAATTAATAAGCATTGACAAATACCTAGTCGAATTTATACCACGAAAAGGCTTGAATAGTAGAGGTCACTAAGTGAAAGAGCCCTTGTATTAAGAGCTCTTAGCTTTACCACTGAGGTTTACATGAAAGCACCCGTTAAAAGCTATAGAGCGGCTTGTTTCGGTAAAGTGTTGATTTTGCTTAGAGGCTGACCCTTTGAATATTGCAGACTGTATGTTTGCAAGTTGCTTCTGAAAATATAATAAAATAACAACGGTATACAACGAGCCGGATTTTTGCCGGATGATGTGAGTGACAAAATGAGCAAATCAGGTGCCTGATGGTAAGCATCATGATTGCCCATATCAGACACAGTGCCACCCAGTGTTTTAAAATTCTAAATTCTGCGCGTCACTGCACTGCGCCTGAATAACTAAACTTCACTTCAAATAATTACAATTACGTAATTTTTGCCTTCAGTATTGATGGCATTCATTGATGGCTTCAGTATTGATATTGATGGTACCCATAACTATTATCCGTAACTTTAATGCCTATGTGACACTTACTTGGTATCCTGTTGATAGCTCGCAGTGGTCGTAATACCCTGATTGTTCTGATCGCCGATAGATTAATATTCTCCACATTCAATGCGTATTCTAAAGATCTGCAACATTTTATATTAGCGTTGAACAATAAGATTAAAATTCTTGTAAAATTATCGCAAGATTTCTAAAAAAACGTCCAATATAGATGAGGAGACCCATAGATAACGACAATGTCAAATATACATACATACATACATTCACGCCTTTTTTCCCGAAGGGGTAGGCAGAGGTGTACCCAGGACTCAGTCCCCATAGAAGATACACCCACATTTCGCCAGTATGTTATTGGTCCCATGTAATAGGGGGCGAGCCTATTGCCATCTACCGGGCACAGTTCCAGACTCCAGGCAGTTATTGAGATAATTCCTAATGGAAAAATCCAATATTTAACACTTTGCCTGACCTGGGGATCGAACCCGGGACCTCTTGATTGGCAGTCGAGCATGTCATATTATAATCATGAATAATCACAAAGTGCAATACACGTTTATTCCCCAGAGATCTTTTGTTACGTTATTCCAAGTTAAATGTAACATGAAATCTAAGAGCCGTTTAACGCATACTTACCCAGCAACGACGATGAAAAAATCCAGTCTATTCCATGAATCTGCCAAGTAAGTGCCGTGCCCGTAGGTACCCATCGCGATCATTTTGATAGTCATTTCCACCGTGAAAAACGCGAAGATAATGTCGTCGAAAACCTACAACGAAACATTATTAAATCTTTTACATTTTTGCGACAATGGAAAATGGTATCTGGCGGGAGATGCTTTCCCGCGTAAACAGAAACAAAAGAAGGTCGGAATTCTAAATTTGTTTCCCTCCGTCGAACTTTTGGGATGTGTTCGGCCAGTAAGAAATGTAAAGTAAAACAAAGATTATTCTGTCGTAATCAAGTCGACTGTAGCATGTTTATTTTGTTCCAACCTATTTAAAAGTTTATTTATATCTTTTTATTCTTTATACCACAGATTATACTAAAAAATTACTCGGAAATAAAACTCATGTGCGATCTCTACAATATTTGCTATGCTTACTTAAGCCTACTTGCACACAAATTAGAATACAATTGAAATGAAAAATTTGTTAACAAAGGTTTTTCATCATTATCACTTTATAATCATCATCTCAGCCGAATGACGTCCACTGCTAAACATAGGCCTCCTCTATAAATATCTATCTAGCCCGGTTGTAAGCGGCCCGCCTCCAGCGTGTTCCTGCCGTCCTTAAAAGATCATCTGTCCACCTTGTGAGTGGACGTATTAAAGTTGAGTTTGAGTTTGAACAAAGGGTTTTGTTCCTTAGATATTGATGGCGCAAAATAAAATATTTATTTAACCCTGCCAGGTCAAAACTGCTTAATTACTTTAACCTACGAGCGTGCAAGTGGGTCTTAGTTTTGTAAAGAAGGCAGTATAAGGCACACCAATAAATACCGAAGAGGTGGCACACAATTTTTGGAAAGAGGTTGTATCTCACCTGTAATATTTTACATCGGTTCGTAATGCACTGGTCGTCGACACAGGGCTGGTACATCCCAAGAGTGATGCAGTTCAGCAGGATCACCAACATCGAGATCCTTTCGAACCATGTGCGGTGGTAGTTAAGGAAAAGTACTTGGTTAAAAAGTTTTTGGCAACCGAACGCTAATAAAAACTTTTTTAAGTTCCAAACTGAAAATGTACTTATTTGAAAGCGGTTAACAACTCTTAACCGTTTTGTGGTCTTCGTCAGTACGAGTATGTTTGCTTATTACATGACGATAGAAAAATACCTACAAAATCTGTGCGTTGCCAAAAAAATTGTAGTCAGTGCTTAAAATATTCTAGTCCCTGACTCGTTTGATTTAAAGTTTATTTCATTATTCACATATTTGCTAAAGTATTTCAGAGACACAAGCTATGTGCTTAGTTTGCGGAGTAAAGTCAACTTTGCGGTTCAACTTTGCCTGATTCTAGCCCATGTTGAGGGTCCTCTATTAATCTTTACTTATTCATTATGTAAACGCACTAGACCATTCGTCTGGTCCCTTTGATTTATTTAGTTAGATTCTAGCGTTCTTGGTCCAACGGGAATATGCCCGGCTTTAAATCCGGACGCCCTGGATCGAATCTTACCATGTGGACTTTTCACCTGGGCGCTACCGTGCTTCGGATGTTACGTTAGACTGTTTTTCAGTCCTGGCTGTTTCTTATAAGATAATATTTAGGGGACAGTCGTTAGGTTGTTGATGTCGGAAGCCTTGTAGGTATCTTGGCGACATGAAACTCTGACAATATGGGTTGTCCACATAACCCATAGGAGCATAAATTCAAATTATTATTATTATTATTATTATTGAAACATCAATGCGTAACTGAACATAAGGCTGTCTTTCCACCAAATCAAATATTAAACTTTTCATCCTGATCGGGTATTTTTATACATCCAACCAATTTTTATTTTATTCCGCCCATGTTTAACTAAATAAATAAATAACGTTTACACCAAATTTCCAAACTTAAAGTGAACCATTATGAACCATTCAATGTGGAAACACAATAATGGTATGAAATTCACCCAGAATAAGGAAAACATTATACAGGTAGGCAAATGTCCTATAATAATACAACCTAAACCAAGATATATATTCCACCTAGGCACTTACCTTATTATCGTTTGTATAATCTACCAAACCAAAACCGTGTGTTGGTTGGTTTTCTATCAATGTGCGGGGCTGCGGTAATTAATTTAGTTTCATGGCAACTTAATCTATTAAAGCTACATAATTATATTACTGATGTGGCCTTAAAATATATTATTATGTATAGCATTAAGAGGGTATCCTAGCTACGAGAAATTGGACACAATCCTATGAAAAAATACCAAAGCGATGTTTTGAATTACTAAATTTCCTCCGGATATAATTAACCCATAGATCCCCCTAAAGATTTTCATCTAGACCGGTTGTAGGTGGCTTGCATACAGTGTGGTCCTGCCGTCCTTATCACATCATTTGACCACCTTGTGGACGTAGGGTGGACGTCGTACGCTATGCTTGCCGGCCCGTGGTCTCCATTCGAGAACTTTACAGCCCTATCTGCCACTTCAACTTGCTAATCCTCTGGGCGACAGTAACTTTCATGCGTCTACGGATCTCCTCACTTAAAATCTCCTCTGATAAGGCCCACAGTAGAAGACCACGTTTCAGAGCCATAAGTCATCAGGCACTGAGGTATTTTGGAGGATCACTGCAAATATATTAGGTATTTATAAATAAAAATAAAATGATAGGGACATAGTTTACTTCATCATTAAAATATCGGGATGTAAATATATCAAATAGGTTTACTATTTTCGGAGGAAACATAGGAATACAAAACATTGATTAGGTAAATATTCCATAGGTTTGTCAACTGCTAAGAGGTCCCCTTTTCTGTAAAGGAATGGACCCTATTCTACTTGTTACTAAGTTGAGGGTGGGGTAAATAGGCAAGTAGGAAAGACCTAAACTAATAAGTTATATAGTAGTACTCGGTGGATTCACAAGCGCTACTAATAATCATGAGGTCCCAGTTACGATCCTCAGGTCGGCCTGGAGTCTGGAACTGTGCCCGGTAGATGGCAATAGGCTCGCCCTACCTCTGCCTACTCCTTCGGGAAAATGGCGTGATTGTATGTTATGTTAATCTCTGCGGTCTTTAGTAACATAGTTCACTGTACTGTAAGTCTATGAAATGCAAGTCGCTGCAAAATGCTTATATTAATCATATTTAATTCCGGGATACATTATGTACCATTTCTAATTAGGTGGCTTTGTCTGACTGTACTTCATAGCTCAGTTCATCTCTATTTAAATAATAGACCTTCTTAAATACCTCTTCTATTATTCTGCGTAGAATGGAGAGAAACAATGGAGTTAGTCCAGTACAGGCTTCAGGTAATTAGCGCGTAGCGGGTGTAGATCATTAGAACTTTAACGGTTAAGACCACCTTGAAAGGAAGGTTGTTTGTTAGCAAGATTTCAATGTGAAAACTACTTTGAGAGGTTTTTAGAATACCGCTGTATCCAATGATTGTCACCACGACCCTATAACCTTGTCAAATATAGCTTGATCAATGACAGCTGAACATATATCATTTTATTTTGTGATTAGTTTATTTTCGTAAATTAAGTTCAAAGAGTGTATTTGATTAATCAATTGAATAGTAAATTACCCGATAAGACTCCATCTATGAACCTAATTAAGGAAATAGTGCAGCTGTCATTGATCAAGCTATATTTGGCAAGATATAATGCTGTTTACTGTCCGTTTATCTGATACAGGATCGCAACTTTTTTTATAAACCGTGGTAAGTAGTCCATTTCTTTGTTATTAACTTCTCATGTAAATATGATCATGTAGACATTAATAATGACATCAAATTTTAAAAGTTTGTATTGGTTATCTCTTACTATTAAAACGATAATGCTGTAACTTGTTAGGTAAATCCATCATCACCATCTCAGCCGTTAGTAAAGGATAGGCCTCCCCCATAAAGGGGGATTTTGCCAATACTCGACACGCTTGGCAGGCGAGTTGTCGAGCGCAGTTTGAACCATCAGAAAAGAGGACGCTGCTGCCTGTCCTTTGGATCTTTTAACCCTTAGCCGCACCTCTTACGGCAACCACGGGTAGAGAGGGTGGAGCACTAATTTATATTAATAATAATATTAATAGTATGGGACAACTTTCACACACGGTCATCTGGTCCCAAACTAGGCTAGAAGCCAATACTATAGTAAACAGATAACTGATATACATACTTATATACGCATAAAGCACCCAGACACAGATCAAATAGACATATTCATGCACACAAATACTTGACCTGGCCGGGGATCGAACCCGGGGTATAGTCGGTAACTCCACGGCGAACGGGTAAGTATTTTATATATTATATACCTTGTTAAACGCTCGTCGCGTATACATTGTGTCGCTCACATGGTATTCATTATTTGAGAATTTGGTTGGAGGTTTTTGGTTAGGATGCATTAATTACACAACTTGAGCGCTTGGGTAGGGATCCCGTCGCTTTCGGGTCCTTGCAAGATAAACCAGGATTCTACATCGTACAAACAAAAAACATCTCAAAATAACACTCCATTTTATAATATTAATTTGTATTGAGTCGTATTGTGTACCTAAAAATTATAACATTAAAGACACGTGAAAGCTTTTCTACTGACAGTACCTAAAGTTTTCATGGTAATAGTACCAAGTAATACTTGTAAAAATTGGTATAACTACTCGTTAGAAACAAATCTTTATTATATACGTACGTGTAAGTTTTATTTAAATTTTAATGTGCTAAATTTTAATGACATGTTATCTAATTATTTATTTTAATGACATTTTATCTTGTTTTAATTGTAATGTAATTTCTTTTTTTCTTTTTTTTGTAGGCATTTATTTTATTTTTATGACATTTTAATCAATTTTATGTTATATAGTCTTAATTATTTATTTAATCATTAAAAATCTGTAATTTTGTGATGTGTTATGGGTCATGTGAGCCTGAAATAAACGAATATTTAATATTTAATTTAAAATATACAAATTAAACCATAGCCAACGATTTCATATACGCTACATTTTATATTGACATAATATCTTACGCGTATGTATTATTTTACTTTGTGTATCTTAGCTTCTAGTTATCTATAAGTTTAGTTAATATTATGCTTTGTAATTTTATGTTTAATATAAATGAATCTACATCCTTTCAGCCGAAGTCTTTCAGCTGATTTAATTTAGTAGTTTTAGTAAGTACAGAGGTGGCAAACTCACACATACGTACATTTATATCAACAATTTAATGCATGTTTTTATAAAGTTTATTTAATGATAAACTGCCTGGCAAAATCTCTATTGAAATTATCTCATTGGAAAGTAAGTATACTGTCGGCTGATTGCGTCGATGTTTGCAGTGGACACCACAACGGTTTGGTGGCGAGCTCAATCAATGGAAAACCAATGTACCTCTATAATACGAACCATTAATTCGCACCAGTTCGTGGTCAATATATCAAAACCAACCAATTATCATAGCCAGTAAATACTTAGTAACCAAACTCGTTTCACGCATTCTCATTTATAACAGACCTGAATAAATTTTAGCTCAATAGCTGCAGACGTTTCTAGAATAAACTGCAAAGTAAATAAAGAGCTCGATTTCCTTTGTACATAAAGATATACATACAGTCACGCCTTGTTCCCGGTGGGGCAAGCAGAGACTATTTCTCTCCACTTGCTACGATCCTGACATACAACTTTCGCTTCGTTCACTTTCATTACATTTTTAATACATGCTCGTCGGTTGTAGGTACTTTTGACTTGGCCTTTCCTAAGAACAACGTCAACTTGTTCATGAAAAGTACACAAAGATTGTAGATAAAGATTATCTTCATAATAGGTGCGTTAGAACTTTGCAGAGCTCAGAACCCGAGTCTAGCTGACTTGCGATTCTATTATACTCCCCATCTGTTTACTAAAAGGTCTTAGAATGCTCTGCAGTAAAGCACCAATGTTCCTTTCCATAAATCAGATTTAGGTACTAATATCTATATGTATTTATCATTGTTGTGCATTAGACTTTACGGTTTCTGTAATGAATGCTTTGAAGATTTTAAATGGATACGGTCGTTAGTTTAAATGGCTCGGCGTTTGCGGCACATTTTGTTATTCATATTTATTTATATGTGGGTTAATGTTTTTTTCTTAAACGATTCTCAAAGTTTGCTTTTTTTGTCAGATCTAAAAAGCTTTTAAAACTTATATAACTTACATTAGCTTTTTATCTACCCGATACCGTATGGACGGTCACGCCCGTTGGACTAGGCAAGAAATTTCTTTCCACTTGCACCGATCCTGATATACGACTTCCGCTTTTTCCATTTTCATCACATTCGTCATACGTGCTCGCCGATTACTTGACTACATTATGCAAACTAAACATCGTTTTAAGTAATATTTTAGCGCTATTTACGTCATAAAAACAAATTGCAACCTAATTTGTTTAGAAATAGCTCTATTTGCTATTCCTCCTTGAAAACTGAGTAATCAGTAAGGTTTATTCACCTCTAAAAGTTTCCTTATCGCAGCTACAGCCATTTTCAAAGCTGTTAACCTGTACTATCAGCCATTTCGAAGAATAATAGTCGAGAAACAGCCGATAAAACACCCGGACGGTGTTCCCATCGACGTTGAATACCTTGCTCTGAACAACTCTCGCTGCGGTGTAAGAAAAAAGACTTAATTTTCTGAAAAAACCTACAAACATCCCCGAGTTTGTTTTGGGCATAACATTGACTTATTGAAACTGAAGTTTATAATCCGGCCGAGCTTTGTGAAGATTAATAAACTTCAAAAGGGAATACGCAATAAGGTGGGCTTTTGCATAAGGAGATTAGGACCTTGTACGTTGTCCAAAACATTATAATAATATTACAAACTATGGTAATTAACCTAAGCATTAGAGTTTATTACAAGCCCTAGTAATCTACTTTTCCGTTTAGTACGAGGGTTGACAAAGTAGGTACTTGAGAGTTAATTAGTTTAAACGAATTAGCTAAGTGTAGCTAAGCAGGAGGTTGAACAAAATGACCAATATAATACGAGTACTTTTTGAGGTTTAGTTTAATTTCATTTTAAGAGCGTACGCGGCCTTCTGACAAAATCCTATGAAAAATATACCAAATCGATGTTTTGTATTCCCCTGTTTCCTCCGAATATAATATACTCGTACCTATTTTATAAAATTATATCCTGATATTTTTATAGTGAAGTAACCTATGTCCCTGTCATTTTCCTTGGTTTTTTTATAGTGAACTTCTAAAAATCCCAGATTTACTCGCATAGCTGGATGTTTACTACAAAAAAATTAAGAGTTTATAAACAAATATAATACGATAGGGACATACTTTATATCAGTTTTAAAATATCAAGATATAAATGTACCAAATAGATTTACTGCATTCGGAGGAAACAGGGGAATACAAAACATCGATGTTAAACTGCTAAGAGTCCTGTTTCCTGTTAAATGGTTCAAACACGTAGGCAGAGGTCTGATGAGTTCAATGACTCAGTCCCATAGAAGGCAGACCCTCACTTCACCAGTTATATTTTTAAGTCCAAAAACTACAAAAACCTTAACAAGACACAAAAAATCCTAAAAAAAAACTTATTACTTTCCCGTGTTATACAAATTACCTAACAATTATTGAAAGAGCAATAATTATTTGCTATTGTCCTGTGTCCTTGCTATTAAATTTTTTTGCAGAGATGTCGTCTATCGCAAACTAATAATTTTCGATTATCGGATTGTCGGATTTTCGGATGTCATAAAAATGTGTCTTCGAAGTAAAATTTCGATGATATTATGGGCATTTCACCATTATAATGTGTAATATAATGTCCAGCAAATCTTAGAAGTACCGTTTGACTTTTCATCTTGGAGAAGAGAATCTAGAGAGAAGAAATAACTTTAACTACCAAGGCAAAATAAGAACTGTCAAAAGGAACTTCTTAGATTTGCTAGGATGTAGTTTCAATTGATTTTCTCGCAAGTATATTATATACACCCATTCTGTAAGATTTTGCGTCGTATGTATAATTTTCCTTTAAGGGTTCCGTACTTCAAAAGAAAAAAGGAACACCTTCTTGTCCGTCTGTCTGTCTGTCTGTCTGTCCGTCTGTCAAGACACTTTCAACAACTACTATCATCAACTACTCAGATCTGCGGTCCCTTGTGGCTGTAAAAAAATCTTACTTCTAAGTTAAAGCGATCAAAAGTTGTCATTTTACTGCATATACTTTACGCATACTTTACGCAAGGGACTAACAGATGCGCTGTATGTTCTGTAGGCGGATTGTTTTTGGGGATTGGAACCCTACACTATGTATAAATTCGTATGCCTTAACAATTTATTTAAAACGAATATATATTTAGTTTTATTGCTTTACTATTTTTCTTTGGTTGCACTTACAAATTAATTTTAAAAAATCTTCATCATTATGCCTCATAAATAAATAACCACCACTATCTCCTTTTTCCTGTTTTTCTGGCGGTACATAAAGGTCCGCTCCCATTATTTTGGAATCCAGGATGTACGTTGACTGCCACGACTCTATATTATTGTTTCCGGAAGTTTTTACAACTGGCCTTAGACGAGGTCGAGCTGGAGCCATCTCGACTCCTGTTGTCGATAAAACTGCAGTAAACGTTTGTCGCGAGTCTAGAGCAGGGAGCATGTGGTAGGGCAGTTAAGAACGCAACCATTTTGCAAAAACACGACAGCTAAAATTTCTTACATACATACATTCACGCCTTTTTCCCGAAGGGGTAGGCAGAGGTGTACCCAGGGACTCAGTCCCTTAGTAGATACACCCACATTTCGCCAGTATGTTATTGGGCCCATGTAATAGGGGGCGAGCCTATTGCCATCTACCGGGCACAGTTCCAGACTCCAGGCAGTTATTGAGATAATTCTTAATGGAAAAATCCAATATTTATCACTTTGCCTGACCTGGGGATCGAACCCGGGACCTCTTGATTGGCAGTCGAGCATGTGCCCTCTTCGCCACCGAGGCAGTCAAAAGTTCCGAAGTAAAATTTCTTAAACTTCGGAAAACAAATTTTGTCGAACATATATAAATATTTCCTTTCATACTTTCATACATTCCATACATACTTCTTCATCCTTTCATACATACTTTGTAATTAGCATATAAGTTGTTTTGGTAAATAAAATTTATTCTATTCTATTATTCTATTCTATACTTATTAGGAACTAGCTGCGCTTTGCGGTTTCACCCGCGTAGAGATCGTTCCCGTGAGGTAATCGAGAAAAAGTACCCATGTGTTATTCTAGGGTCTAACCAACATACCGAATTTCAGCTCAATCGGTTAAGTAGTTTTAGCGTGAAAGAGTAACAAACATCCATCCATCTATCCACCCATCCATCCATCATGACAAACTTTCGCATTTATAATAGTACTTAGTAGGAAGTAGGATTGAGTCAGAGAATCAGAAAAACCTTGAAGTTACTATGAAGACTTTTTGGCTGCCGATCTACCTGTAGATCTACATTTAAATTATTATTTAAGTACATATTACGTAATAGCAATTTTACCTCAATTTTGTATACCAAAAACTTTTAATGTACTAAGCTCTTTTTAGGATTTGATATTTAAGGCTTAGAAGCTTTACCCGATTTATGTAACATTTTCTCCAGTTTTCAGGATAACTGGTAGAAAATGCTATTTTAGCATTAAGTTAGTCCTAGCGTGGTGCTGAATTATAAATAAATAAGCTTTTAATATGTTTAAAATATTAAAGTGCTTTTCAAAATGTCTAGATAATCCGTAAAGTGACTATTTTACTTGCTTTTCTATGACATTTTCTACTACAATCGCTCCCAACAATCACAACTACTGAATCCGAATTGGTTTTATGTGTTTTTAATGTTACATGTTTAAACAGCGCTTCGTATTTGCCTTACAGTTTTATTTGTTTTAAAACAATTCCACTTTGAATTTTATAAACGCTTACACTGAACGAAAGATATGAGATAGAGTGGCAGAAACAAAAAGCATAACCAAAAGACATATTAATAAAATATATAATATAATATTTAAAATAGATATATAAATATACATATAAAAATTGACATACATTCACGCCTTTTTCCCAAAGGAGTAGGCAGAGGTGTACTTAAGACTTAGTCCCATAGTAGATACACATTTCGCCAGTATGTTATTGGTCCCATGTAATAGGGGGCGAGCCTATTGCCATCTACCGGGTACAGTTCCAGACTCCAGGCAGTTATTGAGATAATTCCTAATGGAAAATCCAATATTTAATAACACTGCCTGACCTGGGGATCGACCCGGGACCTCTTCATTGGCAGTCGAGCATGCGCCCTAGAGGGCGCATGTTTATTATTATTGACTGCCTCGGTGGCGTAGACGCCACCGAGGCAGTCAATAATAATAAATTAAATAGATAAATAAAATATATAATAGGGCTATAAAGGGCTGATGATGCCCAAGTAACACTGAAGTGCTGTATAAAGGTTTAGTTTAGTAACAATGGTCATATTCGTAATATTAAATAGGTAATGGCATGTCACTTTGTACAACTACTAATTCGTGATTCAACGGGTTTTTTTGTAATTACACATCTACTGTTTTTCAAAAATCAATATAAAATTAAGTGTAGTAGACTGAGCATTTCTGCTGAATACTGAGCCTAGGTTCGACCTCAAAAGTAAACCAAACTCGTGACAAAAAAAATCGAGATAGTTACATAAATTACAGTGAAGCACCGCCGTTCTCAACATCCGGCAGATATTTCGAGGCCGTTTTTCCCTTCTCGTCGAGAGCGACCCTTGAACCGTGGTTACTGACGAACACTGTCATAACTTATGTATAAATTTTCCTCTTTTGTCCGCATGACCTTGTAATTTTTATACACTGCGATATTTCTTACTAGAGCCATAGAGCTACAAGTTAATTGCCACAGGATCACATTATTATAATTACTCTGGACTCCTAGTTTCGAATGTACTTTACGATAAAAGTGTCACAAGGTTACTGACATAATAATATACACACCATGACATACGAGTTTAGAAATTAGACTGTAAACTCTATAATAACTCTATAATACGTTGTAGTTTTAAAGCCTAATTTACATTCAAAGATTTTTTAACCAAAAGTCAGCGCACTGTGGTACGGTCTGTTTTCTGTGGAAGTAGCGCGCTGCGACTTTTGGCGTGGCCTTTTTTTTGACGTTTGTGACTCGATGGTCTACAGCACGAGTAAATTATGGCGCAACGTTTCCAAAATAAACATCCTAATAGAATATAGTATCAGCTGGTAGATAGATAAAACACAATTTATGGACAAATATTGTTCCTGCAAGAAAAACAACTGACGCGTTTCCAGAGAAAGAAAAAAGGTGCGATGAGAATTTATCACGTCGATTTACAAAAGGGGCCAGGTAAGACGTCGGGCATAAAGCGCGGAGCTCAATCAGGTCTCGATGAGTAATAAGCTTTGAAAACATTCCCTGGCCGTCGTTACGGGAAAAGTTTATGTTTCGGCTCGCTTATTTTGTACACAAAGCACTCTGCGTGACACACTAATGACCCACTGTTTTTTTAAGCTAAAGTACCTTGTTACGCTTTTCTGATTTCTGATTTAGACCAATTTATATTACAATATACATAGTCTACATTCATGTAGACTTTGTACAATATATTTTTAAAATTTCAACGAGCTCACAATTCTGGTCTTGAATTCTAAGAAGTTGTAGGTAGAAAATTTCCAAATTGTAAAAGATTTTCGTGTCCTGAAAGCCAGCAACAAAATACTCATACATAAGCATGAGTTTCCATTTGTACATGCCTTTCTTTCATGAAGTTTTTGTTGTTAGCGTAATGGAGTGAGGCTTGGCCTTCACAATTTTGTGATGCGTAACTTTTTGTGATGAATAGAAGACAAGAAATTAAGGCGAAAGCTCCAGCGAGACGTGGACCTAAAACGATTTAAGATGCCATTTGACGGCGTCAAGGAAACTCGTTAAATTTTAAGCATGATCTTTATGAGCCCCAACGCAGCGCAGGTGTGCTCATTTTCATCTGACCAATATCCAAATAACATTGGCATTAAGTTATATTCACCAAATTACTCTTCTTAAAGCCCAAATGAATAATAAACCAAGTTTTATACGTGTTTCAACACTTGAAACTCAAAATAAAAGTACATTATAATGATTTCGTTTTAACACGTAAAAAGGGTCGCAACCACAATTTTGTTTACCCTTTTTTACCCTAATGACCTGTAAAATAAATCCTTTCGCCCGCCGTATGAGCCCTTTAACGCTTCATAACCTATGACAGGGAGTAATGCTCAGTTCTACTAGGTACTTTTCTGACTGAATGATTAACAATTCTTGTGTTTTATATTTTTTGAAATGGTTCATTAAATATAATACTTATGACCTATGAGAAAATTATACATAACTGTGCCCCGCGGTTTCACCCGCGTAGTCTTCGTTCCCGTGGGAATTGCGGGACAAAAAGTACCCTATGTGTTATTTTAGGGTCTAAACTACTACGTACCAAACAACAAAGAAGTTTTTTCGAGAAAGAGTAACAAACTTCCATACATCTATCCAAACAAGCTTTTGAATTAATAATATTACTAGAACTATGCCATGTTGCCAATTACAAAAATTCTTTGGGATTGTTACGATAACGTATGCTTATTATAATACCATTTCAACCTTGGACGCACAAACGACATTTCTCGGAATTCATTTCTATTGAAAGTTGAGATCCAAGCCATTCGCCGATTTAAATGAATAATCACATAGCATTATGTGGGACATACTGATATCACAAAAGGTTTGTATTACAGAAGGGAAACGCTACCAGCCTCCTATTGTTCGTACAAGCGACGGCTGTGCTCCATTTGGAACGCACTGGAAGATGTAGGAAATGAATACCTAGCTTTACTGGAACCTGGTACATGAAGTTTGTTCAAGTGTTTTCATTACAGGGCTGCCAAATTTTTCATTTAAATATTTGAGGTATTTTAGAAATTTTGAATTTTTTAACTCAACGTTTAAACAAAGGGTCGGTCGAGTATTTTCATGAAGACTACACAATAATAGTAACCGACTATTTGTCTATTTTCTGAAGTTATCTAAATTATTAAAAAGTTACAATTTACACCTTGTTATCATCACCTTTTGAAAGACGATGATTTACCAGGAAAAGCTGGATTTGAGTTGTTAAACACGCCAATACTAGTTAGATACATACGCGATTAAACGGTAAGCAAATATACAATTACCCCAAATACATCAAGATCAATTTTGTTTAGGTAACATTGAATGGTTGTCAATGATAGTACATGTTCCCAGTTACTGATCGTAAACCTACCGTAAAATAACACGTTCCGTTCATTATACTGCCAATTGTTGGCATATATTTTTGTAAACGCGTGTCATATCCGCTAATTTTGTGAATGAAACTATTTGCGAGGTTTTAAAAAGATTTTACTGCGGAAGAGTGGGAATAAACCAGCTTCATTAAATCGGGTGTAAAATGCAACCGCAACGTTAAAATTTGTCGTACATTTAGTGCATTATTGAACTAAGGCTCGGACAGACATTCCGATTTGTATTTACGATAATCGTGCCTCCTGGCGGGACCCAGTTTACGCTTCTCCAAGATGTAGGGCACCAATATGTTTATAGTCCCTTGTTTTAATGCTCCTATTGCCATCTAACGTGCACAGTTCCAGACTCCAGACTGCTATAGAGACAATTTTTGATGGAAAATTCAATAACAGTTTTCTCTTGACCTAGGTATAGAACCTGGGACCTCATGATCGGCAGTAGCGCTTGCGAACCACGAAGCGTGAGAATTATTATTATCATGAGCGTTTGATCGAATTTAACTAAAGATTTTGTTCATATCAAACAGCTCACGAGACGAGGCCAGCATCCAAACGAGGCATATCTTGGAAGGCAGCTATCGCAAGTTTCAAATCGAGTCTCCTTTTAATATTTCATTCTTTACAAATGGACTGACATTTTGAAAAGGATTCCAATAAAATACACTGAGTCAACACCATTATTTTGAATGATTGTGTTTGAGACCTTGAGTCTGCCGTTATAACAGTTTCAGAAGTTTTGTTTGAAAGGAAATTTTCTAGCAGTTCTGTTTTATATGTATTGCCTTGGACAACTTATATATAGAAGTGATTTGCGAAGCTTCACTAAGCTTATAGCAATGGTATATAGATAACATTATCTACACTTTAAATATTTGTTCTTTGCATGTTGAGAAAGGCCTTTGCTCAGCAGTAGAACAGCACAACCTATAAAAATGTTACATGAACATGAGAATCGACTCTAAAATGTATTATGTAAACTTTTAATTTCTAAGACATACAATACAACTAAAGATTTTCTAAGTCACAAAAATTTGAAATGAACCTAATAGTCTCGTAGTCAACGAGTATGTCAATTAGTTGTTACAATGTAATTTTGCATGCCTATTGAGATGTTTTTGTACCCTTTTTTTTCTTGTTGTAGTTTTACCACAAAACCAAAGCTTTGAAACACAATCGGCGAGATGGAGAAAAGAAAGTTATCTTTCACTAATTATTACTAATAAAAGACCGGTCATCAGAGGCAAAAGTTATCTTGAACTTTAAATGAATATCGAACAGATATGCAGGTTCCACAATAAGTCTCAAAATGTCCAAAATTATAAGTAATCTCGTATAATAATAGGTATATGAATTTTATGTTTTCCTTTTAAACTGACAGGTTAAATATAAAATATTCAGTTAGGTAAATATAGATAGCAAAATGTCGGTGGAATATTAACATAATCGCCGCGTGAGATAGCTCGTGGTCATTCCGGTGTAGGATATAGTTGGCATAACAATACCTACCCAACCGATGTGAGCTCGACCCACAACTTCTATCCAACGGTCAAATGATAATATGTTGCCAGTGCACTCAACCATAGAATTATGGGTAAATCTCGGATAAAAGACAGCTTTTCCAACTTTATTTGGATGCATTAGTATCATACATTTAAGCGATATTTTAGCAGACTGTTCTAGAAGAAAAAATGGCTTCAGTACCGGAATTGTGGCTCTAAGAAACGAACCCATACTGACCTTATTTGTATATCATAAGTATTTTAAATATTTATAATTATAATAAAATCTCGTCTTCATATTACCAAGGTAAAAAATATTCAGCAGAATAAAATTTAATGAAATTGAATCTTTTAATAATAATTAATATACAACATACATACAATCACGCCTTTTTCCCGAAGGTGTAGGCAGAGGTGTACCAATGACTTGGTCCCATAATAGGTTCACCCATTCATTTCGCCATTCGTCAGTATGTTATTGGTCCTATGTAACAGGGGCCGAGCGTATTGCCATCTACCGGGCGAATTTCCAGACTACGCAGGCAGTTATTGATATTTCTTATGGAAAAATCCAATATTTAAGGAAAAAAAAAAATATTGTAGGAAAATAATATTATGAAATAAAAATTTGATCTAAATAAAAACATGATTATTGCTATAGCAGGCAAAAGCTCGTGAAACAAAGGTACGGAGCAAAAAATGCCTCTGACTATTCGTTTACCTCGCGGGCATGCTCTATCGTTGTAATGACCTATTTACTTGTGAACCAACGTTACAGATTAATTTACTCGAAAAACCTCGTAACAATAATAACTCTATAAAACATAATTACGTCAATAACTGCCTGGAGTCTGGAACTGTGCCCGGCAGATGGCAAAAGGCTCGCCCCCTATTACATGGGACCAGTAACATATTGGCGAAATGTGTGTGTACCTACTCGAAACTTTCAACAGCTTTGTGATTCTATTATGTGAAAAAACAGACCGAGTAAAATGTTTATTTACCTTATTAAGATGAACAAACATATCGCGTATGTTCGCGTAAGATAATGCAAATCCTCAAATACAATTTGCCGTCGTTTGTAGAGGATGTGGCATAAAACGAGGCTACTAACAAGCTATCACAAACAACAGTAACATGGGTAAGGAAATGCTATTACCTTGTGTTGGTTACATTTGAATACGACCAAAGCTCGGATTAAACAACTGAGAGTATGAGCTTATGAGACCGTGATGTCTTATAATAATAATAGTGTATAATTAAAAATAATAAAAGAAATGGCAGGTGCCGGAGTCTCTAGCAATAGTCCGGTTACCATCCATCTAGAAATCAACACCTATAGACAAATCAAGTAATTTCCATCCATTTACAATTATAATAGTCCTTGTACTTAGCGGGGGCTGTTTTTGAGCTAATCTTTAAAAAAAAACTGTAGATGGTTTCAGAGATGGACCCCGATAGGTGCTATCCATTACCTTAGATTAAATTTTCAAAGGAGGGGCCTCTGCATGTTGGATTTAAAAAAATGGTCTCCGTGCACGCCTATCAAAAGACCGGGCATAGCCCGTGTTTTCGAGCGACACAATAATCAAAATAGATTTTACTAACGTACCTTTTTTACAAGTTTCTATTTCGTTTAGGTATTCATACTTATCCGGTGTTAGTCGCTAATCAGATTTTATATATTCCTGTAGGCTGACCGATCAGCCCTATAGATTTTCGAAGCGTTCTATGACAATAGTGTATTTATTTAGTTAGATAGTAATACATAGCAAGTAGGTAGCTGTAGAAATTTTTAGTCTATTTTTCAATATAAACACTTTGTTAACCTCCTAAAGAAATAAATACTCAAAGAGGCATTATACGTATATAATCACGTGTGATGAAATGTAAACACCAACCTATATATTTTGGAATTCATGACGACATAATGCACCCAAAAGCACTATACAACCCATGTTTCAAAACTATCTAACCATTATGATCCAGTCGAATGTCTAAATAAATTAACAAGCACCTATAATTTATAAAACATTTTTATACTACGGAAAAAATACAATATCACGTTTATAAAAGTTAGCTGAAAGTTTTATTTGCGCTGCGTTTGACCTACCTTTACATTACAGCGTTGGAGGCCGTTTTCACAGCGAGATAATAGAGCCCTAGTTTTCCAGTTATTGATGGAAACCTAATTTATTCAGAGTTTTATCGACATTTTGATAATTTAAATGAGTTACTTAATCAGTAACATTAACTTTGAAGATCTAGATTAAAATGTTCTCTGAGAATTTTATACATTATTTTAACTCTCAAGTTTAAATTGAATGGTTTAATGATGAATCAAATTACAATAATTTGAGTTCTTACTTGCTTAATTATTACATATCCATCTACTTAGCTTAGCTTAGTTGGTGGATACCAACTTTGGAGATAGGCCTCTTATTAGTTACGCCACTCTTGTCGCTCCTGTGCGAGTCTCATTCCGACAAAGGAGTTGTTATTTTTAGGGCCACGTTGAACTAACATTTGTAAGGTTATCACGTGATACGTGTATGGGGGCATACGCGTTGTCAGGTCGGTCGAGGGTAGGGTTGATGTTATTTTGTGGCGCGCTTGCCACGGATTCTGTGAATGTTTCGGTAGTTTTATGGAAATTATAATATGTCAACGATTGGTTTAATCAGAATCCATGGGCGGGAAGCCAGAGCGACAGATGATAGTAGTGCGCTGATCAAGATGGTGGACTTGGAATAACGTGCAAATGTGCATATATAGTTTTTTTTTAGTATCACCATTAATTATAATAAATTAAGCAAATTGAAACGCGTATCGCCATTAAAATACTAAGTACTTAACCTCACTTTATTCAAATCAAATAATCATTTAATCGGCGATAATAAGACGGCTACTATGTTTGGGAACATTATTGCGAATAACATTCTCTATCCGGCAATACAGGATAGAAAGAGTAAGGTTTTCTGGGCCCATCTTCCTTTGATTCCAAGCCCATTTCCTTTTATAATATCATAATGATTATAATCTGACGTCGATCCGATGGTGATTCGATTAATTATTAATTAGTGGTGTTTTGAAATTGACTAAGCCACTACAGTTAACAGTTTTACATGTACGTGAATAGTTACTAAGAAAACACCAACCAACACCATATATTTACCTGAAATTCTAGAATTTTAAAAAATAATTACATCAGAACTAATAACTTTATATTAAATTACTACTACTACTAGATAATATATGTAAACACTTTTATTAAACTATAAAACATCTGCAATAAACCGATCCAGTAGTAGTTTTGTGTAGCGTTTTAAAAAGCGATTTATTTTATAACAAAAAGTGATTTATTCTTCCTGGCCATAATTTCCAAAGAGCTCAATGATAATATTAAACCGTTTATAAAAGCAATAATTAAAACATTTTCATAAATTACATCTCATCTAAATATCTGAAACATCCTAGAAATGCAACATAAATGCATGCCCAGTGATTTATGGTTTGGGCGAACGAAAATTCTTTCTTAATGAGGGTTTTAATAACGGAAATGAAAGCTCATTTTTTCATTCTTTTTAACCGTAGCGCTGGTTATCAACCGTTGGCGAAATATTTTTATGCAACGACCAACAAACAACGCTCCCATAGCTTAATCGTTGACAGTCACCATTATGCAGGTATTACAGGAGTTTAAGGAGTGCCTTCTTAAACTCCTGTAATACCTGCATATCAAAGAGCGGTGTCTTTATTACTCTCATAAGTTGAAAATATATATTCTGGTATTTATTCTGGTGGCTGTGCAGGTTTGCGAAGCACAGCACATGCTAAGCACAAACCGATTACCACAACCTCTGTTTTAATACACTTACTAGATGTAATCACGTTTTGGTTTATTAAGGTTGGGTAATAAACGTATTTTTTCTTTCTTTCTACCTGTCTAAAAATTGTGAAATCACATGAAACTCAATGACGTTGAATGGATTTACTATCCTTTCCTTAGTCTAAGCATGAAACTCTATGAATTTTGAAAAATTCAATGAATTTTCCTAATATATTTGACTTTGTATACACGCGTTAAAAAGTTCATTAAAAGATTCAAGATTAAAGAAACACTTTGTAACTAGGAAGCCAAGAAAAGACGCCTACGCAACACACTAAATCTCTGGTTAAAAACAATATAAGATTCATTGCGCGCGTGTTCTCTATGATATTAACCAGATTTTCATAATTTATTTGATAGTTAGCCTCTGCGGTAACAAAGAGCTATTGTTTGGTGTAACAACTTTGAACTTTTTTATAAACTGTACGAAGAAAACAGTGTTCTATGTATTATTTCGATTAGCAGAATTCGAACTGCTATGAAAATAGATAACGTTCCACTTACGAGTAAAATATACAATAATATTTTTTTATATATCTATTTAAATGTAAATATAATTTTGTTTATTATTACGAAGCTAATCACCATGAAATTTCGCATAAGTGTTGTCTAGGGTAAAAAAAAGACATAGGGTTCTTTACAATTTTGTGTGAGTATTGATGGTCGTAGTTCTCCCTTTACCTTTTTTTAAAAATGAAGTTATTTGGAAAAAATAATTTTATAAGTTCTACAAAATAATTAATATTGTGAATAGCTGCGTAATTGCCGAGGCTTCGTTCGCATGGTAATTTCGGGATTTTTTTTATGAAAAACATTGTGCATGTCTTGCTTTGTAGGTTCATGCGTGTTAATGAGAGTGTGTCAGACAGTCAGGACTTTTAGTTTTATAAAGGTTTATAGAGATAAAGATACAGAGACTGCCTCGTTGGCTTAGTGTGCGCAAGCTCGGCTGCCGATCATGTATGTTATGTTGTTGACTTTCCCTATATATCAGACACTGTGTTGCAATGGGTTTAATCAATAGTTAGGCGAACCAGTTCAATACCAGAATTTTGCTTTTACCTGTTGCTCACTTACATTTTTTCATTTTTCTCCTTAATAACTCCCGAGGGTCTGAGTTACTTTATCGTTAATTTTGGAGTATAAGTTTGGAGCTCAATTCAAGGCATTGAATGCCTTGAATTGAGCTTCCAATATTAAAGATACTTTAATAACTTTATGAAGGATGTCCCACTTTGCAAATTATGAGCTGTCTCAAGTCTCAAGCGCAATCTAGTCAAGAATCTGTCCCATCGAATTAACATAGTCATTTCCATACCAGCTGGCATATAACTACTTCCAATTTGACATCAACTCACTGAGCTAGAAATATAACCAGTAACTAAATGAACGCATTAATTTTTTTTTAGCAGTGCCCCTGGTTTCTCCAACCTAAGTAACCTAAGTACTTTGTTTACTATTCTAGGAACTAAGCTGTCTTTGTTTCAAATATCATCACTATCGTTTCATTAGTTGTGGCTTAAAGACAAACAACCGTAGTAGTAGTCAAAAGTAACAAACATAAAAATTCAAACCTTCGCATATTAAAAGCCTACATTTATTAAATAAAATACTTATCATTTATTTGCTTTAATTACAAATACATCTAATATTAGCCTGAACTAGGTATTATGAGCACAACATCAAAAATTCTTGCTTAGTGCAAAACGATGTTAAAAAAAACGTAAAATCCTCAAAATTTAAAAAGGTTACTTAGTTAGTGATGTACTCGTACCATAGTGTACTCTCACTTTACAAGTCTAACCCTAGGTTACTATATGAAAATGACGTCTAACATAACAGTAACTAATAACTAATTCAGAGACGTTGCGCACTGCGGGATTAAAACATTGAGGCAGTAATTTTCCCACAGAATCACCACATACTCGTATAAAATTAATCGCGTAATGTCGCTTTGTTCTCTGTTCATTCGAGTTTGTTACAGCTTTTTCTACAACATTGAAACATTTATTCTGTGTCTGTACCTACGATTTATCACAATTATTTTTATGTTTTACACATTCACGTAAAGATTTAATTAAAATATCCAGTGCCAATAATACCTTTGCTTCATCGTGGATTTTTCATAAATAAATCGGTTTAAATAATTAATTAAGCTGGATTCCAGGTATCCACGACACCTCACCATTGGAGCTTTAATTAAAACCCCTCGCCCTCCTAATTGTGCCGGCGCTTTAATCTGTGTACAGATTGCCACATTTTGTAAACCGCGGTTATAAATCTTGAAAGCCTTGCACGCGAGCCTGCGATCTTTTATCTGAAGCTACGCAGGCCTACGATAATGGAAGTAATCTTTTTCTTTGTCGTAGCCCCAGGACTGACGGACGTTATTAGTGAAACGGTTTTTAAATTTTAACAGCAACAGAAGAAATTTAGAAAAATACTTATAAAATAATTTTTATTGATCACTTGGATACTTTTAAGAAAAAAGAGTCAGTATACTATCTTGTTCCCGGTTTCTAGATTCAGATCAATGAAATTCAGCCACACAAAACAGCTTGCCTCCTACGCCCATACGCCCTATTAATAAAACATGACAGTGCCACATTGATTTGACTTGCATTCGAAAGCGTCTGTTAGATTAGTTTTAGCAGTTGTTGAGCTGAGGTCGAATCATTTCGAATATGTGAGGTGAATATGAATATATTTTATAAACATTCTGCTCTCGAGAGTTCATCGTATTCGCTCGGCCTGTTTCATGTCAATATCGTCTTTCAGTATTTATTTTAATATTTTGTTCGGCAAAACGAATTATTCATAATATAATATAACGAGTGGTTTAAATCTCTTTTGAATGTGATGGCATATCAATGGTCCTAGTGAGGATATAGCGGATTTTATTAATTTCAGATTATGTGTCAAAGTCGTACGTTTTATAAATAACGTTTTGTAAATGATATACCCAAAGCAAAGTAATGTTAAGCAAACATCGTACCAACTAGTTTTGTTGACATAAGTATAATAGCTCTATAAAAAGATAATCACTACATAGTATAAAACAAAGTCGCTTCCCGCTATCTGTCCCTATGTATGCATAGATCTTTAAAACTACGCAACGGATTTTGATGCGGTTTTTTTTAAATAGATAGACTGATTCAAGAGAAAGGTTTATATGTATAATACATGCATAATATAGAAGAGAAACACTGCTAATTTTAGAGGTTTCTAGTATGATGAAATAAAATGTATCACGAATTTACCCTTGTTAAAACGTTTACTATACCTACTTCTGCTACCCGTGCGAAGCCGGGGCGGGCCGCTATTATAACAATCAACTCCAAAGATTTCCTACTCAAAGTGTTTTGAGTATTGACTGAAACTTTATATAGCTTATGAATCAGAGTATATCTGATATTCACTAGCATAGAGTAACGGTGCTTAATAGAAGCGTCAAAGCTTTGAACACGGGAGGTGTCAATTATTCAGAAGGCGAGACTCTGGAGGCCGCGCTGGCTAGTTGTGTTTCGTTTTTGTTCTGAGTTCGACTTTGACTCAGACGCGACTTTTGAAACTTTTATAGTTTTAAAGTCAAAATGAGACATTGTACATGATTTACCAGGATAGTTTTATAATATACGAGTATAGTTGCATATTATTATGTAGATAGAGTTTAATTTCTAGTACTCCAGAAATTTCGAGGCTTTATGTCTTAATAATTTTCATTCTCCATACAAACTTTGCAACCCCCATTTACCCCTTTAGGGTTGGAATTTCCAAAAACCCTTTCTTAGTACACCCCTACGCGTCGAAAAAAACTGACCCTCCAAATTTCAAGTCTCTAAGTCCAGTGGTTTGGGCGGTAAGGAATTTTCTTAAATCTCTATATTTTGTGTGAGGTTTATAATTGATTTAAGGGGACCGTTTGCTATTAGGTATCTTAACTAGATGGCTCTGGCATAAATTTAGCACTCGCAAACGTTAATCGGTTCAGTAGTTTTAACGTAAAACGAACCATTCACACAACGTTGCCAGTTATTCATCCGCCAAGCAGTAATGTGCATACATTACTGTGTTCCGGACTGAAGGGCAATGTTACCAGCGAAATTACTGGGCATGATGAGATTCAACAACTAATATCTCAGGGTGACAGGCGCAGTGCAGTGCCGCGCAGAATTTTGAATTTTAAAACTCTGGGTAGCACTGTGTCTGTATGAGCAATCATGAAGCTTACCATCAGGCGCTTGATTTGCTCGTCTTGTCATTCAATATCATAAAAAAAAAACAAATAGCGCTAGATGGCGATGGGGTCGAGTTAGAACACGCTATTATTATATTAGTGATTAGTGTAAATATCAAAGATATTTTTTTCTATTATGTTGAACTTTTTATTTAGACTTCTATGTCTCTAAATCACTGTTAGATATTATTGAAGAAAGCAGACGAATCGGGCGTCGTTTTTCCACACTGACATACGACTTGGGCTTTATTTGCATACATCAATCTCTGAGTATGTTCCCATTTACGAATTCTCTTTACTCTGTTTCGGAAATACTCGGGGGATATTAATGAAATATTGGAATATCACTGAACTCTGGGTGTAAGTAATGTATATTTTTAGAAATACGTTCTAAAAATATACGTTCTAAAAATGTACGTTTGAATACTCAAGATAACAAATATAAGTTTAAGGAAAGTACATAAAATTTATAAAATGCGTTACAATGATTTATTTGAATGTTAAAAAGAAACTTTTAAGTGGGATGCCAAAATATTTTGGCTTTATACCTAAGAGTTATTTTGTTTCTAATATTGTTCAGTAGTTATAAGACAATAAAATTTAGGCTCTTCTAGGCGATTTTACACTTCTTGTATAGTTGGTCTGTTGCTAGCCGTAGTGTCAAAGTTTGCAGATCGCCCTAAGGCATCTGATTTTTTTATTAATCAATATTGTCATAGATGGGTTTCATCAACAAACAAGTTCTGTCAACCTCATAGGGGCATGCCACAAAAACTAACCCTACACTTAAAACCTAAAGGAAACGGATTTGTAATCCAAGGAAACTGGGCCCAGAAAACTTTCCACTGTTTGTCCTATATTGCTGGGTAGGGAATTTTATTCGCAATAATATTCCCAAACATAGTAGCCCTGTTATTATCGCCGATTAATTTATAAATTGATTTGAATAAATTGAGGTTAAGTACTATACATAGTACTTAACCTCAATTCTCAAACTCAAACTCAAACTCAAACAGATTTATTGAAATAGGTCATAATCTGACACTTTAGCACGTCAATAAAGATAAACAGTACTGAGTCTACCGTACCGTATAAACAGTACTGAATTAAAAAATTAGCTATTAAAAATACATATTTTTAATAGCGACTCACGTTCTAATTTTAGTAGAACATTTGCTTAATTCATAATAATTAATGGCGTTACTAAAAAATATTATTTATGCATATTTGAGAATCTTATTAATAGGCCTATCAAATAAAATAAAAATTATCATATACGGTTGACATGGCCCAGAATCCAATTACTTCTATACAAGTTTATACAATTGTTTGGCCTCCGTAGAAGACGGAATAGTCAGAATACTATTATACAGACCAACGTCCAATATACTGCCTCGGTGGCGTAGAGGGCGCATGCTCGACTGCCAATCAAGAGGTCCCGGGTTCGATCCCCAGGTCAGGCAAGTGTTAAATATTGGATTTTTCCATTAGGAATTATCTCAATAAATGCCTGGAGTCTGGAACTGTGCCCGGTAGATGGCAATAGGCTCGCCCCCTATTACATGGGACCAATAACATACTGGCGAAATGTGGGTGTATCTACTATAGGACTGAGTCCTGGGTACACCTCTGCCTACCCCTTCGGGAAAAAGGGCGTGAATGTATGTTGTTATGTTTTGTCCAATATATAACATTTTCTTATTATAATTTCTCTTCTCTGCGCTTCATTTCGTACACAATCAGCTTATATATGTCGTGTCATATTTTCTACAACGTTACATTCTGAGCAATTTAGTCATCTGCCTTTTGATCTAACGACTATCTTATAATTTTATGACAATAGTGGTGACTTTAGAAGCACGGTAGCTTCCAAATGTAAATAGATCTACAAAATGATTTGACATTCGAAACCAGGTCTCCAGATTCGAAACAATCCCGCTAGGCCACGCACGTAACTTTCTGATTTTCATGCTGTTTTTCATGTATTCAAACAAATAGCTTTTTTAATTCTAAAACACAAGAGTAATGTATTGTTCACCTTCGAGTAACTTTATTTTAAGACCACACAATAGGTAATCACTGTGTGTCTGTTTTATATCAGAATTCCTTACGTTACTCAATTATTGCCATGAGTTTCGGTTGCAGCTGGCAACATCAGAATTTTTCTTTTGTTATTATTATAAATTTTTTAATAAATATTTTACTTTAATAAAAAATAATATGTAATAGGGGGCGAATCTATTGCCATCTTCCGGGCACAGTTCCTGACTCCATGCAGTTATTAAGATGATTTCTATGGAGAAATTCAATATTTAACACTTTGCATGGCCTGGGGATGGAACCCAGGACCTCATTATCGGCAGTCGAGCTTGCATCCACTACGCCACTGAAGGAGTCTACATAAAAGGATACTAAATAGTATCAAATATTGTAATTTTAGTCTTTCTAAAATTTTATTAAATATCACGAGCAATATTCGAACTAAAACGTAGATATCACGTAGGTAACACGGGAAAAATATTTCATACGCAGATGTTATGAAATTTTGTTTATTTTATACCTACTTTTACGCATACCGTCTCTACATGAATAGTCATGTATTAATATTTATTGAGTGCCGATAGAGTCATGGTTCTATAACCATGACTCTATCGGCACTCAATAAATCGATCGACAGTTATTTCGATTGTCTTTAAAAAAAGTATACAAGCGGTTACTGGCCAAAAACACTGTATGGACTTGCACTGTCATTCTTAAAAAAGCAATTTGTATCACATATTATACAGCCCCACTATCTTAACTGTTCAGTTCAGTGTCGCTAGTGGGGACTTTTGACAGCGGAATCCTCAAAACGGCGTTTGACAGGCAGTAGTTCCAATTTTATTCATCTTAACGGCAATTGTGTGGCCCTAAATAGTATGGGTACAGCATTAATACGTATGATAGGTATGTCATGAAAGTGGAAGAAGCGAAAGTTGTGTGTCAGGATCGTAGCAAGTGGAGAAAAATATTATCTGCCTACCCCAACGCGAACAAGGCGTTGTATGTATGTATAATAAGATTGAACGTACTCACTTTCCAACTCATATATGGTATTGGCAGTTGCCACATGCAAAATGCTTCAAAAATACTTAATTGCTTTATAAGTAGCTTGTATGCTATTGAAAAGGATATGGATTGGTGATCAGCTTCAAGCACCAGCTCCTCGGCCTGGTCTCCTGCGTGAGGTACCCCAGCACCACAGGCACGAATCCAGGGAAGGGCAGGCTTTGCCCCACCGAGCTTTCCGTACTCAACCCACCCTCCGAATCAGACTCCCCCCCGTCTGACTCAGTGCCCTCTGACTCCGTCCCGCGGCCCCCCTCCCGATACCCGTAGTAAGGCATTTCTCCCGACATCCACCTAAATTATAAGCTCATTTTATCACTTAATAGTCTAATCACTTCACCATCTTAGAGGTTGGTTCAACTGTACAAGTAAGTGTCTGTTTGTATTTTCAAGGAATGTCTTGACTGCCCCGATACTGATCTGCAGATATACGCCATATTGAAAGGTATATGCGAGGAAAGAAGAGTTTATCTGTAACAAAGAAAATATATCATTAGCTAGAGATTTAATTGAATTAGCGAAAAAATTACGAGAATCGGTTAAGAAATGGGACTTGTAGAGAAGAACAGGCGGACAGACACAAAAGCAAATTAAAACGGTGACGCTTTGCTAGCGCTTCGCCCTCGTTCGGTCAAATATACGCGATAAAATCCGCTAAATTTTTAATTCAATAGGAAAGATTATAATGCTCACGACATTAATTACTACACCTATAAACTTAATTCTCTGAATTTCTCATAAAATTCATATTTATCAATGAACAAATTGCAATTTTATTGGGGAAGTCGAGGTTAACTCATTAAATTGCTCTGACTAAATGGGTTAGTTACAAAAAAAAAACTTTATGGAAAATTCTGCTGAAATACGAAAGATCGCTTTGCATCGTCGACTGCAACGCTCATTAACTCGGCGGATGTGGACCGATTTTGGATACAAATAAAAATTTTACAACCAGTAATTAAGTCGTCGGTCGGATTCAAACGGCCCACGGGCTTGGCCAAATTACTAGCACGTTAATTCTACACTAGATTAAAAATCCTATTGACTAAAATCGTGGTTTTGTCACAGAATACAAATAAGGATTTTGCGTTTATACACTGGTCACTGTTGCGGTCGTGTAGGTAACAGTGTTCTCAGATTAGCTGATACATAATAGTTCATACATTATAATACATAATATATTCAGGCAATGAAAGAATTGTTGTTTTGACGGTTGGCTAAAATATTTCAAACATACAATCACAAAAGCCCGCTGTTGGCAATCGCACTGCAAATTGGCGCATAAGAGGAATTCTGGTAATAAGTCAAGGAACAAGTTTGAGTCCTATGTGTATTAGGTATAATATTGCCTTAGACTCAATATCACCAATATTGAGTCTAAGGCAGTTTCATCTTCACGTTATGTGAAAATGCACTAAATACTTTATTAACTAGTATAAATATATCATTTAATATATAAAGCACGTCCTTCGCGTCGTTTGCGGCTCAGTTGTAGACTTCATCACGTAAACACGTATTCCCAGTGACTTTATTAGTACTTGGAATTGCATTAAGGTTTACGAATCTTATCAGCTTTCGAGGAATGGTACTTTACCCTAATACTTTTCTGATTTAATTCTGTGAACGTAAAAGGAGTAAGAGTTTCGGTATTCCCGTAAAATAAATAATGTCTGGCGTAAAGAAGTAGGCTCTCGGTTTATTACGTCATATTTCACAGATACTGGAGGCATTGCCACAAATATTAACGTATCTGAGTAAAAATAAGCAAAGCGAATGTGTGATAATGAAATGGATGTATAATATTTTACTATAATTTCGTGATTTTCTTTGGAGTTATATGCGTGTAATTTTTTTTATTATTATCAGTTAGCAGCAGAAGCTCGAACTTAACATCACACCTTTTTCTCAGAGCTTTCTTTATCTTTTAAATCCCATGTAATAAGGGGATCGAACCCGGGACTTCATGATCGGCAGAAGCGCTTGCGACCACCATGCCACTTAATAATAATTAAGTACATAATATTATGTGGCATGTTATGGTATAGTATGCCGGCACATCATTTCCGTCCTGATCAGAAGGTCTAGTAGCAAAATATCCAACAGCGCAAAACGTCCAATGAGACACAAGCCTAATTAGCAATATATCCATGTAGCAAAATGTCAATTTATTGGATGGTCTCTTTAGTAGAAAATCTTTTTAGCAAATCTTCTTGCACGGAAAATAAGATCAAAAAATTGTAGGTAAGTATTGATAGAACCGTCAAAAGAGAAATAATTCGATCCCATCGAATTGAATGGTGACACAGGAAAATAAAGATACGAAACGACTGTCATATTTCACAAACCACCGGCCGTTTTACTTGGAGTATTCGCTAAAAGGGTGGGATCAAAGACACGTTTGTGAAATGTCGACTTTTCGCTTTGTATCTCGACTAACGGCACGTGAACCTGAGACATTTCTATTTACTTTTTATGCCAGAAAAAAAACTTAGAACTAAAAGAAAAATTAAGAGCACCTAGTCGTTGAACCTTTCGTATGCCGGAACATGGATCTACGCGAAAATCACCGCAAGTTGTATTGTGTCTGAAAGCCCAGATGTACCAAGAAGACCATACCTCCATAATACGTGCCATTATTTAAAATCTACTAGATTGCATTGAAACCTTACAGCTAAGCTAACATAAAAAACTCTGATATAAAAACAACAATTTCATTATTATTCTTCCCTCCCCTCCGTAGACGCCCTCGCAACGTCCTGGACGACCCGGACGACTCTATCGCCGCCGTCACATCGGCGGCGCTAGGTTCGCCCAATCCTACCAATATCAGACGCTCCGTTTTCGGTACTGGTGCCGGATACCAGATCCACCAACTCACACAATCACAACACCGACCTTGCCGGCGAGGTCGAAGATCTCTCAGATCCTTCAGATCGGTTAGTTATTCTCCAAATAATCAAACAGATCAAACCATTGATAGGGCCCTAGGACACTACTCTTCTGGGGTGCCAGGGCAAGTCTGACCCCACGTATTCTGGCGACGGCCCAAGCCGAAGTTCGTACCGTCTAGGTGCCCTTGTGCTAGTCGCCCTTTAACTTTGGGTCGAGCGCCTCCTGCGCTCACCATTGCCCGGTAAAGCTGTAGAGGCCATCTGAGGCCAACAGCATAGGTCACTTAAAAAAAAAATTATTCTTCCCAAAACTTGTCGTGCTGAACTTCCAATAAAAAATCAAATGGTAGATTCACTAGCGATGATAAAATATGTGATTTCTACACTTTATAATAATATTGATGCATTTTTTTTTTAATTTTTTATAGACTAAGCGGTCTACTCGCATGAAATACAATGCGAATAAGGAAAGAAAATTTCAGCCCACGGGCGGGATTTGAACCACGCACCCTCCGCACCAATCGGTGGTGGGTGCTCTAGTACCCACCAGAGATTGCGAAATGCATCACCTATATATAAATAAACACATGCCCTTATAGGCGTTAGGTAGAAGGGATAGTAAAATTTCGCCGATGAATAGTACCTCCACGGTAACTAGAGTAGAAGAATTACAAATAAGTAACAATTCTACAAGTAGTCGAGCGCCCACCACGGATTGGTGCGGACAAAAATTTGTGTTAGATTAATGAGCTAGAGAAAATCCCACAGAAATTGTGCGGTGTGCAGACAAAAAAGTTGAAACACGTAGGAATTCAATGAAGAAACAATATTTTCCGACTTCCAATAACCTTTCATATACCGGAATACCCAGTTCAAATATAAGACAAATGGTTGCGATATTTTCAGAGAAATGCGATAGTATGTACTTTCAAGAAAGAGAAATAGCCTCGAGCGTCCCAACACTTGAGGGTAAAGTGAATCAATTTGTGAAACCAATCCACGTTTCTGTGGGTGACACGAAACAGCACCTTTAGATTGTTTTGATATGGATCTAATCTTATCTAATTAGATTTCATATAAAGTAGCATATGACCTTGGATAAGCTAAGGTAATAGAAATGTCAAAGTAACTAATTAGGTCGGTAGTAGGTACATACAAAACGTATGTCGCTTCTTTTTCGGCCATACTACAAACACATATTATCATCATCATCTTTCTGCCCTTATCCCACACAAGGTAGGCACAGCACGTCATCTTTCGCCATTCCAGTCTATCATCTGTCATCTCTGCACTCACTTTTTTTCGCGCATATCCTTATTCACACAGTTCATCCAGGACGCCCCCTCCTTACATAACAATTTACATTCACTTACATACATAATATGCATATTTAATTAATATTCAAACATAAAACCAAGCCACACAAACAATCCTGTACCGTGATTAGTTCTTACACACACACATACATAGCCACAGGTGACTAATGAGTCCACGATTGCGGCGACAAGGACACGGGGGTATGTAACTTCTAGTGATTTGTTATTTGCAATTTCTATGGTTAGTAGCAACTGATGCTAATATTTTTATGACATCGATTAATCATTGTATATTTATTTTAACAAAGACTTTTTCAAGTAAGCAAACAATATTGATTTATGGAGCATAACACAATTGGTTGAAGTTCAAAAATATTGTAGCAGTTAAGCCGGGACTACAGCTATGTGTTAGCGTGTTATATAACAATATTCTGTTAAATAACATCAAAGCCACGCCCACTTTCCATGGTAAGCCGGGTCCGCAGCGGCATGTTTTTGTGTTACCTAACACAATAACATGAAAAGTGGGCGTGGCTTTGGTGTTATTCAACAGAATATTGTTATATAACACGCTAACACGTAGCTGTAGTCCCGGCTTTAGAACTTTCCAAGGATTTATGTAGAAAGTGTAGAGAAACTTTCGTTTTGCAATAAAAATTATAACTTTTTATTATAATTGATAGAAAATTTATAAACGCGTATTATGTGCAAAAGGTTAATTTCTCAATAAAATTAAAAGATTTTGAAAAAAAGTAAATTAGCTGTAACTTGGTCACACTACAACGACTCTCGTTAACAGAAGTGCTTTTGGCAAACTGCGTTAAGGTATGGCAATTAACTTGACTCTATCAAAGTTACAACCAATTCTAACCCCTATTTCGAGATTAATAAAGTTGAAAATAAACAGGAGGCATCCAAGAGGGTTGTACCATGTGGGTTTATGGAAGGCAAGCGTATGTACAGAATTATGATCATAACCGTATGCGTGATAACGCACAAAACTGCGCAATGAATATTAAATGGGGATGAATATTATTATACGAAAACAGCATGATTGGGACTGTAAAAAAAACAGATATTAAATTATTACATGACATTATGTGCATATACCGTGTTATATAGGTAATACGGACATACACGCACATAAATGCAGAATGTTGTACGTTAAGGCACTGTCCAAAGCAAATTCGCCCTCTCGCTCACACGTACCCACATTTATGAGATATAAAAAATACTACATGTAATTCCGTAAAATAAAGACAACTAGGAACTAGAAAATAACAATACAAAGATTCAGTAAATAATCTAATTTAATCCAAACGAGTTTTAACGTATAAAACCCTGCACAAAAAGGCACTGAAAACTTTGGATTAAATTGGATTTTTTACTGAATCTTTGTATTGTTATTTTCTAGAACCTAGTTGTCTTTATTTTACGGAATTACATGTAGTATTTTTTATATCTTTCAAAATGTAGGTACGTGTGAGCGAGAGGACGAATCTGCTTTGGACAGCACCTTAAAAAAAACCGTTAAGCAAAGCTTTTGAAAGCCACGTGAAATATATTCGGGTGAATTAAGCTAGCTTTACCTACCTGACTTAAGATAACATCACGCCTTTTTCCCAAAGGGGTAGGCAGAGGTGTACCAATAACCCAGTCCCATAGTAGGTACACTCAAACTTCGCCAGTTCTGTTTAGGTTCGATGTAATAGTGGGAGAATCTGTTGCCATTTATCGGGCACAGTTCCAGACTGCAACCCCGGTGGTACAGTGACCAGGAAAACGAAGTCCCTGAGGGTTAGAACAAGATAGCAGATATGAATCGTTCATGCGCGAAAGAGAGTAAAAACAGGGAAACTAGTTATCCCCGTGTCATGCTAGGTGGGCAGGCTGTCATTGAAAAAAAATCCTAAAGGAAAAATTCAATTTGCTTCACCTAGGGATCGAACCCGTGACCTCATGATCGACAGTTGAACTTGCGACCACACACCACCGAGGCAGTCATTAATAATTACATCAAAAAAGATTTTTGAACTTCATACTTAGGTATTGAAAAATATAGCAAGATTGATTCCCCAATCAGAGACATCAATGAAAAATTCCACTAAAATTCGGCGCCAAAATTCCTAAAAACTAAATTACGTTGTCATAAATTTATTCACATCAACGACATTAACGATCAGTAAAAATAATTTAAGACCCACACGACAAATTTATAAACTAAAATAAATAAAATTAATCGCCGTAAAGTCCATTCAACTATTAAAATGTACAGTAAATCGGTAGTTGTGAAAACATCAAAGCCGAATCCATTGATGTTAAAAGTTAAAGATAGGTGCTGTCTTTCATTGCTGTAGATAAAGAAACAGTTATTCTGGAATAGACGGGTGATATTAATCATGGAGATGACAAACAAACAACTCTATTAACTCTCGTACACAGCTTTGTATAACCGCAACAGAGTTTCATCATAAATCCCTATGATAAACCACCAGTTACAAAGGTAATGTTTATAGACCATTTCTGTCTATTACAGATTACAGATGCATGCAGCTTTACCATCAACTTATTATGTTTGGAAACAACGAGGGGGATATTTTGTTATGGTTAAAGCATAATTAGGATTGCATTTTAAAGATGTGCAAAGTCTTATTATTTAAATTCAACATCAATAAGCCGAATAGAAAATATAGTCCGCGCGAGCTTTATGACGACGGCCTTGTGCCGTTTTATTTCATATATTATTCTACATAACAAAATATTTATAACCAATTTAATTTTGACCGCCTTGGTAGCTTAGTGGACGCAAGCTCGAATGCCGATCAGGAGGTCTAAATATAGGATTCTTCCATTAGGAATTATCTCTATAACTGCCTGAAGTCCGGTATTGTGCCCGGTAGATGGCAATAGGCTCGCCTCCTATTACATGGGACCAATAACATACTGGCGAAATGTGGGTATGCCTACTATGGGACTGCTGATTCTTGGGTACACCTCTTCCCTTCAGGAAAAGGCGTGATTGTATGTATGCTTTTAAATTTATACTATAAAAAATGTAACATTTAAAAGAAACAATCAAAACCATATTGTATCAAAAGTTAAACTTAATTAGATGATATTAAATAAAAAATAGTACAAGGCATATGTGACAAGCTCGCGCGTGGACTATATCGGCACTTCTAGGAGACATTATAAAAGACATTAGACGAGCATGGCTTATATTCCAAACAGCCTTAGAATTGTCAAGAGGGTAGACAAGAATAATAAATTGGAAGCATATTATATTGTGAGTTGTCCGTGTGGACGAACCGTTATAATGTAACACGTTTCCATAAATCACAGACAACTGTTTCATAAACCTCGCAAGGAATGAAAGTGATATTCTAATATTTTATTCAGAAACATACTAGTGCAGTATGAGTGTGGAAGTATTGTTCTCGAAATGTCTTTAATCTGCTGTACCAGTCACGGTGTGGTTCGACACTTATAAATCGGTTTTATTGATTTATGTTTTGACGTTTTCAATACTCGATAGGTAGGTGGAAAATTATAGTCACGAAAGCTGAGAATTTAAAGCTATAAAGGTAGAGTGCGTGTAACTCAAAAATGTAGAATAGATTGATTGATATTTAGTGGAGTTGGAACAAACATACTTGATTATAGATATAATGTAAAATATGTAAAGTTGGTGAAATAGTAAATTCGAGTTAAGGATGTAGCCGCAGTGGCAAATGGTAACTAACTTATGTGATAATTATATATTAATGAAGTACTTTAGTAATATTATAGCAGACTGCCTCGGTGGCGTAGTAGTTAGCAAGCACTACTGCCGATCATGAGGTCCGGGTTCGATCCCTAAGTCAGGTAAAAAGTTGTAGAAATTTTCTGAATGACAGCCCGCAGTCTGGAATTGTGCCTGATGGATGGCAATAGGAACCTTAAAAAAACATAACTAGTAGGTACACCGAGTACACACACACTTCGTGGGTGTACCTACTATGAGTCCTGGGCACACCTATGCCTACCCCTTCGGAAAAAAGTTTGATGTTATGTAGTGATACAATTTTACTTTGGTAATTATACTGTGATAATTATAAGTTTATAGAACTTAATTATTACTTAATTAATAATTAGAAAACTATCGTTAAAAAAGAGCCCGTTGCAAAATATCCAGCAATTAACCTATTTGGTAATAAATACAGTATAATCAATGGAATATTACAAGTGATTGGCCAATAAAACTCTATTTACACCCATATTTTATTACGGTACTGCGTGCGGGTAGTAAAATGTAAACCATTTGCTCTAAGATCTAGCAGTTTATTAATATATTTTATTGCTAAGGAAATGCTATGGATAACCAACTGGATAGGCGCAACGAGTCTGAGCGAACGAACTGAGTCTTGTCCTTTGAGACCAGAAGACACAATTTCTGTCTGTAATTTTCCAGAACCTTCAAACGCAAATTAAACTCAAAAATATTTATTCAATTAGCGCACAATCTGATACTTTTGCACGTCAATGAAGATAAACAGTAAAGAATCTACCGTGCGTTCCTCTACACCAAGAACCCACAAGAAACTGATAGTTTTGCAATATTTGGTTTGGTTACATTCGTTTGTTTAGAAGTTTAGAAGTTTCCAGGCTTTTTTGTCCTCTATGTACTGATTGACTTTAAAATAAAACTTCTTTAGTAAATTGGTTTTTATTTGGGTTTTGAACTTAACCTCTGAGGGTCCCGCTCTTTCTTTTGGGATTTTATTACAGCAATGTACACAGTTTCTAGGTACAGCTACTTTGTCTTTATTCCTAGTATTAAAATGGAGCGGCTACAGATATATCTCTACAGTTCACCTTCCAGCGATACTTGGACCATCTGGCTGTCCTTTTTCTGTTACGTGTAACCGATATGGGAATATTTATAAGCATTGGTAGACTGTGTCTCAGCTTATATTCACAAAAAGTTAGCAGCAACTGAAATCTAATTTCATCTGAAGTAAATCGAACTAAACAGGGTTAATCTCAGGTCACAGGTTAAATAAAGCTTTGACAATACTAAGCTCGACAGCGTCGTACAATTGAATTCCTTTTTCTCTGACCAAGTGGACGTTCAATCATAGATAAACGTTGTCGCAAAGGCTTTAGCGACTTTATTCATACTTGAGATCTTACAAGAGAGCAACGTTCGCTTTCGAGTGGAATGGTCAAATATTCTCGGTTATGGAAGCGACCTGCGCACGGAATGCTCTTGAAGATCCATTACAGATGTATGACGCAATAACATTCCTGTGGACATTCGATATTGGACGGGGAATAGTTTCTAGATATATTGGTAAATTTTATGTAACCATATCAATATTTTCCGGTGACTCCCCAGAAAACTGGTATGAGATTTTCTACAAGTATTTCGAAAAGTTATATTTTGATAAAAAATAAGAATTCCTTGAAATCAAATACCGGATTTAACCTATGCTATATCAGGGATTTGGTATTCTGGCAAAAGCAGAAATTCCGTTTGGCATGCAACACAGGTCAGCAATAGACTTCGCTTACAAATGACCGGAAAGACTAATAAGACTACGAAAATCTGTACAGTGCACAGAGCCTAGATCACGAATTACGACTTGTACCTACATAAATTGGGGTTATTCTTGTACAAAGTAAAAAGTTAACCTTGTCCAAAGTAAAAGTTCTTGTAGAAAGAAACGGCCAGTTCAAAAATATCTACTACATCTAACGAGCATATATGAAGAATGTCACGAAAATCGACGAAACAAAAACCGTATGTCAGGATCGTAGCAAGTGGAGAGAAATAGTTTCTGCCTACCCCATCTCGAACAAGGCGTTACTGTATGTATGTATCTATATTCTTGTACAACGAATGGTTAACGGAATGACATGTGAATAGTTGTCGTACTTAGGAAGGTATGACTTTATTAGTTATTCTGATGTCCATATTTGGAGCTTTTACCCTTATTTATTTATTTATTTAAAATCAAGTGCCCACTATGCTTACAGTTTAACCCAAAACGCGCAGTGGACCAGTTACATGTAGACTTAATACTATGTAATAATAATCACAAAAAAGTATCTAACACTAGTTATTAATGTTAAATCTTATTTACCTATTTAAAAATCTAATACAACTTTAAAAAATTGCGATAAGGCTATAAAAAAGAGGTCAGTATCTGATTCGTAAGCAATCAGAGCATTAAGCAGACAGATTGCTGGAGCCGTAGGGGCGTACCTGGCAGTGTGCGATCGCACGAATGGAGCTTCGAGTAGGCGACGAGTGCGGAGCCGCATCAAGTTATTAGGCACATACAAATGACATCGTGATAACGCCTCGGGGTTATCCATCTTGTTGTTGAGTAGTAGATAGTAGTGAATCATCACGTCTTATGGGTATCACAGTCACATCATAGCCTTATCTTACAATTACAAATTATAATATTTATAAAAACACTTTATACATTATCGTTATATTATAACTTCGCTTTAACTCAAATACAATTTTTGATATTAAACCTTGAACAAAATAATTGGAGCTGGTAAGATCCTATTTATAGTAGTAATAGTTTGTAACAATATCAGTCGCCGCTGTGTAAAGCATTCATCGCAAGCCAAACGTAAACTACACAGCCCACGAGTCGCGAGTCACATGTGAACGACTTGACTGCAGATCAAAGGCGAGGGTTGACTCGCTTCGCCACCGGCATTGATTTCATTATGTAGTTTGCTTTAAAATGGATCTCGAAATTGCCATTATGATTCAAATAACAGCTAGAAGATCTGTGACTTGATAAAGTTACCGTGCGAGTAAAACTTATTTTGCAACGCCTGAGCGATATTCGGCCTAGATAGATAGATAGATTAACTCTTTATTATTACACTACAAACATGAAACCTTAAATCTAAATATACAATTATAACAAATAATGTAACAATTGGCGGTCTTATCGCTAAGAGCGATCTCTTCCAGACAACCGTGAGTTGACAACCTGAGTTGTTACTTTGAGTATTACCTGAAAACTTACATTTAATTTTATGACCTTGAAACGTGGAATTGCCGTGCAGTGCCAGCCATCACAGATCACCTTATACCCGTGGTTGGCGTAAGAGCCGGCTAAGGGTTCTGAGATCCAGAAGACGGGCAGCAGCGTCCGCTGAACTATGCTGAATTATTCTGATATTCTACATACATAAATAAATACATACAGTCACGCCTTGTTCCCATTGGGGTAAGTAGAGACTATTTCTTTCCACTTGCAACAATCCTGATATACAACTATGATCCTGATATTCTTAACAGTTAGAATTTTTATTTTCTCTATTATAACAGACAGCCCTGAAGTGATCGAATTGTACAGCTACCCAGTGGTTAGCGATCCGTGATCTATGCGTGGAATCAGTTTCGTTCAGAACAATAGGTTAAAAGTTATTTTTGTCTGCGGTTTCCAGACGTTGAGCGTGCTGCTTCTATTCTCTGTACTAATTGTTTACTGTCATTAGTATTGTGTTTTCTTTTGAAAATTATACTTTCAATATATTTCCCAATAATATTATTCGACTTCAGGTTTTTGTTTTGATTTGAGTTTCGATCCTGCAATAACACAGGCTACTTTTCAAAAGCTGGAACTTCGGCACACAGCCACTAACTTTATAATCACTGTTCCTAAGTCTTGTTCTACATTCTGATAAATGATGGTAAACTGTCCAACTAAGCGTGGTCACTTCAGTTTACAGTTAATTTACAGAATCTACATTTGTCATATGAAGACATCTGCGAGTCGGAACCAGATGGTAGAACTAGGTTTCAATAGTATTTCTAATTATAATCAGTGAAGTCGTCCATCAAATGTCCTGACATATGTCTGAGCTTGACTTATGCATTAGGGTATTGACTGATTGGTATGGATTTTGAGAATTATTTGTTTGTAGTTAGATTGGCAAAGTGAATATTTTTATTGCTATGACCTAAGGTTATTGATACAAATGACCAGATACTGCACTTCCTAAAAAAAGCTTCGAAAATGCGGCAACATTCAAATTGTAGTGTAGGTACATAATACAATGCTAGTGTGCATGAAAAACAGTTCGCAAGGAGTGTTGCACAAGCCCAGTTACGTCGATTTCGGTATTAGTTGCTGCATTTGACAACATGGCAACGGTATCTAGCTGGAGAGCGTGTTTATAATTAATACTTATCTATCGTCACCATTTCAAACATTATTTGTTAAAAATCTCAAATGACCAGTAACTTCGGTATACCTTGGTCTCTTTCCCCACCCGAAAGTCTGCTTGATTTACTTTGCTCTGAAGAAAACCCACTACTTGTTTGAATTAGTTAATCAAACTGGCTGATTCTGTTGAATCAAAAGCCAAATTTTGAGAAGATTTTTAAAGGGTTGAGAGTTATAATACCGTATCTTCCCCAAATATTAGCAAGGTAAGGATGCTCGGTATAAAAGACAAACAACTGAAGGTTATTTGCAAAAGATGGCTAGAACGGAGCCAAATTTACAGAATTTTGCCATAATGAAACGAGGGAAATGTTATGACTTAAAAGCTTGACGGGACTCTTAGAATATTCATAATATTTTTGCTAAAATTTTATTTTAATGAATCAAGCTAACCTTATCAGAGAAAAAGTAACGAATTTACTTTAAGTTGGTGTAGTATTTAATGCAAAAACAACTTTAAACCACAAAATCACAAAGCTCGGCACACCAATACGAATCACATGTCTAACTTCTAGTATTCGCACTGCCAGTTTCGATTCGCAGAAGTGGTTTAATTTTCGCATTCCAACACCGACTGGCTATAAGTGACAGCTCTATCAAAATCTAAAAGCATCGAATTTGTGCGACTCTGCAAAATGGTTCGTTCGAGCGTTATCTCATCCAATACTTGCTGACGTATGGTGAAAATGAAACCTATGTTCATTTTACGAAGTTATCTAGAACTAGAGTACAATATCATCCTACTAACATTATAAATGCGAAAGTTTGTGAGGATCATGGATGGATGGATGTTTGTTACTTTTTCACGCCAAAACTACCGAACCGATTGGGCTGAAATTCGGTATATAGATAGCTTAGACCCTGGAATAACATAACAAGTACGTTTTGTCCCAATATTCCCACGGGAACGATCACTACGTGGGTGAAACTATGGGGCAGAGCTCAGATCATACAAACAAGGTTAAGGTAACAAGGATTACAAACAAGGCCTTGTTTGTATGATCTGAGGGGCAGAGCTAGTGAATACATCTACATATATTCAACATCGTCATCTAACAGCTCACTACAACCCACTTGTCATTAGGCCTCTTTCATAATATTATATCATTCTATTGACCCTGTCTTGAGCAAGCTATGTAGATACGACTATTTTTGTTATATTGTCCGCGAAACGTGCTCCAGGACGACCGGGGGTGTATTGGGCTGCATACCATCGCATCTTAAGTGATTCTCATGTGCTCGCAGTATGTTGAACAATGAACAAGGTTCTGTTCAGTGTGGCGTGTTATGGCCAAACCCCTTTAACAGAATACATGATATCTCATAGATAAGTCATTTTTTTCAAATCTTTTTACGGAGCATTATGAAGTCTACTCAAAGACTAACAACAGTAGAAATTGGCTTCTATACAGCCTCGAATCCAGGGTAATAACGCTCAGGTAAACGAGCGTTCGCCTCCAGTCAAAGGACGTGATAAAAGCTAATGTGTCTGCTGGTTCTCTAATATCACCAAAACTTGCCCGATACTGTTTTATGCGCTGATAAAGTCAGCTTAGAAATAAACTCTCATAGAACTTCTAAAAAGCAATACTTTGCTTTATGCCTTTTAAAAGAATGCAATTAGCAAGTAACATTTGCAGAAAACTACGTTTAATAATATTAATACGTAGGTTCACGTCGGTCATTTTAAAATCGGGGCTCCTTAGCCTATTAGGTTTTTGCACGCGTACTAAAAAGATAGGCAGCGATAACAAGTGTAAGTTTGCCATCTATTGTCAAAGGTCTAATATTATTGTAACTGGCAGGAAGAATATCGAATCGACTCAACGAAAAGTGACGTCAGCAATATCGCTTTTACCAATAAGCGCCTAATGAAGCTCTTACAATCAGTGCAAAGCTCGTCATTCATCTGACACAGCTATTTCTTATGATACACTGAAACGTGATATGCTTACCACTCGAACAATATGATTTGATAACGTATGTAGGCTAAGCATTCTTGATGATTCCATAGTAGGTATATCACAATAAGTAATTATTAATTATTGCATGAATTTATACAAATTTTAGAGTTGTAATATAGTCATAGATTTCAGTACAAATTGTTCCTACACTATTTTTACCGCCCACGCTCATAACATACAATCACACCTTTTTCCCAAAGGGGAAATCAGAGGTGCACTCAGTCTCATTGCAGGGATATATTACCGTCTGCCGCCACGTTCATGAAATGGTGGCCAACGGTAATAACTATTACCCTCTGCCCCCATGGGGGCAGAATTTGTGGGGGCAGACAGTAATATATCTGTGGATATACCCAACTTATTACCTTATTATTCATTAGTAACGGTTTCATAATGCCCCCGCTCTATGCTATTACGAAAATAGTGTAACAATCGAATGTAAAAAAAGGCAAGCAAGAAATGTCAAGTAAAATAAATCACATAACGGCAACATTTGCGACCGGTTCACGCCTAACATGTTCGCCACTCACTCAATCACGACCGAGCGCTCTCATCAATCCCATATAGCTAAGCTCTATTGAGCACACAATACGGGAAAGCATTCTCCTAATTTCCACTCAAAACTAGCCGTCGTAGCTGTCAAAACCGGGCCGTATCGGCCATCCGCACGCTATGCCCGCATGACGCAAAATTTCAAAGCCCACCGATGGTTAATCTCACCGCGTCGACTTCGCAACGCCCGCTTTGTTGCCGATTGTTTACTCTACGTTCTATTTTTGCTGTCCATCATCTGGCCATTGTTACGGCGTTTACGGCGCCGATCGAGCTGTGGTCTGCGAGCGCCTTTTGTGGAACCCATTCTCGGTTTGAAATTGTCTACTCGCTGATAATCTTTAGTTGTTAAAAGATTGGCAGCGTCGCCCAATGGCGTGTTGAAGGACGTGTGTTCTTTTCCATATCTGTTCGCAAATAATATAATATGATACCAATGGATAGCTTTGTTTGGAATTTGTTTGAATGGATAGTTAGAGTGAAGTTTTCGATCCTAAAATATAAAATACTAGCTGTGCCCCGCGGTTCCACCCGCGTAGATATCGTTTCCGTGGGAATCTCGGGATAAAAACCCCATATTAAATAATAACGCCATAAGTACCCCATGTGTTATTCCAGGATCTAAACTATCTACATATACCGAATTTCAGCCCATTCGGTTCAGTACTTTTGGCGTGAAGGAGTAAAAAACATCTATCCATCCATCCATCCTCACAAACATTCGCATTTATAATATTACAAATAAATAAATGAATAGGATATTGTTATAAATTAAACAATTCTACTGGTAAGATGAATTAAGAAGATCAGTTAATTTTGGTGACCTTATACCAACATCAACTGTTTGTTCAATGAGACGTAGAAGTTTATTCGAGCAGATTTTGTATTAGAAACACAGGAAAGTAATTCCATAAACATTCAGTCGCATACCGAAGCTTAATAATCAGCGTAAATTGTATAATCCAAGAATATTAAAATTGAACTTAATTCAACCTTATTACAATGGAAAAGAGTCTAAAAGTGATCAGGCAGTTTGGTTCGTGGTAGATATTGTATCAATGAAGTGGTCCGTTCAAGGGAACTCCGAAATAGAAATGAAGCAAAACAGAATAATGTAAGTAAATGTGAATCCTCATAATACAGTGAGGATGGAATACTCGTATGGGTATACAAGTAACGTATTTAATGAGGGCTAACTGTATATCTTCTGAAGGTATGTAAATAATAAATAAATACGCGATGGATATGTGAAGAAAACTTTTTTTACACGAGCGGGACATATTCTTTCCATGTTCATAACAACAACAACAACATACATTCACGCCTTTTTCCCGAAGGGGTAGGCAGAGGTGTGTACCCAGGACTCAGTCCCAGAGTAGATACCACCCACATTTCGCCGGTATGTTATTTGGTCCCATGTAATAGGGGGCGAGCCTATTGCCATCTACCGGGCACAGTTCCAGACTCCAGGCAGTTATTGAGCTAATTCCTAATGGAAAAACTCAATATTTAACACTTTGCCTGACCTGGGAATCGAACCCGGGACCTATTGATTGGCAGTCGAGCATGCGCCCACTACGCCACCGAGGCAGTTCCATGTTCATATCCATCCATTTCAAGCGAATAAGACCGCTTTCGTCTTTAGACATTACTTAATTAAATTAAATAAAAAAGTTATATCTAAAGTTCCGATCTGAAGGGCAATGTTACCAGCGAAATTACTGGGCATGACTGGTTTCAACAACTAATATCTCAGGGTGACAGGCGCAAGCGCATTGCTTTATCTTAAAAATATCAGGATTTAACTAAAAATATTAACTAGAAACAGTGTAACAATTGGCGGCCTTATTGCTCAGAGCGGTCTCTTCAAGACAACCATGCAGAGAGAGGAAATATTTGAAAGACGGTTGTTTCAAACACTTACTTGAATAAAAACACGTACTTACATAACAATACATGGTACATATATTAATACATATAACATATATATAATATATACAAATACATACAAATAAACATAATATAGGTACGGACAAGTGACATAATAACACGAATTATCAGCTTATAAAGGAGAGCTTTGACACGGAGTTTGAAAGATCTACCCGTTAATTCGACTACTACCAGTAAATTCGACTCCCATACATTTTTTAGTGAATCTTCGCAATTCTTTCGTTGTATTGTATTTGTGTAGAGTTATACCCATACCTTCTGGAACATCTCGTAGATTTTAACTCATGTCAAGAACCCTTGCCAATTCCAATAGTGGCTTCTGACTCCTAACTGTCAATATGATTATGGATGATGTTTGTTTAACAAATAATCTATTAATTCAATGGGTATGAGATTGTTATGACAGGGCGTAGGCAGGATTTTGAAAGCCATTATGGCCATGTCACTAGTCACCACATACACACTTTGATCATTTATAATTATAGTAGCATAATTTCCACGACTTTGTTCCCATGATAGTTTCGAGAATCTCTTTCTTATTCCTTGTCTTTATCATAATAAAACCTAAGTGTAAAATTCTCTCTAGATACAAGAAATGATTGAGGCTGGGCGTTGATGAGGGAGTGTGTCAGTTGGTCGGTCAGGCAGTCAATCAGTCAGGACCTTGATTTTTAATATAATATAAAGATTTCAGGGTTACTGGTGATCAGTTAGCATTTTACTTATTTCTTTTAGAACTTTTATGGATACAATTTCGATATCGAAAGGGTTTCTTGGTCACACAATGTAAGAAATGTGTGTTAAATTAAGGCTAGGAGGTAAAACAATTCGTTGCCGTTGTCTGCATCGACTTCGATAGGCCACAGTGTTGCACTTGCACCATTCACCTTGCTTCTAATTATCTGGGGTTTTTAAATGAATAACTGAGGGGAAGGAGCACGGAGTTCAACTGATGCAATTAAAATTCTAGCCTACCTAGGACTTCAACCCAAAAACTTTCTCAGTTTTGATTTTTTAGAACTTAAGTCATAAAGAAAGGCTAGGTCTCAAGTACCCACAACCGGGAGCGTGTATTAAGAATGTGACGAAAGTGGAAGCAGCGGCATTCTTCAGGGTTGTAGCACAGAGAAAAATAATAGTCTCAACCTACACCTACGAAAACAAGGCGTAACTGTATGCGTATGTTCTATATCTTAGGCCTCATTTTCACTTCCCTTCAGGTGAGATTGGGGTCAAATGCGGACCTCTTTCAAAAAAATATGTATAAGTGGTATCTATGAAATTCTTAGTAATTTCCAGAATCCAAAGCCGATTTTCAGCGGAATTGGATAAAAAGCCAGTTATGGGTGTAATCAAGTTTAGGCTTGGACCATTTGGCTCGGTGCCATGCTACCATGTCAACTATCTCTAAACTGAGGCACTAGTATAGGTGACCTAGAGCTCAGAGCCAGTCTGGTAACTAGTCGAAACCACAATTACATTTGCATCGCTCTTCGATATTAGGCTTATCTTACACTTAACGTGATGAAAGTTGATGTACCTATTTAATTTGTTATAGGGATTATATGGGAATATATGCGTAGCTAGTTTTAACATTTTAGAAAATAATAAATATTGCAGATAACAGTTACAGCTGGTTCGCACGGGATCCGGTACAGTGGCAAACAGACGGCCATGCACAAGCATGGCCGCCAAGCAATCTGGATGATCTTATGAATACAAATTCATAAGAACATCCAGATTGCTGACCGCAATTATTTTTATATAATCATGTGTGAACACAAGAATGGACAACCGACACCGGATCCAGAAAAAATGTGTTCCGGTGGATCTGGATGCTGTCGTGTAAAACAGCCTTTACACATTTCTTATTGATGCTGAAAATAAGGTAGCTTCAACTTCAGTTCAAGAAACCATCAACTTATTTGGATAACTGGCAACTTTATTAAAATTTTCGTTAAAAGTTGCCAGATGTAGCATCTAAAATACCAAGTTCATGATAGCCGCAATTCTTAATCTATCTATACTATAATATATAATAATAATATTATAAAGAGAGAAACTTTGTTTTTTTGTTTTTTTGTTTGTAACGAATAGGCTCCGAAACTACTGGACCGATTTTAAAAATTCTTTCACGTATGGATAGCTTAATTCAGTGTGAGTGCCATAGGCTATATGAGATTTTGAAAAAAAATAGGGATCCGTAAGAAAACTGCAATATTGTGAACCAGGGTGTTACATAATATAATTACCATATTCATAAATTTGCGTGCGCTGTGAAATGCATTGATGGTAGAATAATATAATGTACTAGGGGTTTGTAGTACTTATCAATATCTACAAATTAGTCCACGGAAATTTTATCCATCTATTTTGGTTTAGTCACAATAATCGAAACAGACATTATATGCATGCGCTGTGAAAAGTATTGGTGGTAGAATAAAGTAATGTACTAGGGGTTTGTAGTACTTATTAATACCTACAAAACAGTATACATAGATTATATCCATCTTTTTTGGTTTAGTCAAAATAATCGAAAAAGTGATTATTTTTCATGCGGTGTGAAAACTATTGGTGGTAGAGTAAAGTAATGTACTAGGGGTTTGTAGTACTTAAGAATACCTACAAAACAGTATACATAGATTATATCCATCTTTTTTGGTTTAGTCAAAATAATCGAAAAAGTGATTATTTTTCATGCGGTGTGAAAACTATTGGTGGTAGAGTAAAGTAATGTACTAGGGGTTTGTAGTACTTAAGAATACCTACAAAACAGTATACATAGATTATATCCATCTTTTTTGGTTTAGTCAAAATAATCGAAAAAGTGATTATTTTTCATGCGGTATGAAAACTATTGGTGGTAGAGTAAAGTAATGTACTAGGGGTTTGTAGTACTTAAGAATACCTACAAAACAATATACATAGATTATATCCATCTTTTTTGGTTTAGTCAAAATAATCGAAAAAGTGATTATTTTTCATGCGGTGTGAAAACTATTGGTGGTAGAGTAAAGTAATGTACTAGGGGTTTGTTGTACTTAAGAATACCTACAAAACAGTATACATAGATTATATCCATCTTTTTTGGTTTAGTCACAATAATCGAAAAAGTGATTATTTTTCACGCGGTGTGAAAACTATTGGTGGTAGAGTAAAGTAATGTACTAGGGGTTTGTAGTACTTATCAATACCTACAAAACAATATACATAGATTATATCCATCTTTTTTGGTTTAGTCACAATAATCGAAAATCTGATTATTTTTCATGCGGTGTGAAAACTATTAGTGGTAGAGTAAAGTAATGTACTAGGGGTTTGTAGTACTTATCAATACCTACAAAACAGTATACATAGATTATATCCATCTTTTTTGGTTTAGTCACAATAATGAAAAAAGTGATTATTTTTCATGCGGTGTGAAAACTATTGGTGGTAGAGTAAAATAATGTACTAGGGGTTTGTAGTACTTATCAATACCTACAAAACAGTATACATAGATTATATCCATCTTTTTTGGTTTAGTCAAAATAATCGAAAAAGTGATTATTTTTCATGCGGTGTGAAAACTATTGGTGGTAGAGTAAAGTAATGTACTAGGGGTTTGTAGTACTTAAGAATACCTACAAAACAGTATACATAGATTATATCCATCTTTTTTGGTTTAGTCACAATAATCGAAAAAGTGATTATTTTTCACGCGGTGTGAAAACTATTGGTGGTAGAGTAAAGTAATGTACTAGGGGTTTGTAGTACTTATCAATACCTACAAAACAATATACATAGATTATATCCATCTTTTTTGGTTTAGTCACAATAATCGAAAATCTGATTATTTTTCATGCGGTGTGAAAACTATTGGTGGTAGAGTAAAGTAATGTACTAGGGGTTTGTAGTACTTATCAATACCTACAAAACAGTATACATAGATTATATCCATCTTTTTTGGTTTAGTCACAATAATCGAAAAGTGATTATTTTTCATGCGGTGTGAAAACTATTGGTGGTAGAGTAAAGTAATGTACTAGGGGTTTGTAGTACTTATTAATACCTACAAAACAGTATACATAGATTATATCCATCTTTTTTGGTTTAGTCAAAATAATCGAAAAAGTGATTATTTTTCATGCGGTGTGAAAACTATTGGTGGTAGAGTAAAGTAATGTACTAGGGGTTTGTAGTACTTATCAATACCTACAAAACAGTATACATAGATTATATCCATCTTTTTTGGTTTAGTCACAATAATGAAAAAAGTGATTATTTTTCATGCGGTGTGAAAACTATTGGTGGTAGAGTAAAATAATGTACTAGGGGTTTGTAGTACTTATCAATACCTACAAAACAGTATACATAGATTATATCCATCTTTTTTGGTTTAGTCACAATAATCAAAAAAGGGATTATTTTTCATGCGGTGTGAAAACTATTGGTGGTAGAGTAAAGTAATGTACTAGGGGTTTGTAGTACTTATCAATACCTACAAAACAGTATACATAGATTATATCCATCTTTTTTGGTTTAGTCACAATAATCGAAGCAGTGATTATTTTTCATGCGGTGTGAAAACTATCGGTGGTAGATTAAAGTAATGTACTAGGGGATTGTATTAATTATCAATACCTACAAAACAGTATACATAGATTATATCCATCTTTTCTGGTTTAGTCACAATAATCGAAGCAGTGATTATTTTTCATGCGGTGTGAAAAGTATTGGTGGTAGAATAAAGTAATGTACTAGGGGTTACTCATCAATATCTTCAAAATAGCCCACGATAAATTATAACATGTGTTAAGGTTTGGTCATTGTAACAGAAATAGTCATTAATTTGCGTGCGCTGCGTAAACCATTAGGGTTATATCTATTAAAATACAATGTATCACGAATTTACTCCTGTTAATCGTCCACTATACCTACTTCTGCTACCCGTGCGAAGCCGGGGCGGGTCGCTAGTACACTTATAAAATCGTTCGACTAGTTGCTATTGCTGATTGAGGAAACCAGCAACTTGACATAACTTTAGTACAAATTTGACAGTACTTATTGCGGTAATTTAAAACAAAGTCAGTCGTCGATTGCAGAAACTGAATACTCTTGTCGATCACCGGAACTATCAACTGACGTTGCTATATGTATACGTAGATTCTTAATTTGGTATGTTGCCAGTTGCCGCCACACGAAAATCAAACTTGCCGTGTATGCGGAGCGCCTAAAGGTAATCAAGGCAACCATAGTCGATTCCCCCAATAAATCATCACAGTGAAACGCTGCTCATTTTTAAATCAGTAGATACCGTAAGACCTTAATATAGTATGTAAACACACCGGGGCACATGTCCGACGAAGGCCGAATTTTTTACGAGCTCTTCGATTGTTATGATAGTTGATTTATCGCACAGATTTTCAGTGCAAGAACGTGGTAACGTGAAATTCACATGAATCATAGTTACTGGTGCGGATAAACAGACTTCAGACTATGGTCAAGACTAGTTATAAAGGTATCTTGCTTTATTAGCGGATTACGGTGTATTCCGTTGGTTTTAAGGTAGAGCTGTATTTACGCACTTGCAAAACGTATTTATATATACTTGCAAACGGCAATTACATGAGAGCGAACAAAACGGAAAGAAAGCAGCTGGCTTCATTTTTATACTTCGATAATTTTATACTTTGACATTTATACACGAGTGGACATTTTAGACCAAAGTCGTCAAACTCTTCTTTTTATAACATTTTGAACTTCCTTAATGGGGACAAAAATACAACCTTGTTAGTATCCTAACTCACAGTACTAACGAGCGTTACAAAACAAGGTCTATTAAGTAAATAATGATTGTACAGTCTTAAAATGCTCTTTCCTCTCATATATATATCCAGGAGACAGGATGGTACGTGGTAGGTCTCCTTCTTGTTACAATAATATTGAATTATTATATTCTACGCTATTTATATAACCTATCCACTGTTACTAGGTGTGAGATGAGGGACAGGTGGGCGCGTATACTTACGCGATTCAAACGCAATTCGAACGCAGTCCTGTACTTATTTTTGGAAACCTATACGGTCATCACAACGAACCTGTAACATTTCTATTTACCTTGCACTCACCGACACTCGTGCCCGTTGGTTTTTAAAATCAGGTTCTAACATAACATTGAGCGTCACGATCAAAATGCTCGATGTTCTGTTCTAGAGCCGTGAGCAAGTCCAGCGCACGCAGCGTCAAGTATTCGCAAGAACGATACAATACATGAAAATGCTCTTGGATACTGAGATATTGCACCATTCGCAGGAATGTTACATAACTAGCAAATTCCAAATGTATCACAATCACCAGCACCAGCGCTGTAAGCGAGCGTTCGTAATACGCATGTCGTCAGCGATGATAAAGAACGCCGTCTGAAAAGGTGTCTAAAATGTATAAAACTGTCTCCTTGTTATACATTGTGGATAGATCTGAATGTTTTCTGTCGTTCTCAAAGGCGATGAGCTCCAAAGTAGGTCTACTGAAACCCAGTGCGGGTTGCGTTCAGTCGAATGCGGCCAGTGCAGTGCGACCAACTGCGATAATGAGTCCTAATTTTCCGCCAGCGCTCTGAAGTGGCTTCAGTTTTTCAGCTTTAGCTTTACCTTAGGTAGATAGAAAGAGATCTTTCATTCTTAATTTGCACCCTTCCTTTGTCTCTAACCTATTTGCTACGCCTACATTTAGGTGGAGATGCAAATTTAAATTAAAAGATCTCTATATATTGCTTAAGGAATATTCGGTATTTATTAATAAATAATAATATGGGACAACTTCCACACTAGGCTAGAAGCCTGTACTATGTTAACCAGATGACTGATATACATACTTATATATGCTTATTACACCCAGACACAGATCAAACAGACATTTTCATGCACACAAATGTTTGACCTGGTCGGGGTCCGAACCCGGGGCCTGTGGCACAGAAAGCAGAGTTACTACCATCTGGGCCAACGAGGCTGTCTACACAAATTCATCTACACAAATAAATATAATTGAAGTAGTTTAGTTAATAAATGAAAGTATACAAATACTTATAACGAAAATGGTCTTCTCATTGAGCTACAACATGGGGCTATTTAAAAGGAGCATAGGCGACGGTAACCACTCAAAAACCACTAAAAAGACTTAATGATAAAAAATGCAGTAATGTGCGCATCTGATTTTTAGTCATTTTATACATTTGCATAACATGTTAAATTTTCAGGTACAGGTAGAAAACTAATCCATATTTTAAGCTTTTAATATACTTAATGGAATTGCGCAAGTATCAGTAACAAGTACTTGAAGAAGTATTGATTCATTGAAAGTTTACGCAAGCATAATATTAAGTGCACACAATCGAGTGTGCTCAGAACACAAAGTTCAGAGCTTAGTTTGCAGTTGGCACATATCAGTATTTCAATATTGTCGCACACAGTAAGGGAAGCGAAGCGTTACTGTAAACAGAACAATATGTACATGAATATCAAATGGGTGTTAGGGTTTACTACTTTATATTATAGACAGGTATAAAGGTAGTTGACTGCCTCGGTGGCGTAGAGGACGCATGCTCGACTGCCAATCAAGAGGTCCCGGGTTCGATCCCCAGGTCAGACTGTGTTAAATATTGGATTTTTCTATTAGGAATTATTTCAATTACTGCCTGGAGTCTGAACTGTGCCCGGTAGATGGCAATAGGCTCGCCCCCTATTACATGGGACCAATAACATACTGGCGAAATGTGGGTGTAACTACTATGGGACTGAGTCCTGGGTACACCTCTGCCTACCCCTTCGGGAAAAAGGCGTGAATGTATGTTTTATGTTATATTGGTATTAATATAAATTTTCTGAAGACGTCTACTCTACTGCAGAACATAGGCCTCCCCCATAGAACGCCATAACTATTCATATGGAGGGATTTAACTGTAATCACCACGCTTGGCAGGCGGCTTGGTGATCGCAGTAGTGGAATACTTAGAAACTCTTCGCTACTGCCCACTCTTCGAATATGTCCCTCTGCCGGGTCTCACGGCTCCCATCTCACAGGGATAAGAAAGGAGTGGCCCTATTATATTGCCGCGAACCACAAGGCTAACATAAATTCTTAATTTTTATGAATTACTTTTGTAAACCATAGATCCAGAATTCAATTATTATATAAACAAATTCACAGAATAAGAAATATGAATATGTTATTGTTATTATTATTACCTAATACCTAACCTAATGACTAAAGGCATCTGCTGATCAAGTAGCGAACGAGTTGCTATGATGACAACGCACAAGTTATTTGCCAGGTACCTATCTTAAGCCTTAGTTCTGTCTAGATACCTGAATGACCACGACGAAACATAACTCACTGTTGTGCGGAACGGCGTCACGGGACTCACCGCTTAGCCGCTCACTGACAAAAGACTCGACCAGGAAAAGATAGTCATATTAACAATAATAGTATATACGATATTTCAAGAGGTAGAATCAAGTAGACATTTTGTTTAAGTTATTAACGATGACTTCAATACAGTAGATCTACATAACATACATTCACGCCTTTTTTCCCGAAGGGGTAGGCAGAGGTGTACCCAGGACTCAGTCCCATAGTAGATACACCCACATTTCGCCAGTATGTTATCGGTCCCATGTAATAGGGGGCTAGCCTATTGTCATCTACCGGGCACAGTTCCAGACTCCAGGCAGTTATTGAGATAATTCCTAATGGGAAAATCCAATATTTAACACTGCCTGACCTAGGGATCGAACCCGGGACCTCTTGATTGGCAGTCGAGCATGCGCCCTCTACGCCACCGAGAAAGTTTAAGAGTACTATTGGCTTAAAATTACATTATAAAATAGTTTAACGTATTTATACCTTGAACGATTGTAATAACCATCGTTACAGAGCTAAAGTCAAAGGTTATAGTAATATTAATTAGATCAAAATAAATAGTTATAGCTAATGTTAGTTTATGTAAATTCATGAATGCGTACTTTTTTTTTTTTTTTATGATAGTGAGTGACAAGACGAGCTCATCAGATACCTGATGGTAAGCATCATGATTGCCCATATCAGACACAGTGCCACCCAGTATTTTAAAATTCAAAATTCAGCGCTGCACTGCACTGCGCCTATCACCCTGAGATATGAGTTGTTGAATCTCATCATGCCCAGTAATTTCGCTGGTAACATTGCCCTTCATACCGGAACACAGTAATGTTTGGACATTACTGCTTGGCGGATGAATAACTGGCAAAGGTGTGGTACTTCCCCAGGCGGCCTCCTGCAAAAGAGGCCTACCACTACAACACAATAATACCTACACAATAATATTTAATTTCAACTAATTTGGATTGGTATTTATTCATGGTAATCCAAAATTAACGCAATTCGAGAGTTTCCGGTGATGGTTGCGCGCTAAATATTCAATATAGATATTGTTGTATAATTATTTTAAACTATACGATAGGCAAACTGAAACTTAGCCACTTCAGCTCTAGATAATTGCCTATTTTATAATTTCATGATAATTAAACTGCCTCGGTGGCGTAGAGGGCGTATGCTCGACTGCCAATCAAGAGGTCCCGGGTTCGATCCCTAGGTCAGGCAGTGTTAAATATTGGATTTTCCCATTAGGAATTATCTCAATAACTGCCTGGAGTCTGGAACTGTGCCCGGTAGATGGCAATAGGCTCGCCCCCTATTACATGGGACCAATAACATACTGGCGAAATGTGGGTGTATCTACTATAGGACTGAGTCCTGGGTACACCTCTGCCTACCCCTTCAGGAAAAAGGCGTGAATGTATGTTATGTTATGTTATGTTATGTTATGTACTCTTAAAGTAAATGAGTGGACATAAATAGTTGCACATTATTCATTTAATATTATCCAAGGGTGAAATCTAGAATTTTCATATTGAGACAAAATTATAACGTCTAACGATTAATTCTACAAATATTATAGATGCGAAAGTTTGTGAGGAAGGATGGATGGATGTTTGTTACTCTTTCACGCCAAGACTACTGAACCGATTAGGCTGAAATTTGGTATGTAGGTAGCTTAGAGCCCGGAATAACACATGGGGTACTTTTTTCCTGATATTCCCAAGGGAATTTTGACAACGCGGTTGAAACCGCGGGACACAGCTAGTTGAAAATATGTTCAATAACGTTATGTTCATTTTAGTATACAGGTAACATCACTCCATAATGCACATCCAACATTCTTGAAGAACTTGTGGAATTATAGAAGCAATATAATATATACTCGCTCTTAGCGATAAGACCGCCCATTGTTACACTAGTTATTATGAATTGTTATTAGATTTAAGAACTCCTTGTTGTGGTGTACCAATAAAGTGTTTATCTAGTGTTTATAAAGTGTTTATTTTGTAGTGGTAGGCCTCTTTTGCAGGGGGTCACCTGGGGAAGTACCACCCACACCTTTGCCAGGTATTCATCCGCCAAGCAGTAATGTGCAAACATTACCGTCATGATGCTTACCATCAGGAACCTGATTTGCTCGTCTTGTTAATCACTATCATAAAAAAAAAAAAAACTATTTATCTATCTATACTCGTTCATAGACAGTTGTAATAATAACACCGAACAATGCGGAAATCAGACTTGAACTACTTGAACACGCCTTGTCCTGTCAATCATTGCAATAAAAGCAAATTGTAAAGCGAGTCGATCTATTCTTGTAGCTGTTACTAGAGAATTAAGAGTTATTATAGTTGTTATACACACAAAGAGTTATTTAAGAGCAGTGTGCAGATTTACCTCTCTAATCATCCTAATTATAGGTTCCCACTTTGGTTTACTATAACATAACGTCACGCCTTTTTGCCGAAGGGGTAGGGCTGTAGGGCAGGGGTGGAATCTCCTTCCTCACACCTCGCCAGTTGTGTTTTCAGGTCCAAATATGGGATGAGCTGTCATTCAGAAAATTCCTAATAAAAAAATCCAATAAAACTTTTTCAAAGGTAGGCCCATCGATATTAGATATCTATCTATCAATCATTTGTCATCAAACATGTCGTAAGCCGAGTTAAAGTCATTAATATAAAGAAAAGGGGAGATAGGGTACGTTCTCCCAGCGCTTTCTCAACAAATGGCACGTGCAATTTGCTCAGTGTGAAGTTTGCACAGTGACATATAATGAACAACAAAGAAAGACGTACCTAAGACCGAAGTGCGACCGAGACAACAATATTTTATTCGCTCGTACGACCTTACTTTACTGACGTATATGAACCTAATGGGACCTAATTTGAGCTTGCCATTTTCGAGAAGCCAGTACCTCATTTCCCCATTTCTCTATATCAATGGTTAAGGTAGAGTTTTTAATCTCCCTATGAGTTATATATACACATACCTACCTATAAATATATGATATTTGTAGGGGTTATAATTCTATCCTATCTGGCACTCAGACTCGCAGCATTCCAATCCAAATTGAGTCTAGACAATCGATCGTAATGCGAATTATTAATGTCAAGTGATTCATTTATTTCCGATTGATTTCACAAATAAATCTGGATCATTGAATATTAGTTTGATCACTCGATTATTCTAATTCTGTGAATAACCTCAGCAAGTTCACTTTTACGTTGTAGGGCGTTTTAGAAGATGTAGTGACAAAGATATAGAAAGGAATGCTGAGGTGGTTTGGACATGTGGAGAGGATGGATGAAAGGAGATTAACAAAAGAGATTTGTAAGGCTATATGTGAATGGTCAAAGAGCGATGCGATGTCTGATTAATGGACATCGCATCCTGGTGGCATATTGGGGAGCGGCCCTCCACTGACTTCCCTCCCCTCTCCCTCTTAGAGAGGGGACAAGGATACGTGGCTGCCGCTCCCCAATCTTAAATTTTGGTGGTGAACAGCGAGAAATAGGCGCGGGGGCGCCTTCTCCCGCATTGCACCGTTCACCACTCATGTCGTGCGGGAATGGCATTCACGGCCATTCTCGGGCCCCTCCTCACCTGGAGGGGCGTGAAGGCCCCGCAGTTAATGCGGGCGATCGTCGGTGGGGGACTGGACGTAAAGGCTATGCCGGCTTCCCAGTCCTTCGCCACATAGACGATGCGGGAAAGACGCTGGGTCGTTTTAGTGGGTATACCGGTTACCCGGTGAGTCCCACATAACCCTTCCATCCCCCGATGGGAGGGTTGCGTAATGCATTTTTTCCCAGCGACAACAAAAAAAAAAAAAAGCGTACTTTTCATGAACAAATTGATGTTGTTCTTAGGAAAGGCCTAGTTAAAAGTATCTACAACCGACGAGCATGTATGAAAAATGTCATGAAAGTGAACGAAGCGAAAGTTGTATGTCAGGATCGTAGCAAGTGGAGGGAAATAGTCTCTGCCTACCCCACCGGGAACAAGGCGTGACTGTATGTATGTATGTAAGTTCACTTTTATTGAATCCTACTATCCTACTAATATTATAAATGTAAAGTTTGTGAGGATGGATGGATGGATGTTTGTTACTCTTTCACGCCAAATCTACTGAACTGATTAGGGCTGAAACCCGGTATGTAAATAGTTTAGACTCTGAAATAACACATAATATGGTCCTTTTTATCCTGATGTTACCACGGGAGCGAAGACTACGCGGGTGAAACCGCGGGCAGACCTAGTTTTACATAAAACTGAATTTGAGTTAAAACTTTTTTATGTAGTTAACTGGACGGGACGAGCACGATGGCCCTTTAAAATCATTCATCAGCACCTTGAACTTCGATACGAAGTTATAGCTAACACCGCGCTGAGCTTATGGTGAGCTTTTGTATACCTGTGATTTAGTTAACGAGAATTTCTGACGCTGGCCATTTAACTAACTTTTTTTATGATATTGAGTAACAAGTCGAGCTAATCAGTGCCCGATGGTAAGCATCATGATCGCCCATATCAGACACAGTGCCACCTAGTGTTTTAATATTCAAAATTCTGTGTGGCACTGCACTGCGCCTGTCACCCTGAGATATGAGTTGTTGAATCTCGTCATGCCCAGTAATTTCGCTGGTAACATTGCCCTTCAGACCGGAACACAGTAATGTTTGCACATTACTGCTTGGCGGATGAATAACTGGCAAAGGTGTGGTACTTCCCCAGGCGGCCCCCTGCAAAAGAAGCCTACCACTACAAAAAACTTTATTAACCTTATGTATATATTTAGACTTATATATCATATTTATATAGTTAGAATTTTATTAATTGCAAAATGTGATATAATAATATATTTAGATGGGTGGGTATTGTTGTAAAATGTTCAATGCTAGTAGGTAAAAAACATCAAGTCTCACCAAAACCGGTAACCAATCGGAACTAACAACCGCAGAACAGGAAATAACTAGCTACCAAACGAATGGTTGATGGTTTGGTTGACTACCGTTCCTCTATTATTGTCATCAACCACAGACGTTTAGAATTGTCTCTGTATTATTTGAGGTTAAATTTTATTCAAATCCAATCTATATTTTTGAAGTGGTAGACCACTTTTGCAGGGGGCCGCCTTGGGAAGTACCACACCTTTGCCAGTTATTCATCCGCCAAGCAGTAATGTGCAAACATTACTGTGTTCCAGTCTGATGGGTAATGTTACCAGCGAAATTACTGGGCTTGATGAGATTCAACAACTCATATCTCAGGGTGACAGGCGCAGTGCAGTGCTGCGCAGAATTTAGAATTTTGTGTATGATATGGGCAATCATGATGCATACCATTAGGCACCTAATTTGCTCGTTTTGTCACTCACTATCATAGAAAAATATATATTAACAAACATCTTATTTGATGCCTTCCTACATACAACTGCCTCGGTAGCGTAGTGGTCGACCGCTACAGCGCTTGGCAGACAGCAAGTGTTAAAGATGGGCCCAGACTATGCGCGCCAAACCCTCGAACATAGCCGCGCGCGTCACCGCGCACGCCGCGGACAACATCACGCCTTTTTCCCGAAAGGGTAGGCAGGGGTATACCCAGGACCCAGTCCCATAATAGGTACACACACTTCGCCAGTTATGTTTTTGGTCCCATGTAATGGGGGCGATCCTATTGCCATCTACTGGACACAGTGCCAGACTGTCATTGAGATAATTTATATAAATCCAATAACACGTTTTGCCTGACCTGGGGATCGACCCCGGGATCTCACGATCGGCAGAGCTTTCGACCACTACGCCAGCGAGGAAGTCATATCCTAGAAATATTATAAATACGAAAGACTGTGAGGCTGGATGGATGGATGTTTTTACTCTTTCACGCCAAAACTACTGAACCGATTGGGCTGAAATTCAGTATGTAGATTAAGAATTCAGACCCTGTAATAACACAAATGTTAATTTTTATCTCGATATTCCCACGGGAACGATAACTACGCGGGTAAAACCGCAGGGCACAGCTAGTACATAATAATTTAACCACCTTTATCCCACGTCAGTTATGCCTGACTAAAACATTATGACATTCATATTTATTTATTTGAGATTGCAATCAATTAATCAGTCATCGATTATTCAGAAACACTAATCCGCACTGCATCCGTGGCAGGAAACATGTGGCATGTGCAAAAATGTATGTAAACAAACGTAAACTAAATGAATTTTGATGTACTGGAGCCATTCGCTGATATATTGGGATATCCTTTGGTGTTCTCACTTGAAATCTGGGTCGGCGCAAATATTTTAGTTATTGCCTCATTTATTTAATGTTATACAGTACTTTGGTATTTATGCTTTTGGCTATTATAAAATATTGCTTGCTCTACCACAGAATACTAGCTCTACGTGGTCGATATTATAATATTCTTATAGGTAAAAAGCTTTTGGCATATTGTTTTCTGTTACTGAACTAAGGGGAACAACTCGGGCGGAATTTGTCCCTAGGGAATCCCTGCTAGCAATTTGTATTGAAAACATAAGTGCTTCAAGTCAGGGCAACGGTGAAAGTGCTTTTTAATATCTATATAAAAATGTCAAACACTATGTCATCTTTTATGAAATTGTTACGTCTGCAGTTTCTCTTGCTCAAACCTACTGACGGTGTATAATTTCTTGAACAAGCGAAGTGAGTTTACATAGTCAATAAAGGGAAAAAAATGAGTCCTTTTACCAGCTTAGCAGACCTAAGCTATAGGTGTTTGTTCGACGATAAGTTCAGAAAAAAATACTGGATCGTCATGAAGTTGCATAACAATAGCATAGTTTTTTTATTCTTCAATAAAAATTTTGGTAGTTTTGGCGTAATGACGTAACAAACTACAAATACACGCATGAGTAGATCTATGTAGACGGATGTATATCGAAACGGAAGGCGCCGCTGCTCTCTCCGAATATGTCCCTCTCCCGGATCTTACGTGTCTTACATAAGTATTGCCCTTAATACAGGTGTAAGTGAGTGTAATCAGGTAATAAAACATGTCATTTTCTGAAGGTAGCTGACTACTTGTGGCTTGTACTCTACAGGTAGCTTACTTGAAACTATTGAGCTTCAAACTAGCATGCAAATGTCACTCAAAATCAGTATATACCCTTAGAAAATAGAAACCAAACCAATGCAATGATAATATTCTTATAATTTGTACGTTTAAGTACATCTTACCTTATTATAAGCGAACAGCAATCAAATTAATTTTAAAGGTAAAATTAATCATTCTGTAGGTCCCAAATAAGACTTTTTACCAGAATTTTGAATAATGGCTTGTAATAAAACAAGGACAGGAAAAACTTTATCAAGAGTCATTGTTTGGTAAAATTGTATTTCTTAAGGAATGGTAGGCATTTTCGTTGCTTAAATACAATTGTTTTTTGATACCTAGTACTCGTATTTCACTCGCAATTTAATGTTAGATAAACATTCCTTTAGACGACGTTTAAAAATGATTTTATAAAAAGTTTTCTTTTCTAAGGCATTTGTCTCACCGCCGGCAAGGAAGCGAGTAGCTATCTATTCCATCTATTGTCTTGCTCAAAAACATAGAAATAGACTGAAATACATTCCGAATATCGACGGCTGCAGTTACCTCTGCCTTTGGCAACATGCGGCTCGTGTGTAGAGCTCTTACATAGAATGTTTATCTATTTATACGTTTCTTGTGAGACAAAATAGCCGATAGCTACTCGCTTCCTCTCCTGCTGTCAGTCATTTTTTTTTAAATGACCTATGCAGTTAGTTGGCCTCAGATGACCTCTACAGCTTTACCGGGCAATGGTGAGCGCAGGAGGCTCTCGACCCAAAATTTAAAAATTAATGACGACTAGCGGTGAGACAACTGCCTAACGGATTCATATGATGTGACTAGCTGTGCCCCGCGGTTTTACGCGCGTATTCACAGTTCCCGTGGGAATATCGGAAAATCCTTTATTATCCTTGTCTACATCATATTGGAAACCCATGTGCAAAATTTCAGCTCTTAAGGTCCATGGGGTTGATGCTGAGCGTAGATGAATGAATATGTCAGTCAGTCATTATATAAAGAGATAAGTAATAATATTTTATTATATCTATAGATTTATAGAAAAAAATACTTAAAAGTACTACAGCTATCTAATTACTATCTACCCCAATGAATATCTACCCTAACTAAATGCACTATGCCATAGAACACTTCGAAAATCCAAAGGGCCGACATGCCAGCCAATACTATAATATCAAGTGCTCTAAACCACTATCAGATGGCAGCGTAATAATTATTACCATGTATAAAAATAATTGGAATCAGGATAGGTTATTTTATAATGTAGCTCCAAAAAAGTCGGCAGTTATTTATACGACCTGGACCTATCTAAAACCTTTGAAATATCACACTGTGCACTTTACAAAGTCTATTTTTCACTTTTTAAAGTAAAATACCAATCTAGATTAAATTTATCCTAGGGTTTTATCCACTAGGGATCTAAGCTTCTAACCTCAGATTTGTAGAATCCTAACAACATACCAAATCGGCGAACAAAACTAACTCACGGTAATAACATAACATACACATAATCACGCCTTTTTCCCGAAGGGGTAGGCAGAGGATTCGATCCCATAGTAAGTACACCCACATTTCGCCAGTATGTTATTGGTCCCATGTAATAGGGATAGGCGGCGAGCCTGTTGCCATCTACCGGGCACAATTCCAGGCTACAGGCAGTTATTGAGATAATTCCTAATGGAAAAGCCAATATTTAACACTTTGCCTGACCTGGGGACCTCATGATCGGCAGTCGAGCTCACCACCGAGGCAGTCACGGTACAAATAAATCTGGCAAGTAAATAGGCATAAACGAAAACTTGCTTAATTGATAAATCTCTATTCTATTCCTGTAAAATCTGTATGTATTACGAGATGAAAAATTTAATTGAAATATTATTAAACAGATTCCAATTAATGATGAACAATAAGCCTTTAGTATGACATCGTCGAGAGCCCCGACAAGTTTACTCTAATTAATTTGCTTGCTAATTGAACGACGGCGCAAGGCACAAGAAAATCTGTTAGCTTTACACATAAAAAGCTTAACTCTTTACAGTTGAGACTTTTCTACATAGAGAAATTTAGTGTGCAAAAGCATCGTTTTATAAGAATTTGTTATTATAATAATCTTTAAATGTTTGTAAGATTGGATGTTTAAGGAAATGCAGGTGAGTAAAGCGTTCTGCATATAGAACAACTTGGAGTATCATGTTGTAGCATCAGGCAAATGCTGTCAAATTTATACTATAGTTATGTCAAGTTGCTGGTTTCCCAAATCGGCAATCCCAACGTGTTGAGCAATTTCGATAGTTTATTTAGAATTGTGGCAATCATTAACTGGAAATTTTAGCTGTAACTGGCAGCATTTTACGAAAAAATTACATGTCGACACACAAATCGTTTGTTGTAAAGGCTCCTTCGTCGTTTCGTCTCATGACAGGTACGTCCCATTGGGATTAATCGATGAAATTAAAAATTAATGTATATTTTGTTCGTCGATTTGTCCCATATTTGATTTTTCTTTTAAATACTAGATTTAGAAAGACTGATTTTTGTTATACCTACTCAACTATCTTTTTGCTATCATTTTGGTTAATAATGGCCTGGATCGGACATTCACCCTTTAACCTGTGGACCTATTAACTTCTGTGAACAGCAGTATATAATCGCCCGTACGCCAGAATATCTGATCCAGAAAAATCTGGTCCGTGAAAAATCTGAATAATGTTGTGTGAACCAGCAGAAACATAATAAGTTACAACATTCCCATAATATCCTTGAAATATCACAGAAAATCGGTTTTCAGACATCTCAACGTTTGATTACCATTGAGTGGTAGCATTAAACACGGTATTTACGACATAATGTCTCATAACTCATACCGATAAGAACTTATTTCAATTGACAATGCTCTATCAACGGTTTACGATGGCACTTTCAGGCATTTGATATGAGCTACTCACACATGTCGTTAGGGACATTTGAGAATGTGAACGTGACTTGCTTACCTCTCCCTGCACGGTTGTCTGGAAGAGATCGCTCTTAGCGATAAGACCGCCCATTGTTACACTAGTTATTATTAATTGTTATTAGATTTAAGAACTTCTTGTTGTGGTGTACCAATAAAGTGTTTATCTATCTATCTATCTATCTATCTTACTTGATTATTAAATTTGAGGATCTTTATTTTGTAGTTGCAAGCTTTTTTTTATGATAGTGAGTAACAAGACGAGCAAATCAGGTGCCTGATGGTAAGCATCATGATTGCCCATATCAGACACAGTGCCACTAAGTGTTTTAAAATTTAAAATTCTGCGCGGCACTGCACCGCGCCTGTCACCCTGAGATAGGAGTTGTTGAATCTCATCATGCCCAGTAATTTCGCTGGTAATATTGCCCTTCATACCGAAACACAGTAATGTTTGCACATTACTGCTTGGCGGATGAATAACTAACTGGCAAAGGTGTGGTACTTCCCCAGGCGGCCCCCTGCAAAAGAGGCCTACCACTACAAAAGCTTTTATTATCTTAAAAGAATTTAAAAAAAATATTTGCTTTTTTTAATTACTAGCTATGCCCCGCCACTTTACCCGCGTAGTCATCGTTCCCTTGGGAATTTTGAGATAAAAAGTACCCTATATGTGTTATTCCAGGGTCTGAACTATTTACATGCCGAATTTCAGCCCAATCGGTTCAGTAGTTTTGGAGACGCGATATAATAAGACATCAGTACCTTATAAGGTGAAACTGTAGAGTATGGTGAGGAGACAGGATATGGTAAGTAAACTTAATAAACTTGCATATTTTTATTACAGTTAATCTTACTTAGAGCACCTCATAAATGAGACAAAAGTCGTTTAAACTTGGACGTTGGACGTCCATATATTTTTATGTTTATTCAAACTTCGCAATCTCAGAGCGAGTGCGCAAATGAAGCAACTTTACTCATAACCAACTGTATCATAAAATCGCTTAATCAGTATTCTTATTGTCGAGACGATAATAAACACACACTGACATACACAAGTGTGAGTATGTACTAACGAGAAACGCCACCTCTTAGCAATTTGACACAGACACACACTATGGAAAATTTACCAAACCGATGTTTTGTATTCCCTGTTTCCTCCGAATTCAGTTAACCCATTTGATACATTTATATCCTAACTAGCTGTGTACCGAGGTTTCACCCACGGGATTCCAGGATCTAAACTATCTATATACTAATATAGATTTCAGCCCAATCGCTTCAGTGGTTTTTGCGTGAAAAAATAAGAACCATCCATCCATCCTCAAAAACTACAAAATTGTAAATACTTAGTAGGAGATAGGAATTAGAATTTCAATAAGAACCGATATTATTTTGTTATTATAGTGAGTGACAAGACGAGCAAATCAGGTGACTGATGGTAAGCCTCATGACTGCCCATATCAGACACAATGCCCAGTGTTTTAAAATTCAAAATTCTGCGTGGCACTGCACTGCCCAGTAATTTCGTTGGTAACATTGCCCTTCAGACCGGAACACAGTATTATGATTACACATTACTGCTTGGCGGATGAATAACTGGCAAAGGTGTAGTACTTCCCCAGGCGGCCCCCTGCAAAAGAGCCTACCACTACATTTTTTTTTAAAGAAACTTAAATGATAGGTAGGGTCATTGCCATAAAAATATCAAGATAAGATAAAAGAATAGGTTAATTATATTCGGCGGAAACAGAGTAATACAAAGCATCGATTTGGTAAATTTTTCATAGGATTGTGTTCTCATAGCCAGGATCTCGTTAATCAAAACTACTGAAATGGTTTGATATGCTTTATAGAATCTGCAAAATTGCACATAATGATACATTTCCCGTGTAACTTTACTTTAGATCATACTAAAAAATACTCATACCACATTATTTGGTATATTCACGATCTATCAACAGCTTATAAACTCCGAAGATTGTGAGTTTCATATCGTTCAATTATATCCTCATACTTGCTAACATATCCTAAATACTAGCAATATCGAGCTGAGTCACACTGATTCGTAGTTTTAGTACCTACTTTGTAAGCGATATAGATTTCTACGTGAGAAACATTTTGTAACAGAAACGACGGAAGTAGCTAATATGGACATGAAATAAAACTTTATTACGTGTGTTCTTATTAAAGTGATATCGGCTTGTTCACACGACAACGTCCAGTTTGACGCTGGATACAGTTTAGTGGCGTATGGTTTTCAACACCACACAACTCACTGTTTCAATATGGATCCAATAAAGTAGTGCTATCAACGGATTCTATCAGTTGAACAGAATAACACATTATTGTTTAGAAAACTATCAAACATATTATTAATAAAAATATACAAAATATTTGGTCTCTTTTATTATAAAGAAGCTGTGGATAGGAAAGGAAATCTTTTAACATATTATACTTATACATGTTATACTTAAAAAGCTCTTCTCTTTCTGTTAACACAAATAAAGAAGAACGTAACAAAAATATTCAAACTCGACCGACCTCATTTTCCTGCAGAAGATTTCTAATTTCTGCCAAAGTAAATTCCTGATTGAAATACAAAATTAAACACTGAGCGGTAATCTTCGAAACTTGAAACATCTCGATGGGCCTCGGTTTCCTTCGAGAGCAATAGCGAATCACTTGGCTCGATACCCAGCTTATGAAGTTCGAAGATTGTCAGCGAATCACAGTCGCCGGATTAACGAGAACTGGGTCGACAGTAACTGTTTACTGCGCCCATTCGACTGTTTAAGTACAACCTTTAGTCCGTAATGTGTAAACCGTGTTAGGTAGCCGTAGGACCGTGTTAATTACCGTCCTAAAGGAATATTTATGTAAGAAAAATGGTTTTAAAGTCGTTTATAACTTCATGGAAGTTGGTAGGCAACTCTAGACACAATTGTTCATTTTAATTCATGAAAATCAACTCGACCACTCATATCACCACCATACAAAGTACAGTCGGTTGAAAAAGGAATGTGTGAATGAATAAACGAATGAATAAAATACATTTTCATTCATTCATTTAATGGCGTGGCATGCCCTAATCTTAGATTACATTGTTACAATAATATTCTATAGTGTCTAACATTATACAAACTGAATCGACAAAAAAACTATATAAATATCAAATCCTCATTTCTCAAACGATTCTTGAAAAATTTTGTGACTTTCCGCGATTCATGCTTGCTCGAAATTGTCGGTCTGATAAACTGGTACAAACGCTGTTTTGCCCATTTTTATGACTCCGAGGAACTTTCCTTCCCTTCAACTTCAACTAAATCATTTTACATCACAATGCACCAAGTAAATAAATATAAACGAGCTTAGATGCGAGGCTATCTGACGCTGCTTCCGCTTAACAGTTTATAGGTTGTACTTCCTCCACCTCACATCCGTTGCGGGGCGCTCTTTCTGGTGGCCTTTTTTGCATTTTAAATTCTTGCAAAATATTTACTCTGATCAAACTAGACCAGAATTTGTCATAAATGAGAATGTTTTTCATAATTTACCATAATATAGCGTAACTTAATATCACGCCTTTCCTGAATGAGTAGGAAGAATTCTGTACCCAGGACTTAGTCCCAGAGTAGTTAAGTATTAGGTACACCCACATTTCGCCAGTTTTTGGTCCTATGTGATAGGGCGCAATAATTATGATTAGCTATATATTATTACTTATAAATTAGTCTATTACTGTCCTCTACTGGGCTCAGTTCCAGACTCCAGGCTGTCATTGAGATAATTCAATAACACTTTTTGCCTGACCTGGAGAACGCACCCGGGACCTCATCAAGGAAAAAGAAGGAAGAAAGGAAAAATCCATTGAACTGCATATTATGTATGTACTAGTAACCCGTCCCGGATTTGAAACGCACGCGTTTAGAATTTTTTTATTAACTTCAATTTACTGTAAAAAATGGTTGCCAACTATGACATAGTTTGTACATAATTTTTATTTAACTTAAAAGCCACGAAAGGAAAAATATTTTCATTGTTTTTCAATTTTGATTATTTGAAACAAAAACCTGTTTCATTAGCCAAGTAAGCACAAAAGCAAAAAACACAAAAAAGTTATGGGTTAAATTTTCCGATATGTTGCCACAGATTGTCGTGAGCCAATGACTTTCGAACGCATTGTTCCAAAACTACCCTCGTATCGAGCAGCGGCTTACAAAAGTGGCAAGCACCAATTCCATAACGTAACGACCGTTACTTTGTTCCCACAGATAAAGGTACGTTCAGATGTTATAAGCTTGAACTATCGAGTACTGAACAAGATGAGAATTCGCCGAATTTCAAGGCAAAATTTTAACTGATTACCTTTTTGTAATGGTAGGCCTCTCTAGCAGGGGGCCGCCTGGGGAAGTACCACACCTTTACTATTTATTACGTATTACGTATATAATACGTAATAAATAGTTTATTACGTATATAATACGTTATTCATCCGCCAAGCAGTAATGTGCAAACATTACTGTGTTCCGGTCTGAAGGGCAATGTTACCAGCGAAATTACTGGGTGTAGGTACGACGCAAAATAGGTAAAAACGAACAATATAGCGAAATCAGTGCTTTTTATTAAGGCAATGTAATAATGTGACATTTTCAGTAAATTTTGGCACATTACTAAAAAGAAAGAAATATTTTCAAATATAAATGTATAAATGCATAATAACGAAAAAGTTTCAACAACTAATAACAGGGTGACAGGCGCAGTGCAGAGCCGCGCAGAATTTTGAATTTTAAAACACTTGGTGGCACTGTGTCGGATATGGGCAATCATGATGCTTACAATCTGGCACCTGATTTGCTCGTCTTGTCACTCATGATCATAAAAAAAACCTACGTCATCAAGGAAAATGGTTTGTGAAATGTTAGTGTTCAGAGATTCCAAATTGACCACATTATTGAGTATTGGCTAAATTACAGAGCTTCAAATATCACATATTGTATGTTCAGCTTTACCGGTAATCAATAGGATGCAGCAATTTTAACAAATATTAGAAAAGTCGCGTGTAAAAGTTCTGAATTTTCGGATGAAATTCAGAAACTTTTTTGGAACAAAAGCTTACCAATTTTCCTTTTTCCAATTTGATAAAACTGATTCATTATTGTTTCATATACTACTCGCAATAAAAGATAATCTTGGTACAAATCAAACGGTATCCGAGAGAGTTTAAGCGGTTTTCCTCATACAAGGACAAGATAAAGCAAACTAATTCCAAATGTAGCTGATTTATTTGTCAAATTGTGGCATGATTCCAAGTGTTCCATTTCTAGTAAGCTTAATCATCTAAGTGATCAAGCAGTATTCTAAGATAATATAAAATATATTCTCGGATAACATTAATAACCTTAGAGTAGCCTTATCTTACTCATCAGAACTTTGGGTTCGTACGAAAATTTTTAATTGCTAGAATGCATGTATTAGTCGTATGATAATCGGATAAAATAGATTTTCGCAAAGATGCTATAGCTAGACCGCTTAATTGAGTCCTCGCCTGCAGGGTACAGGGGCGCGAGAGACGCGGAGGTAGGACGTGAACCGCCTGCCGCCCGCACTTCTCCCTGTACCCCGCAGGCGAGGACAATCAATTAAGCGGTTTACCTATAGCTACGTAGGATTGCAAATTCATATTTGTTTAGGTCAGTGTTAGTTTTTGTTGCTACTCATCTGACGTACTTATCTAATGTGGATTGAAGCAGTTTTTGCAGGGGTTTTTGATTGACTTAAACTAAACTTAATATAATCTACATAGAAATTTATTTCTGCACATTTGCTTTGTATTTTTGCGAATTATTGTAGGTACACCAGAAGCTAAAATATTCTAGCTTATGTAGCTTAAAACGGAATATTATACCCTGTAAGGCGCGTAATAGAGCGAGGTTCATTATGTATAGCTATATGAAGTACTCTATTATACTCGCGCGACTGACTTCGTTGCCGAGGTGGGCTCTTCTCAACCACATGCCTTTTTATTTTTACATCGGGTACTGGCAGGTTTTTATAAAATCCAGCTTTTCATACGCCTCGCTTGCGAAAGCTTAGGCCTCGGTGACAAAGACTTGGTAGATTACGTACATATGGATACAAATATTATATTCTATTTGAATATCACGATGGACCTCTAGAGTAACGATAATAATCCATCAAACGTAAAGTATTTACTACGTTTACAAGGTTTTTGTATTCATAATTAATTTAATATCTATTTATTATTTGATGATCGAGTTTTTGGGAGCTTTAAGGACTTGTTTACATTGCCATGAAATAAAAATACTGTTTTGTTAAATACGTGTGGAGTCCACACGTATTTTAAAACTGTACTTAACTTTACAAAACAGTATTTTTCCACACTGTGGACCATACATGTTAAATCATTCTAGCATACATATCTTTTAGTAGTTACTTTAGGTAGTTACCTATTATGTTACTACGATTACGGAACACATGCGAATTACCTTCATTGTAAAAAATACCTACGAACCTAATTTATTCATTTTTTAACAGTGACTTATTGATACATAATGGTGATTTATTGGTGAATAGCCATAACAAAAACATGTCTGCTAGTTTTTCTGTACAATGAAATACCCGTTAGTAAAATCCCCAGCGCACATGAAAAATTAAAACAAAAACGTGGACGCCACCGTTGTGAAAACTTTTCATAATTTTGTAATTCTAATTACATCGCAGTTTGATATTACATATGACTTTTGTACATTTAACTAAATGAGGGAACAACCGTCTAGCCATGTTATGGACCGAGGAAATACCTTGAAAGACAAAAATCATATTATTATTATAAGGATTAATTAACTAGTACTGGATTGCCAAACCCATATTTGAATTTTAGCTTGTGGAGTCATAATACTCATTATCGCAGTAAATTCAGGTACTAGTGGGTACTAGTCGTATGACCAAACCATATAATATTATTTTTCCTGGGATTTTTAGAGCCCATTACATGGCCCAACGAATGTTCCCTCATATGCAATTATTAGTTCTATGATGCCATTAAAAATTGTAGTTTTTACTACCTAAGTCACAGAAAATTTGCTTTGTTTTAGTCAGGATGATCTTCTTTCCCGCATTCTCCAGTTTCTCTAACATGTTCTTCCCTAATATGCACAATATCGTCGGCAAACAGTATACACCAGGGTGCCTCCCCTGAATGTCCGATGTCAGTGCATTGGTACTAGGAGAAACAAGTACGGGCTTAAAGCCGATCCCGAGTTCCCAAAGCAGCATGAATAAGATCGCTGTAGTGTGCTTTCTGGCAACAAATCAGTAAGGCCGAAGCTCTTGAAAAACATCATCAATACATTCATTTTAAAGGTCAGTGTATAGACAAAATGCGGGCGCAGGTCGGGCACGTGTTGGTCGAGAGTACGCTTTATCATTATAATATGGACGACTACACAGAGAGGCCATGCGCAGGTCGGATACTATAATATCTTGTCGTACTCCCGACTTGACCCTAGACACGCGTCCGTCCCGCACACTCAAACCTTAACCACGTGTGCTTTAACTAGTTATAATGTGTTAATAGCACATGGCAAAGGCTGATTCATCATCATCATCATCATCAGCCGGAAGACGCCTACTGCTGAACATAGGCCTCTCCCATAGAACGCCATAAACTATTCATATGGGACTATTTAATAATCACCACGCTTGGCAGGCGGCTTGGTGATGGTGGTTGGAATACTTGGAAACGAAGAGCGCTGCAGCCTACTCTCTGAATAAGTCACGGCTGATTGTAGATTCATTATTATAATAAATGTGAGTTATAGCAGTCTGGTGAATTATGAAATGTTTTGTAGAATAAAATGACTGCCTCGGTGGCGTAGAGGGCGTATGTCCGACTGCCAATCATGAGGTCCCGGGTTCGATCCCCAGGTCAGGCAAAGTGTTAAACATTGGGTTTTTCCATTAGGAATTATCTCAATAACTGCCTGGAGTCTGGAACTGTGCCCGGTAGATGGCAATAGGCTCCCCCCTATTACATGGGACCGATAACATACTGGCGAAATGTGGGTGTATCTACTCTGGGACTGAGTCCTGGGTACACCTCTGCCTACCCTTTCAAGAAAAAAAAAGGCGTGAATGTATGTTTTCTAGAATAATAAAAATAGTTCATTTATTCAGCTAATTATCTTGTTCTATTACTGGTTTATAATTTTTTAAACCGTACTTACCTATTTTTCAAAAAAGAAATGACACAAAACATTCCCGAGCTCCCATTAAGGGCGGTCCTGGAGCTTGAATCATAGTTCCGACGCGAGGCAATAAACATAACAGCTGTAAAATAAGGGCTTTATGCCCCAATGCGCCCTAATTCCGTATTCATATTATTTATTGATAACCAAGATGGGGAAGTCAAGGAGGAGTGATAAATTAATATGTTCCGACCCACTTTCATTGCTGCTGTATTTACGCAAATATTATATTAAGACAATGTAGAGATGTATGGAAATTCAGTGTACTTGCTTGTGCTTTTATCCCTTTTATTAAGATTCCGAAAACATGTTTATTTTTCTTCAAATTATAATCATAACATATACGTCTTTTTTCCGAAAGGTTAGGAAGATGTGTGCCCGGGACTCAGTCTCATATGAAATGAAATGAAATTATTTATTTGCAGCAGACATGGTAAAGATTAGATATTACATTCATAAGTAGGTACTGCATGTTAGACCAGCTCTCTGGCATACAAAAATTTATAAAAGTCCATTGATTGATGGGTAAACATAGAAGGTTTACCCACACTTCGCCAATAATATTTTCTTAGTACTATGTAAAAGGGCCGAGCCTATTGCCGATTGCCATCTACCAAGCACAGTTCCAGACTTCGGGCTGTCACCGAGACAGTCATTGCATATTTGTAGTGGTAGGCCTGTTTTGTAGGCGGCCGCCTGGGGAAATACCACACCTTTGCCAGTTATTCATCCACCAAGCAGTAATGTGCAAACATTACTGTGTTCCGATCTGAAGAGCAATGTTACCAGCGAAATTACTGGGCATGACGAGTTTCAACAACTAATATCTCAGGGTGACAGGCGCAGTCCAGTGCCGCGCAGTATTTTGAATGGGTGGCGCTGTGTCTGATATGGGCAATCATGATGCTTACCATCAAGCACCTGATTTGCTCGTCTTGTCGCTCACTATCATAAAAAAAGTCATCGATACTTTTCAAGCAATATTTTTCATCAAGTGAAAACATGGGACCAATAACATGCTGGCGAAATGTGGGTGTACCTACTATAGTACTGAGTCCTGGGTGCACCTCTGTCTACCCCTTCGGGAAAAGGCATGATTGTATGTTATGTAATGTGTGAAAAATGGGTTTAATTTGGTCCACATTGATGAAGACCGTAAACAGAGTGTATGTACTGACATCTATCATGCAGTTGCATGAGTAATAGAATGCAGTAAATAGTAATAAAAATTGAATATTGTACTGAATTGAGTATTGTGCGTATGTTGAAAATAAATTGAGTGTTTATGTTTTTATTTATATATGTTGTCACTATTGTTTCTGGGTAACTAGATCGTTTGTAATTTACGCGATTTCTCCTTGGGCGTGCTTGTTCCAACCGTTGCAAGACTTCATATTATTGAATGACAGGCTTCTGAAGGGAAATTGCGCCCAATATACAACTTGGGTAGAAGGCGAGAGATTGACAAGGCATTACGCTAACTTCATACGATAGAGTGGCACTTTTCGGATATCAATCTATTCTGAAGGTTGACTATTGATAGCTCTTTATTGGAATTTAAAGAGGAGTTATATGGTTGAAGGTCAAAATATATCACACTGAGCACGTAAAATATATCAAATAGACAGCCAAAATCGATGTTTCGTATTCCTCTGTTTTCTCCGTACATATTTATATCATCAATCAATTGTCCTGCTATTTCAAAGATAATGTAAACTTCATCTTTGAAATAGCAGGGCACAATTTACTATGTCCCTATCTTTTTTTTATTATCTAATATCTATGTTAATTTTATTAGTGAGCGTCTAAAAATCACAGTTACCGAGTTTACGAGTGAATAAGCACGTGAGTAGTCGTATGCTTTTAACATTGTGCTAAATATGGCTTATCAAATTAAATACGTGGATTTTACTGAACAGCAAGTCTTTTTTTGTAATCATTTTACGTAGTTTTCCGTTCACGCCGCTTATAAAAACGACGCGCGTGTCTGTACGATGAATCTAGAGCTTCCAAGCAATGAGCTACGAATAGTCAAGCCTTAAAAACATATTATGTCTGACAATTTCTTCCGGTATAGATTCAATTTCAGCTATCACGGCTTATGCTCATTACCGGAAAATAGTAACATCAGCTCGTTATTCTCGACCGTTTTATTATCGATTCTGTCTTCAATACTCTCCAATTGAGATGAAAATGTTGAAACAAATTTTAGTGAACTAAGAAAACCATTTGTCATATTTCTTCAACGTTCACACAATATTTTTCGTCATTAGAATTTCAAAAACATGATGAATGATGATTTTTCATCTTGAGGTACCGCGAGTTCAATACCCAGGTCAGGCAAAGTGTTAGATATAGGATTTAGATTATTTTCCCATTAGGAATTATCTCTATGACAGCCTGTGGAACTGTGCCCGGTGTGCTATTACATGGGACCAAAAACATACTTGCGTAATGTGAGTGTACCTAATATGGGACTGAGTCCCAAGCACATGTCTGCCTACGCCTTTGGGAAAAATGCATGATTGTGTTATGTTACTATATTTTTAAAGGGTGATAAGTAAGACTTTGGCGAGAAAAACTGCTTTTTTTCCGAAAACTTCACCTAGTTGTTATTTTCTACATCATCTTGTTTGTTTTGTTTTATTTGATACCCATATCATCGGCGTGCACAAACACGTAAGCAAAACTCCAAGTCTATCGGTTTAACTTAAAATTTAGTTGCAAGATATTAGACCCAAACACTGCAACAAACATTGCAAGTTAAATAAAAGCTTGTAAAAATGAGACGACACTACCGATTTATTTCATTCGTTCCTTTCGTTCAGAAACGAGATCTTGAATCTGCAGATGAAATAGTAACCACATTGTATATATTGTATAGAGAAATAGACGTCGAACAACGCAGCTGTAAGTAGGACGCCGCGAGGCATCTGCCTTATCTAGTTCCTGGTGATTATGTCGCTTACAATACACATTTGTGTGCTGAACATCTTGAACTGAAGGTGATGTTACGTTTAATTACAGACACATTATGACGTGTTACAAAAAAGTGTAGTGATACCCTGTCAACCTTAACGACTTGCAAATGGATGAATTGCAAAATTGCCAAAAAAAAAATTTCTACTCCCTTTACGAATTTTTTGATCCATTTTGAATGGAAAGGAAGCGAATTTTGAAATGAAATGAAATAATTTATTTGCTAAAAATGTGGTACGTGTACAGTTGTTGCGTTATTTTATAGTTGAACACACTGCATATAATCTCTACAGTATAATCTCATAATTAGTAATTATATTAATAAATAATGTCATAATTATTTTAGGATTGAAAATTAATAAATTAAATTGAAAATTGTGTAGTAAAATAATCATAATATTCATGTATACAAATAATCACGATTTTTTGGGCCGATAAATACGAGTTTTTTTTGTATTATTTCATAAACCGCTAGTGACTTGTAATTTTCCCAAAATATGTATTACTATTGCCGCTACAACAAAAAAATACTAGTAGGTAATAAAGTTTAAAATTAAAGGTGCTTTCCATACTAGTGTTTTTTAAAAGATACAAGAGTTTTTTAAAAGTCATGTAAGATTTACTGTAATAAAAATAAATTCTTTATACTAATTAGAATAACAGTAATGAGAATTTTTCTTAGGAGGGGTGAGGTGACACCTATAAATAGGTATACGTAATCATATACGAGTCCCATTTGCATTTGACCAGTTTATAAAAATAATTTCGTTTGACAGCTAAAAAACGTGAATCATGTAGGTAAAGTCTACGACATTCAAGTTGTTGAAAGTTAAAAATAGTAAAATTAAGAATAAGAATAAGAATGAGAATTATTTATTGCCAAAAAGATTAAGTACATATACATAATTTCAAAACACAGAGAGAATTATTTTACATAATAGTTTTATATAAATTTGCAGTGAGACTCAAACTAAGCTCTATCTAGGCTTGTTTCTTGAGCCTCCGGAGCGATTAACAAATTCAGGTTTTAAAATATACCTTGAGTTGAATAAGATTCAAACTTACCTCTATTTGGAGGAGAAGAATAGAACCTGAAGGTGATCTTGCAATTCTAGAAACTTAAAAAGTTTATCAATGACTGGTCTTGTCCTGAACCTGAAACAAATTAAGAAATGGTTAGAACTTTTAGACATGTCAGTATTATAATACTGACAGTATTATTATATTAATATAGATACGATCCAAATTTGAGTCTGAAAGGTTTTAGGATTTTCAATATAGCTAAAAATTGGTAGATACGTTTCCGGCTAATAATGTGAATTATAATGCACTTTGAAATATCTATTTTGACCTCTGTTCCGTATTCATAATATGGTATTCATCTCATTCTCTCTTCTACCTCTTCTTATCCCATACGGATTTTTTCATCCCATTTCTATTTATTAATCATCTCATGATTTCATTCCTAATTCATTCCTTTGCCGTGTGGTTTTCGACTATATAAAAAGGTCACCCCTTTCTTATACCGTGGGAGCCGTAAGACCCGGCAGAGGGACATATTCGGAGAGTGGGCAGCAGCGCTCTCCGGCACCAAGTATTCCAACTACTGCGATCACCAAGCCAAGATGATGTGTTGTGTGAGCATATATCTCACTCATCGCAATGTAATAAATGTTTGTAGGTATTTGGTAGTTATAATTTTCATCATAGTAAACTGTAGTAACCATACAAGTGGACCACAACGATCCACAAAAAGTTTTTAAATTAAACCAGCTCCACACTCCAGCGCCAGTGCAAATGCCAAATGGCTGGCGATATGAAATACCTGAGTTATGTATTGTGTCTGAAACAAGCGTTCTATTTCCATCGGAAAACTATATTACATTCCATTCTCTAATATATTACAAAGTCGAAACTCGTGCGCGGGAGCGTGTCAAGCAATTAGGTTACATGTAACTACTCTCAAACTCAAACTCAAACAGATCTCAAACAGATTTATTCAAATAGGTCATAATCGGACACTTTTGCACGTCAATAAAGATAAACAGTACTGAGTCTACCGTGCGTTCGGAAAGATACCTCTACAAGAAGAACGCACAAGAAACTTGTAGGGCTTAATTTTTTCAACAGATAGTTTTACAATATTTGGTTTGGTTACATTCGTTTTCTTTAAAGGTGCCGCGAGGCGGCTATGCAGAAGTTTCCAGGCATCTTTGTCCTCTATGTACTGGTTGACTTTATAATAAGCCTTCTTTAGTAAAGTAGATTTTATATAGGTTTTGAATTTACCCTCTGAGAGCCCAGTTATCTCTTTTGGGATTTTATTATAGAAACGTACACTATTTCCTAAGAATGTCTTTTTATTTGTTTTAGATAATCTAAAGCTAGGTGCAGCTATTTTGTATTTATTTCTAGTATTAAAATTATGAAGGTCACTATTTAATTTGAATTTATGTAAATTTTTACGCACATACATGATGTTCTCATAAATGTATAAGGATGGTAGGGTCAGTATGTTTATATCTTTAAATAATTCCCTCAGGGATTCGCGTGGACGCATCTCATAGATGGCACGAATCGCACGTTTTTGTAGTATAAAGATAGTTTCTATATCTGCGGCTGACCCCCACAACAGAATCCCATAAGACATCAAGCTATGGAAATATGCAAAGTACACTAATCTCGCCGTAGCTATATCTGTTAGTTGCCTAATTTTATAAACCGCGTAAGCTGCAGAGCTTAGTTTCCCTGAGAGCTCGGTGATATGAGTGCTCCATTGCAGTTTAGAGTCTATATTTATGCCAAGGAACAAAGTTGCATTGTCAATATTGAGTCTTTCACCGTCAAGAACTATGACTGGTTCTATACTTCTGACGTTAGGCAACGAAAATTCCAAACATTTAGTCTTTTTCGCATTCAATAACAGATTGTTTGCTGTGAACCATCTGGATATACTTGCTAAAGTATTATTAACATGTAATAGTGAAGTATCCTTCCTATCAACTTTAAAAATCAATGACGTATCATCGGCAAATAGAACTATATCTGCTAGACCGTGGACCATGTAAGGCAAATCGTTAATATATGCCAAAAACAGGAAAGGACCCAAAATTGATCCCTGTGGGACTCCCATCTTGACAGGAGAACTAGCAGATGTGATACCATTGACGCTAACCTTCTGCTGCCTACTAGACAAGTATGATTCAGCCAGGTTGAGGGCATTCCCATGAATTCCATATAATTCTAACTTGCGCAGTAACGTGCAGTGTTCTACACAGTCGAATGCTTTGGAAAGATCACAAAACACTCCAATGGCATCCTGTGAACTCTCCCAAGCCTCCAAGACAAGAGTCATGAGATGACAGCCCGCATCGGTTGTTGATCTGCATTTGGTGAAACCATACTGGTTTGAATGCAGTATTCTATTTCTATTGAAATGTGACAGCAGTTGGTTTAGCATCAATTTCTCAAAGATTTTACTTAATACTGGCAAAACAGAGATTGGCCTATAGTTTGAGGGATCTGTCTTACTTCCCGATTTAAAGATAGGAGTGATTTTACTTATTTTCATTAGTTCTGGAAACGTGCCTTTATCTATGCATAGGTTAAATAATTCTGCTAAGTAAGGAGCAATTGTGTTTATTATAGAATCTAGCATTTTTACAGATAGACCCCATAGATCTTCAGTAGCTTTAACATTTAAACTCTTGTACGTCTTTTTGATATCAATTAATGAGATGTGTTCGAACGAAAATTCAGGTATGGTGCGATGGAAGTTTTCTTTAAGAAAAGTCTCCGCCAAGTCTGGGGATGAATCAAGTGACTTGGTCGCGTTCAGGGCTATGTTAGAGAAGAAATCGACAAAAATATTAGCGACTTCCTCAACATTTGTAATGTGTTCATTATTAATTAATAATTTATATTCAGAATCTCTACATTTATCTTTACCTGTCTCTACATTTATTGTTTTCCAAACCGCCTTAATTTTATTACTTGATTTGCGAATTTTGTCTCTAATATTTATGGCTTTTGCTTGGATGCAAACAGCTTTAAACATTTTTGAATAACATTTAACATACTCATGAAATGATTCTGAATTAGAATGGGCTTTATCCCTATACAACTCATACATATTATCTCTACTTTTCCTGATACCATTGGTAGCCCAATCACTAAATTCTAGTTTCCCATTCGTGTGTAATTTCTTTTTGGGACATATCTCATTGAACTCCTTACTTATTACAGAAAATATGTTTTCATAGTTGAAATTAGGGTCATCCTCAGAGACAGCGACATTTACGAGTTTTGATTCTATATTATTCCTAAGCTTTTCGAGTTTATATGTTGTTAGGTGTTGACGCCTCGAGTGTGCTAGCTCCGCACACTCCACGGAACCGGTCCAAATACAAACAAATACAAACGCATGGGGAACTTAAACGCAAGTTCCAAATCATCATTCATTCATTAATCATTAGTTGCATTGAATGGGAAACATTCCCTCACAAATATAATTCGAAGCTATCCCATAGCTAACCAAACAGAATCATCGATCGCACGTTAGGATCACGACACGAAAACTCAATACTTTTACACGTATCTACTTGTCATTAAGCATTCTATTATATTTATATATATCACATTATATTATATCACTATTTATTTAAACATTAACCTTTTATCATACATGCAGCGCCGCAAATGCTGCTTACTACATTCGTCTCAAATGTCAGATCGTAAGGGGGCGAAACCTAGCAAGAAACTAGAATGTAATTGCATCACATGTTGTCGTTTTTCAGGGAGTGTCAAACAGCCTATCATAGGCAACCTCCCGGAACAACGATAGCACGCGGAACACCTCCTTACGAACACAGTCTTAGATTACGCTCAACCAGTCATGATTTCGAATAGCAAAGGTAGGGTACAGGGAGCGTACTTATCAAGTTGGACATCTGTATTTTTATATGTTTAGCTGTCCGAGCACATAGAGCTTGTATCCGATCTGAGCGCCGAGACATACATATCAGCGCTCAATAGGTTCACAACTCCAAGGGAAATTCTAAAGCCCTATTTTCACATAACGGTTGATGCCTGCTTGTTAATAACCAGCTCTCAAAGTTCTTAAAGTTGAAATGCAGATTACTCGGGGTCTCATGCCTCTAATATCTCCATAGAATTCATATTTAGTCCTGCCTACTCTCCACATGTCAATGGTTCAGCAGAGAGTGTTGTAAAACAGGTAAAGCAATTTCTAAAAGGAACGTTAGCCATCGTACATTTTATAAACATATAACATGAACATAGTTCTTACACAAATCGAAGCAATTCTTTAACTTCTAAATCTCACATTTCAATGTCGTCAAGTCCATCAGACTTTACAGCTCTCCCTCTCAATTTTCAATTGGACGAACCTCCACTGTTCTATCCACTCCACAAGCGATAGATGCCACAAAATGCAGCACTTCATCACGTTAAACAGGGGTCCAAGAAACAAGGACAAGGACTCATTTTTGGAATAGAAATTATAAGGAGCACATTTCAGAAACAAAGAAGACAGAGACGGCGCAAATGCTGCAAAAACCCTGCAGACGGGAGACATCCAGCTCGTGAAGGACAACAGGCTCCCAATCGATGGCTGCTCACTACCGCAGTCTACCCAGGGGCCGCGGACGTGCTCAGGGTGGTAGACGTCGGGTCCAGTGGGGATCCATACGACGAGCCTTCAATCGCCTTCGCCCCGTACATTGGTACGGGGTACAACTCATAAGCATCACAATCATTTCAGAAGCTTCACTGCCAGCCACGCTGGGGTGGCAATATGTTGACGCCTCGAGTGTGCTAGCTCCGCACACTCCACGGAACCGGTCCAGCTGCGTTCGCGGCGCGCAGGCGACGCCGGGGCCGGTGGCGGTGCGCGGGGCGTGACGGCACACCGCGCTTCACATCGCGCCAGTCAGAGAGAGGACTCCTGGGCCACCGACCGCACAAGTCGCATACACGCGACTCTCCAATCATTAACTTAGAAGCATTTCACGATTGTAATCAGAAAATATACGGCGCGTCCAAGCAAGCTCCAAGTTTCATTCAAAATCCCCCGAGTAGGCCACCACCACCGTCGTGTACGGCGCGTCCATTAGGGGCCTATGTTCAATTGTTGGTTTTTCTTTTGATTTTTCACATATAAATTCTAGTGAGAGACCCTTGTGGTCAGACCTAACTCCGCCTGTTATTGATAACTTCCTACTTTCGAAATTGGTAAAGATATTATCAATACAGGTCGATGAAGTGACTGTAACTCTTGTGGGCTCAGAGAATAGGTAACTCAAACCGAAGGACTTAAATAAACTAGTCAAATTAGTTTTATCTGGAGAATCTGACAAAATATCAATGTTAAAATCACCGCATACAAGTACATGTTTATTACTTTTACAAATTTTGTTTAGAATTATTTCCATAGAGGACATAAAAGAAGTGAGATTCGAGTTCGGCGGCCTATATACACATAAGATTATGTGCCTTTTCACTTCTACACAAGCCACCTCGCAAGTTCGTTCCACAGAACAGCTGACAATGTCATTTCGCTCTTTATATTTAATTGATTTTCTTAAAAGTATAATCGAGCCACCTCCTTCAGCAGATGTTCTGTTGAACTTACTGGCCACCTGAAAATTATTAACATTAAATGACATTTTATCATTTTTTAACCAAGTTTCACAGAAACATAATATATCATAATTATATTTATCTACAAGTAATTCAATGTCGTTAATTTTGCCAGAGAAGCGGTTTATATTTTGATAGAATAAAGATAATGTACTAGTACCACTCTCTGTTGTCTTAAAAATTAGTTTAAATTATTTTCCACAGTGTTATTATTAGTACATATACTAATCACTGTGGAGTCATTATTAAACACCTTTATATTACCTATAACTGAATTAATATTATAAGCTACCAATGTAGCAATCATCAACATGCATTTCTTCGAACAGTACATATTTATATTGTCCGGAGTCAGTTGAAAGTTTTTAATAAACTTATTCATGTCAAAAAACATTAATTTGTCATTATGACGAGATGTCAAATTATGAAATAAATTGTTTATCATATGTGTGTGTTTATTTTGAGTTGAAATTAACGATGAATAATATGGTAAGGCACACAGCATAATCTTAAAACAATTTATTTCAAGGAGAGAGGTTATGTTATTAATAACCTCCCTTTTGTCTATACCTATACTTTGTCCTATTAAGATGACAATAACCGTATTACTATCTATAGTATGAGCACTACTCCTAATTTTATCACATATTTGTGAGTAAGATGCACCGGGCATGCAATGATTATAAATCATATGATTACTCTCATTGCACAACAGAGAACCAAAATCTACACCAATCTGGTCTGAGAAAACAAGTACCTTAGTCCTACTATGTCCAGCAATACATTGCTTCTCCCTCCGAGCCACTCGCACAGGAACAGCACATGGTGATTGTGAGTTCACCTGAGGCTCAGTTGATTTTGTTTGCAATTCTGAGTTAATGCAATCTACATTACTTGTAACCAACTGGGCCAGTTCTATAGCAGTATTATAATGTTCTGCTAACTGACTCTCTAACTAACTCTCTATATTCATTGTTCATATTATTATTAAGAACATACATACATACATTCACGCCTTTTTCCCGAAGGGGTAGGCAGAGGTATACCCAGAACTCAGTCCCATAGTAGGTACACCCACATTTCGCCAGTATGTTATTGGTCCTATGTAATAGGGGGCGAGCCTATTGCCATCTACCGGGCACAGTTCCAGACTCCAGGCAATTCCTAATGGAAAAATCCAATATTTAACACTATGCCTGACCTGGGGATCGAACCCGGGACCTCTTGATTGGCAGTCGAGCATGCGCCCACTACGCCACCGAGGCAGTCATTAAGAACATAGGTTTAAAAAAATGGAGAGATTGTATCAAAATTTTCCATATTCTGAAAATAAGTTGTTACAACAAAACCACGCAGACATCCCAACCTAAGTGATATACCATTCTGAACATCAGATGTACTTACTAGAGTCTTATTTCACGATTTTAAAGGAATGGAAGATTTTGAAACCAAGCCTTTTTTAATCAATAATAATAGAATTTAATAATTAGTACACACATAGTAGGTCAATCTCCAAAACGTATCCTACAATTCCTTTTTTACACATTATACACATTATAAACAGTTAGATTACACGATTAAAACGAACTCATCAGAAATGAGAACAAATATAGTTATGCAGTGATAAATCTATAACGGAAACAATATCGGACTAAAACCGTAGCGCTCGTGACTGCAGGCCTAGATAACTAAGCTAAAAGCTTTGATACGTTCAACCGCGCGATATTACATATATTTTATTATTAGTGTACGCCACAGAACCCGTAATAAAGTAAAGAAGTCACATGCACGCGTTACCTTGTCGCCGTACAGATTATTCATTTGTCACCTGTGAGCAATATACACTGCTCACTTATCACGGAGCAAGATTCTTTATGTGGCGCTATTTAGGTGCGCATGGATCTGCGTTTGAATATTATTAATGTGTATGTAGTAGTAGAATGAAAGAAAAAATTAAAAAAAATTGTCAAATATAAAAGGAAAACAAATACATTTACAAAAAAAGAAAAGTACATTACTAGCAATTGGTATAGGCTTTTTGCTGCGCGAGGTATCGCTGAGCAGCGCTGGTTTCCAGCGTATCCTATACTCGAGAATAATAAATGTTAGTGGAGGGAAATAAATTGTTTAGGCATACGTATGTTTGCATAATGCATAGTGTAGGGTTCTATACCTAGATACCAAGAACATACAGCGCCATCTATTAATTAGTTCCTTGCGCAAAGTAGGGAAATATGCAGTAAACTGCCACACCGTTAGTACTATTATTTATTCTGTGGCCACACCCACACGACTCAATCCCATACAAAAGCCGCGCTATAACTACCTACTACACAGACACTGCACACATGGAGTTTTGTACATGTGCAAGAATGTGCATGAGGTGATTTTCCATAGAAGCGGAGCTCGTAGAGAGCTCAATCTGGCTGGCATGGTGCGGAAGGCCCGATTGGTGGATGGATGAGTATCCATTCTAAACGTAGTATTATTATTTGTTATGTGGTTCTGCACCTATTTTGATGTGCAGTATATCTGGGTACTACGTCTGAAAGGACCAAATTTTGGGGACCGCGGGTCATTCGACTGTAAACGAAAATCGACTACGTCCCAAAGGACCGCGGATTATCTATAACGTATATTGGTATGTTAACCTCCTATCTATAAACCTACGTAAAACGAGAAATGCTCACTGCTCACGTAATCAGCTCTAATAAACAGTCCGAATGCGAAAGTAGATAAATAAAGACAAACTCCGAATGTACTGTGGATCCAGTTGTTAGTAATCACTCGCGCCGATACCCAATGAGGGAACGATACGTGTTTATTTTTAAACGCAAATAGACAAAACTGAATTATGTACAGGAACGGTTCAAAGTGTAAAATAACCACTGAATTGAGAAGCACTGAGACCTGTTAGGAAGGTGTTTTAGGAAACTGAACTACTGGAAAAGAAATCGATCTGTGTCATTGATTTAAAGAAAAAGGGATATAGGGTACGTTTCCTCAGCGCTTACTCAACAACTGGCATGTGGAATTTGAAACAACAAAGACAGAAAGACGTACTTAGGACCGAAGTGCGAACGAGACAACAATTAACTTTACTAACGTACGTGGACCTAATGAGACCTAATTTGAGCTTGTCATTTTCGAGAAGCCAGTACCTCATCTTCCTATTACTTTAAATCAATGGTCTGAACGGTCAGTTTATTATGAAAATCTAATTATAATCCCGAGTTTGGAAATTCTTTTATCTACTGTTGTTAAATCTGAAGAGAAGATTAGTCCTTTAAATATAATTTAATTTTTACCTTCTATATTTCAATGGAAAATTATTGCATTGGGAATGGAATCATTTTCCGAATTGGAAAATGATAAAATGGGAAAATGATTTCTTATAGTCTTCATCTGTGGTAGCTTATTTACTTATATACAGCTTAAATACTAGATACTTTAATACAGCTTATATAACAGTTTTACAAATACGGTTTACCTATATATAGCAGTTTTACAAATACGGATTACCTAGTAGGTTGTATCGCCAAAATATAAAATTGGTAATTTTTGTACGTAAATAAAGGCCCTCAAAGTTTTCTCATTTTCATCCATTATTGCAGGTCCACTCAAAATTATCTTTTATACGAAGGGAAGTTAAAATAGTATTAAAACCCCGACAAGCAGAAGCGTAGAGTTTTTAAAATTGTTTTAATGCTGCGATCCGTTTAAGTACCAAGATATTAAACGACAAAAAGTTCTATAAAACTGCTTGTTACAGATCCTCGAGATACAATTTCGCCAGATGTTTCGTGAAAACTTCTACAAAGCTATTACGATGATATGATGAAATTAAATTACTGCGACTTGGAGTGAAATGAGTCGCATAAAAATTATATTAGGCCACTTTTAGTCTGCAGTTTTTTGATAAAGCTACAAGATTTACGCTTTGGAAGTCATTTTAAGAAGGTACCTACGTATTAGGATGTGACGATGGTTAGGTTTAGGCCATATTAATATTCATACTTCCATACTTCGATACTTCCCAACTAAGAATATTATAAAATTTATAAACCTCTTCACGCATAGACCGCTGAACCGATTTAGAGGACATTTAGTACAGAGATAGTTTGTTCCAGGAAAGGATAATTTTTTGTGGAAAATCGCTGAACGATATCAGTCAATGCGGGCAGTAGTTGCATTAGTTGGTTTCGGGCACACTTCATGGTGGCCAGTGGCAGACATTAGTAATGACTAATCGTCATCGTACTGATGTTATTAAATGATGTACATAAACGTCTCACCTTCAAGTGCACCTTTAAGTACCTACTTGTGAATTACCGTACCTACTACAAACAAATATTTCTTTACATGGTGAAAACGATTTAGTAGTTTGAAAGAAACATCAAACGACTAAATCGATGTGTATTGTTCAGTAAAATTCGGTAACATCTATTGTTATCATCATCATCATCTCAGCCGTTGGTAATCCACTACTGAACATAGCTTGGCATGCGGGTTAGAGTCACGGGTAAAGAGGGTGGAGCAATATTCTGAAGCCAGTAACTCCACGGCGAACATCGATCGTTATAATCGTATCCAAATCATTGCGCCGCGGCTGTATCTCGTGACACGCAATGACGGATGTCCATGACTTGTCGGAACCGATTTGATGAATCTGCTTTCTATAAACATTTTCAGTACTTACCTATTTGGGTTTGTATCCACTGATAACCTTCCATTCAAAAATATATATTAAATTTTACTAGCTGATCAAGATCTTGTTTATTGAAAATTTATAATATCATAAAATAAATGTGTAATTTTCAATTAATGACACATTTATTTCATTTGAATTTTGTCTTTTAAAAAAATCACAAGGATTTACTAGTATCTATCTAGGGTTACTTAACAAAAGTTTTACTAGTTATTGACATAACTTAGTGCTCAAAATAAATAAGTAGTATGTATTTAGATTAGAATAGCCCAACTCATAACATGATCACTTTATAAAATGAAATTCGTTTTATCTTTGTAGCCGCGATTATGATCGGTGGGTATAGTAAGAATTATTTTTTGAGAATGCACAACGCTATCGGTGAATACATATCGCCGTTATCCGTGGATACAAACCCACCTATTTGAATTACTCTTTTTTTAATGTACCTATAATTACTAGCATGCATCGCTGAAAAGTACTCTGTATTATTCTAGAGCCGACGGTATCTAGATAAAACATTTCAGCCTAAACGGTTCAGTAGTGACGTGAAGAAGTAACAAACATATGCCAGAACATACCGTTTTTTTTAATAATAATTTTCTTAATTTAATTTTTTTAATAATTTTCCCATTTTAAATATTAGAAGGATGCAAAATAGGTGAGCATGACGATAAGGGCTCTCCACACTTTGTTCCTAATTGCAATTGCAAGGTTAGCATTGCGTCCAATTCCCCAACATGTCGATCGTTACTTGGACACAGTGTTATGTTGATTTGTACTGCGGTTGTTAAACTGAGACATGAGTAAGTCTTGTATGTCGTGCGCCCACTTCCTTAGCAATTCTGCTCTTCAATGTGAAGCTCAGAATAGAATATTGAACAAAATTAAGATATCAGATAGACATTTAACACCAACATACTCGAGTGATATGCATGTTAGTTCTACATAAGTCTACTTTATGAATGAAATAGGACATAATCACGCTATAAACATTTTTATGAACCTCAACGTTTCGACTGAGTTGCATCAGCCGTTGTCACAAGAAGACTAGAGAGAATGAAATATGTGTTCGACCGCGAAAGCTTACAACATAGTACATTAGCCCATCTAAAAGAATATACCTAGTTGTATACTTCTTTCATATTTTTCTACAAAGACGCAAGCAATGTCTCTGATAAAAACTTATCTGATAAAAACTCTGATATTCCTCAATTTTCTAAATTTTGCAAAATTTCCTGCATTTGCCATTTGACTAGAATATCTTTATAGCTATTTATTAGTAAGTATTTGTCATGATTTCTTGGAAATTCAATTTCCTAGACGTAAAGCCCGTGGCTCTCACAGAAACTTATTATTTTTCTAAAAAGGCAGTGACATCAAAAGATATAATTTCGTATCATTTCGTTTCATGTTTCGCAAGTCAGATGCGAGGATGAAATCTTGTTTATTTTTAAGAATATTATGTGTATTCGAAACCCCATGGCGTTTACTTTTCTAAACACATTAAAATACTATGTTATAATCACTAGAACATTTATAAAAAATTTTGTTTCGCAAACATTTGTCAAAATCTTATTTTAATGTTTCAAAAACCAAAAATAAAACCACCGTATAAAAATGTCGCCTCACGAAATGTTTGCCCCGGTATTCTCAATAGACAAAAACAAAAGCACGTCGCGTCGTTCGCTGTTAGCTCCAAAAGGAAAAACAATATGTTATAGCCTGATTATATAGATAGCGGTACCCATAATAATAAAGGAAAGGACAGAAAGTGGCGGTCGAAATCCTACAACGATAATGGTCATGCAAAGAGAAGTGCAACCGTGTAATCTTTACCCGCTTAGCTTTACCTTAAATGCTTTCCACACTTCTACTGCTGTTCGTAATAACGGAGCCCGACTTACCCTCGCCTAACACTTTTTCCACTTTACCTCTGAACTGTGCCAGAGACTAATGTACTATGGATTGTATACCATTATACTATGCATTATACCATTATATATGTATTTCACAGAGTACGTGTAAAGCAAAAAAGCTTAATCCTGCAGCAAAAAAATAACTTGACAATAAACCAACTGTGGCAAGATAACAATAGTTCAAAATTACCTGTGATGACTTAACAATACATGGTACTGTGACGAAACAACACATATTTTTATGTCTGACGAGCTAACTTTGCGAAAAAGGTACAACAACCCCTCTATATTAACCTACTCCTAAAATTGTCAACTAGGTGTCTCATTGGTATACCTATTATTGAATATTAACATAACATAACATACATTCACGCCTTTTTCCCGAAGGGGTAGGCAGAGGTATACCCAGGACTCAGTCCCATAGTAGATACACCCACATTTCGCCAGTATGTTATTGGTCCCATGTAACAGGGGGCGAGCCTATTGCCATCTACCGGGCACAGTTCCAGACTCCAGGCAGTTATTGAGATAATTCCTAATGGAAAAATCCAATATTTAACACTGCCTGACCTGAGGATCGAACCCGGGACTATGTTCAGCAGTGAACGTCCTATGGCTGAGATGATGATGAATTATCATAGACGTTTTCTGTTTTAAAACCGCAGCTTAACAAAACAACACCTAAGGCCTAGGTAATTGGAGAATTAGAAAGAAGGTTTAAAAATGTCTAAGGTTCTCACTTTAGTCCCTTCGGCCACTTTCGAAACTAATGATTCGAAACTGATATCGAAAATATAATAATTGTTAGGCTTCTTTACCTCAAAAAAAAGAACACATATAAGATCACTTTGTTGTCCGTCTGTCTGTGTGAGTATCTGTCCGTCTGTGAAGAAACTTTTTCACGGGAACTCGTGGAAGTATCAAGTTGAAATTGATATCAAACTCTCAGATCTATAGAATAGAATAGAATACTCTTTTATTTCTCTTCCACAAAATTGTTACATTGCGATCTTAGGGCTAGATTTATTGAATATGTTTTGTGGAAGACTGGTGTTTGTGATAGGTTTAATGAAAAACCTGTGGTACAAATCACCAGTACCCCACTCCACTTAATACAATTTAGTTTAAGTACACATTTGTAGATGAAATTGAGTTTGGATAGAAATAATATGACAATTTAATTAAGGGATTAAGATAAATGCACTAAAGTTGTTTTGTATGTCTGATGTATAAGTGAGTGTGTTGCGAGTTGGATTGGTGTTGGTGAGAGTGTTCCTGCGAAGTGTGTTAAGCATGTAAGTGTGATGTTCAGCCTGTATACCTATGATGTGCGTGTGTGTGGGTATATGTTAGGTAATACCTATGGTTCCTTGTAGCTGTAAAAATCTTATAATTTTAAGATAACGCAATCAAAAGTTATGGCTATTTTACTGCATATTTCCATACTTGTTAGGATTCTTTACCTCAAAAAAAAAGGATATCTTAAGGAAAGGCCAGGTCAAAAGTACCAACAACCGACGAGCATGCATGAAGAATGTGATGAAAGTGGAAGAAGCGAAAGTTGTATGTCAGGATCGTAGCAAGTGGAAAGAAATAGTCTCTGCCTACCCCAACGGGAACAAGGCGTGACTGTATGTATGTATATATGTATTTCCATACTTTGCGCAAAGAACTAACAGATGACGCTGTATGTTCTTCGTATTTAAGTATGGAACCCTACACTATGCATATATAGGTATGTCTTACCAATTTTTTTTTTTATGTAAACCTGGTTTCTCTTAAAGAAGAATAATTGTGTTCAAAATTGGTTTCTAATAAACCATATTCTTATTTCCGTATATCCTGAAGAACCTAACATACGTATTCATTTAACATCCTCTAAAACCTAAATAGCAAACTGTTCTCGCTAATGGTATCGTTTGACGTAGCCAACGGGAAAGCTGCGATCCCTAAATGTCATTTCCTTGATGTCTTTTGATTTAGTTTAAAGCACCCGGAAGACATCCCAAAACGGAGGATAAAGCTTAGTCGGGATTTTCTCAATGAGAAAAAGCAAACGTAAAGGCAAATTGGTTTGGAATAATGGAACATCTCCACCGTCTTATGAGTGAATTAAACTTAGTAAAAGTATTCAACGAGAGCTATAAAAATGCTTTTGCATAATGAGGTTCAATAAGTAAGTACAAGCTGTTGTAACTTACTGAACAAACAAATCCCTACGGAGCTATCAACGTGCAATCATACAGATTACGTCTCTCAATTTGACAAACGGACTGGGAGTTCCGTTTCTAGTCACATTCGGCGCGAAAATGGAGGAATATATTCACTTTCGCTCCAGAGACTCACAATAGATCATTGAGATGGGTTCCTTTAAACTCCATATTCGTGGATCCGGGGTCCCGGCCGCGAGACCAATGGCGCAGAAATCGCGACTCCCATCTCGAGGATTTGGACTTATTGAATTTTTGGGTACGCGATATTTTCCGGTGGAATGAAAGGACGTAGTATAAGGTCTCTAATGGTCACATTTACCGTTATCGAGACCGGAATATTACGAGTATTTCGGTGTCTTGGACTGGAATGGATTGAGGGATATATCGAGATACCTATTTGCCTCAAGATGGTGCTATTTTGGTGTTTCATTTACTGCTCATTTATTTATTTATTACTAGCTGTGCCTCGCGGTTACACCCGCGTAGTCTGCGTTCCCGTGGTTATAACATCGGGATAAAAACTTCCCTATCTTCTATTCCAGGGTCTAAGTACTATCTTCATTCTACATACTAAATTTCAGCTCGATCGGTTCAGTAGTTTTGGTGTGAAAGAGTAACAAACATCCATTCATCCATCTTCACAAACTTATAATTTATAATACTTATTAGTAGGATAGTGGGATTATAATAGGATTCAGTACAACGCTAAGACAAAATGAATGCTACAATGGTTCTTTATATTAGTTTCCCTGGAACTGTAGAAGATGTTATATTCGATTGGGTGGTGTTCGTACAATATTGCTCACTGTTTGATTATTTTTTCGTTGTTCGCATCTATCTTGCCAACTTGCCAAGCAAACATATCAAACAAAAATGGGTTTTGAATAAATAAATGTTTTATTTTGATCTTTGCATTGTTTTATTTGATGGAGCCAAAACCAGCTACTTAAAATATTTTACCAATATAATTTACTACGTACCTAATGGCAAAACAATTTACCTTATGACAGCTCCATTTTCATTGAGACTTTATCAATCAATCTCGATCAATCTTCGTTTAACTTGAAGCTGATGGTGAGAGTCAGAATGCTTTATTCTCAAATAAGGGTATACATACTTGCCTACATTAAATACGGTACCCAGATTGTACTTAAACATAACAACTTAGCTGAAATGAGTCAAGTGGAAATCTCGGGACCGATCTACGGAGCACTATCACGATGGGAATTTGAGTAAGCAACCGTTACTTCCAAATCCCAAGTAAATGCCAACCTTATCTCATGAGGGATACAGTTTATTTTACAAAATTTAGAGCTCAGTCTAGACTCATTTCCTAATTCGGCTAATGGAGTGTTTCGATTTCTGATCGCAGCGGGTCCTTCTCGGAAAATCATTTAGGTAGGAGCTATACGAGGTAGATTATTATGTTACCTTCTTAATTAATTTGATAATAGAACAAGATGTAAGATTAAATAATTTAGTATCCATCATATATATTCATCATCATCTCAGCCATAGGACGTCCACTGCTGAACATCTGCCGTGGGATGCCGGCATTAGAATTGTATCTCACCCTCTCTACCTGGATTACCGTAAGATCGGCGTAATAGGTATACCGAAGATGAGTAGCAGCGTCCTATGAGTTAAAAAAACTATCAAACTGCTCTCGCCAACACTCGCCATGCTTGGCAAAATCCCCCAAAATGATAGTCATAATATGTTTAATCTTCCATTAGGAAGATTAATTAATATTAATTGATACTAATATTAATTAGATTAATCCCAAATGTCAGTACAATTTTTTTATTATTTTTTTTATGATAGTGAGTAACAAGACGAGCAAATCAGGTGCCTGATGGTAAGCATCATGATTGCCCATATCAGACACAGTGGCCCCCAGTGTGTTAAAATTTAAAATTCTGCGCGGCACTGCACTGCGCCTGTCACCCTGAGATATGAGTTGGTGAATCTCATCATGTCCAGTAATTTCGCTGGAAACATTGCCCTTCATACCGGAACACAGTAATGTTTGCACATTACTGTTTGGCGGATGAATAACTGGCAAAGGTGTGGTACTTCCCCAGGCGGCCCCCTGCTAAAGAGGCCTACCACTACTAAGTACAATGTAAAAAGGTTAAGTTTGTAATAACAGGTAAACAAAACGTGTGTATGTTTATTCCGTTTTCATGCTAAAACTACTGAACCGATTTGGCTGAAATTTGGTATGTAGAAAGTTTAGACCTTGTAATAACACATAGGGTACTTTTTATTTCGATATTTCCACGGGAACGAAGATACGCGGCTGAAAAGGCATTATATGCCTAGACCAATGTTCCTATTATAATATTACAAGAGATCTTAGTATCATCCTAGTTCCTTACTCAAAGAAGCCGATAAAAAATTGCGCTAGTTGGCCATGCGTGTGTGTATGACAGCTACACATACATGTAGCAGGGCCGACCTGATTTGACAATTAATTTCAAAGTATTATGAGGATTCCTCTCCCATACAAAAGGAAATTTCCCAAATATGGAGAAATAGAGACTAATTTTCCACTGAATTGTTTTTGGTTGGCTCTTAATCTGGCCCTTATTTGCGCAAAAATATATTGGGTTGAAGCAAACTGTATTGTTTTTTCACATTTAAAAGAATTGTTAAAATAATATTTTGAGGTTATATTAATGGGTTTTTGTAAATATGAAAAGTACCATACGGTTTCCTGAACACAATTTATTTCGGTGCAAATAAAGGCCAGATTAAAAGCACGAACAATTGAGTGGAAAATAATTTTCTCTTTCTATATATTTGGAAAATTTCATGTTGTATGGAAGAGCAACCGCCTTAACCGATGATATCAAACTCAAACTCAAACTCAAACAGATTTATTCAAATAGGTCATAATCTGACACTTTTGTACGTCAATGAAGATACAGTACTGAGTCTACCGTGCGTTCGGAAAGATACCTCTACAAGAAGAACGCACAAGAAACTTGTAGGGCTTAATTTTTTCAACAGATTGTTTCACAATATTTGGTTTGCTTACATTCATTTTCTTTGAAGGTGCCGCGAGGCGACTATGCAGAAGTTTCCAGGCATCTTTGTCCTCTATGTACTGGTTGACTTTATAGTATGCCTTCTTTAGTAAAGTAGATTTTATATAGGTTTTGAATTTACCCTCTGAGAGCCCAGTTATCTCTTTTGGGATTTTATTATAGAAACGTACACTATTTCCTAAGAATGTCTTTTTATTTGTTTTAGATAATCTAAAGCTAGGTACAGCTATTTTGTCTTTATTTCTAGTATTAAAATTATGAAGGTCACTATTTAATTTTAATTTATGTAAATTTTTACGCACATACATGATGTTCTCATAAATGTATAAGGATGGTAGGGTCAGTATGTTTATTTCTTTAAATAATTCCCTCAGGGATTCGCGTGGACGCATCTCATAGATGGCACGAATCGCACGTTTTTGTAGTATAAAGATAGTTTCTATATCTGCAGCTGACCCCCACAACAGAATCCCATAAGACATCAAGCTATGGAAATATGCAAAGTACACTAATCTCGCCGTGGCTACATCTGTTAGTTGCCTAATTTTATAAACCGCGTAAGCTGCAGAGCTTAGTTTCCCTGAGAGCTCGGTGATATGAGTGCTCCATTGCAGTTTAGAGTCTATATTTATGCCAAGGAACAAAGTTGCATTGTCAATATTGAGTCTTTCACCGTCAAGAACTATGATTGGTTCTATACTTCTGACGTTAGGCAACGAAAATTTCAAACATTTAGTCTTTTTCGCATTCAATAACAGATTGTTTGCTGTGAACCATCTGGATATACTTGCTAAAGTATTATTAACATGTACTAGTGAAGTATCCTTCCTATCAACTTTAAAAATCAATGACGTATCATCGGCAAATAGAACTATATCTGCTAGACCGTGGACCATGTAAGGCAAATCGTTAATATATGCCAAAAACAGGAAAGGACCCAAAATTGATCCCTGTGGGACTCCCATCTTGACAGGAGAACTAGCAGATGTGATACCATTGACGCTAACCTTCTGCTGCCTACTAGACAAGTATGATTCCACCAGGTTCAGTGCATTCCCATGAATTCCATATACTTCTAACTTGCGCAGTAACGTGCAGTGTTCTACACAGTCGAATGCTTTGGAAAGGTCACAAAACACTCCAATGGCATCCTGTGAACTCTCCCAAGCCTCCAAGACAAGAGTCATGAGATGACAGCCTGCATCGGTTGTTGATCTGCATTTGGTGAAACCATACTGGTTTGAATGCAATATTCTATTTCTATTGAAATGTGACAGCAGTTGGTTTAGCATCAATTTCTCAAAGATTTTACTTAATACTGGCAAAACAGAGATTGGCCTATAGTTTGAGGGATCTGTCTTACTTCCCGATTTAAAGATAGGAGTGATTTTACTTATTTTCATTAGTTCTGGAAACGTGCCTTTATCTATGCATAGGTTAAATAAGTCTGCTAAGTAAGGAGCAATTGTGTTTATTATAGAATCTAGCATTTTTACAGATAGACCCCATAGATCTTCAGTAGCTTTAACATTTAAACTCTTGTACGTCTTTTTGATATCAATTAATGAGATGTGTTCAAACGAAAATTCAGGTATGGTGCGTTGGAAGTTTTCTTTAAGAAAAGCCTCCGCCAAGTCTGGGGATGAATCAAGTGACTTGGTCGCGTTCAGGGCTATGTTAGAGAAGAAATCGACAAAAATATTAGCGACTTCCTCAACATTTGTAATGTGTTCATTATTAATTAATAGTTTATATTCAGAATCTCTACATTTATCTTTACCTGTTTCTACGTTTATTGTTTTCCAAACCGTCTTAATTTTATTACCTGATTTGCGAATTTTGTCTCTAATATTTATGGCTTTTGCTTGGATGCAAACAGCTTTAAAAATTTTTGAATAACATTTAACATACTCATGAAATGATTCTGAATTGGAATGGGCTTTATCCCTATATAACTCATACATATTATCTCTACTTTTCCTGATACCCTTGGTAGCCCAATCACTAAATTCTAGTTTCCCATTCGTGTGTAATTTCTTTTTGGGACATATCTCATTGAACTCCTTACTTATTACAGAAAATATGTTTTCATAATTGAAATTAGGGTCTTCCTCAGAGACAGCGACATTTTCCAGTTTTGATTCTATATTATTCCTAAGCTTTTCGAGTTTATATGTTGTTAGGGGCCTATGTTCAATTGTTGGTTTTTCTTTTGATTTTTCACTTATAAATTCTAGTGAGAGACCCTTGTGGTCAGACCTAACTCCACCCGTTATTGATAACTTCCTACTTTCGAAATTGGTAAAGATATTATCAATACAGGTCGATGAGGTAACTGTAACTCTTGTGGGCTCAGAGAATAGGTAACTCAAACCGAAGGACTTAAATAAACTAGTCAAATTAGTTTTATCTGGAGAATCTGACAAAATATCAATGTTAAAATCACCGCATACAAGTACATGTTTATTACTTTTACAAATTTTGTTTAGAATTATTTCCATAGAGGACATAAAAGAAGTGAGATTCGAGTTCGGCGGCCTATATACACATAAGATTATGTGCCTTTTCACTTCTACACAAGCCACCTCGCAAGTTCGTTCCACAGAACAGCTGACAATATCATTTCGCTCTTTATATTTAATTGATTTTCTTAAAAGTATAATCGAGCCACCTCCTTCAGCAGATGTTCTGTTGAACTTACTGGCCACCTGAAAATTATTAACATTAAATAACATTTTATCATTTTTTAACCAAGTTTCACAGAAACATAAAATATCATAATTATATTTATCTACGAGTAATTCAATGTCGTTAATTTTGCCAGAGAAGCGGTTTATATTTTGATAGAATAAAGATAATGTACAAGTACCACTCTCTGTTGTCTTAGAAATTAGTTTAAATTATTTTCCACAGTGTTATTTTTAGTACATATACTAATCACTGTGGAGTCATTATTTAACACCGTTATATTACCTATAACTGAATTAATATTATAAGCTACCAATGTAGCAAGCATCGAAATGCATTTCTTCGAACAGTACATAATATTGTCCGGGGTCAGTTGAAAGTTTTTAATAAACTTATTCATGTCAAAAAACATTAATTTGTCACTATGACGAGATGTCAGATTATGAAATAAATTGTTTATCATATGTGTGTGTTTATTTTGAGTTGAAGTTAACGATGAACAATATGGTAAGGCACACAGCATAATCTTAAAACAATTTATTTCAAGGAGAGAGGTTATGTTATTAATAACCTCCCTTTTGTCTATACCTATACTTTGTCCTATTAAGATGACAATAACTGTATTACTATCTATAGTATGAGCACTACTCCTAATCTTATCACATATTTGTGTGTAAGATGCACCGGGCATGCAATGATTATATATTATATGATTACTCTCATTGCACAACAGAGAACCAAAATCTACACCAATCCGGTCTGAGAAAACAAGTACCTTAGTCCTACTATGTCCAGCAATACATTGCTTCTCCCTCCGAGCCACTCGCACAGGAACAGCACATGGTGATTGTGAGGTCACCTGATATGTTACTAGTTTAGTTGTTTTTAACTTCGTTTTCTGAATTTATACACTTTGATCGCGTGACACGGCATTTTGAGCCGGTCTGTTACCAGTGATGGATTTTTGTACGTGTTTGCTGCTTCAGATTATATCTATAACATCAATTACATAACATACAATCACGCCTTTTTCCCGAAGGGGTAGGCAGAGGTGTACCAAGGACCCATATTGGGTACACTGACAATTCGCCAGTATGTTATTAGTCCCATGTAATAGGGGCGAGCCTATCTACCGGGCACTGTTTCAGATTAATAGATAAATCCTATATGTAACACTTTGCCTGATCGAACCCGGAACCTCGTGATCGGTAAAAACTGGCGCCCACTACGCCACCGAGGCAGTCGTAAACTAACATTAATTACCTATAAAAATACTATTAATCCATATTAAAAACCGTAAATTGACTTGCATCAGAAATGAATTGAATTGAAAACTCCAATAAGCTTTTAAAATGATTCGCGTGAGTTTCCAGTCCACTTGCAGTTAAAGTTTAAACATCGCATAATAAATCTGCAAATGAAAATAACATGTCATGAACGTTGCTTACGTGACTTATGGAATTTGTGAATTAAATATAGACCGGGGAGAATAAAATTGAATAAACGCCCGGTCGCTGTCCGACTGTTATAGTACAATCGTAAATCTATCTATATCATTGTGAAACTAACACGAGTTATTCGAGTTTTAATCTGTTTTCTATGGTCGGTATAATAAGAAATCGATTTGGTTACGTTTCTTTATAGCTTTTTTCCAGCTGAAATTGAAGATCTTAATGTCTCGATATCAGAATAACTATTTGCTCTAGTATAATAATATAAAATCTATTAAGTTCAGTGAAAGGTGTTGTAAGTGATATTAATGACGTTAGAAGATTCTATAAAAAAAATCGAGTAGTTACCCATATGTTATACAAATTTCCCTATCAGCAGATTCATTATACATAAAAATTTGTTTGCCTATCGTGCAATTTTTTATCTATAAGCTGTCCAGTTTGACGGTTAGATGCAGGTGAACATATTTGCCAACTTGTATTTTACACCCACAAGTGGACAGACGATCTAATAAAGGAAACAGGAACATGCTAAATTAACTTAATTAATAAACCGCTAACAAGCGAACTAGTTGGAAATCTATGTTCAGCAGTGGCTACAGCTGAGATAATGATGATGATGATAATTGAAAATATATCACTACACCTTTTTTAAGGCCTTGGATATTTACACCGAGTAATTAAAATACCTACTTTAATTTCGCGGTTTAAAATTTGACTGAACAATACAGTACTAAAATAAGTGAGGTATTCTTAAATATAAACTCAGAATAATATTTATATATACTTTATAATATATTCTATTATATTCTATTTTATTATATTATATTCTATTATTATATTCTATTATATATACATTATATATACTTGGCACTCTACATTGATAACCTCCAAAATTACCTGACATAAGTTACCCGGATTATGAAAAGCCATTCACATATTTATTTTCACGTAGAAGCACAGAATTATCACGCAAAGAAATGTAAAATCCGAAAAACGTGTATTTTCAATCAAATTAACAGCATTTTCCTTATTCTGCATTTTATAGCGGAGAAAGAACAATATAAGGTACTCGTAAGCAAGGGAAGAGAGACACGAAATGATTGCCAATTGTAAAAAATATTAATATATATATAGCCTTGCCATTATCGTGCGGAAGGACCCCGTTTATAAACAACAAATAATTGTGATGGTATTTATTCTGTGTTTGAAAATTCATAATTCTGGGCAAAGGAACGCACTGACTGTGTACGTAGCTAATGGAACACCCGAGCTTGGAATCGGAAGAGGTGATATGTTCTTTTTCTGTTGCGAATTACGATAAGTCTGCAAAGCCATTTTTACTCAAAACAAATATGGCGCTGTGTTACTTGTATTTAGGCAGGACTGAAAGTTTTTAAGCCTAAAACATTATATGACAGCCTCGTTAACTCAGATGGTAGTAACTCTGCTTTCTGTGCCGCAGACCCCCGGTTCGATCCCCGACCAGATCAAACATTTGTGTGCATGAACATGTCTGTTTGATCTGTGTCTGGGTGTTATAAGCTTATATAAGTATGTATATCAGTCATCTGGTTACCATAGTACAGGCTTCTAGTATGGACCAGATGACCGTGTGTGGAAGTTGTCCCATATCATATTATATTATTATAACAATAGTTAAAGCCATGAGTATACACATAAATAGCTAGAGTGAGCGTCATCATAGTTCTGTACGAACAATAAGAGATCAGACTCACTCTGCGTGTGTGCGAAACGAATATACATGCATTTTGAGATTTAATGTCAAATTCAGTATGCCGGATGTACCTAAAAGTTATTGATAATGTACCGGTAATTATTTTAGTTGTTTTTTTTTAATTCGTTTTGTAATTTTAATGTTGTAACACGACATTTTAATTGACGTGTTTCTAGTGACGATGTAAGTCGGACTGGGTGAGGGGAAAAGTGATTGTGTCCAACTTGCTGTTTCAAAGCCAACATTGTGAACTAAAATACCTTTAAATGTGTTTGTTCATCGTTGCGGTATATTTTTAACAATACTGCAACGATGACCAAACACATTTAAAGGTATATGAGATAGTGATCTATGCAACATGCGAAGGCAAGAGTTGTTACTACAAGTATGAAGTCAAAAATCCTGTTTCTTTTTTATGTACAATTTTTCATCATCACTGTAACCAGTTTTCTGATGGTTGGTATGATTCTATTGTTGATATAAAATTAAGGCAAACAATTTAAAATAAAGGCAATTATGTCATTGTTACAAGTCACAAATTGTGCCGCCAATCGACAATCGACATCTTAAAAGATCGACATGTTGTAGGTAGTATCCAAAAGTTCTTAGAAAACTTTTTGCAACTTTCACCCACTGTCGAAGTTTTCTGGGATAGACATTTATTGCACGTTTCTATGGCCAAAATATTATATTATTACTTATTACATAGTAGGTACCCGAAACCTTAGATTATTGATAAGTATTAATACAACGAATTCGTCATACCCGAGCTTGTGTAACAAAATTTTTCCATAACACTAGCACTTCTTTAAAACTGCTTTTCACGCACACTAGGATTGTGTTACGCACACTATAATTTCAAAGTTGCCACATTTTAAAAGCTGTTTATACTCGTAGGTAGTACGGTATTCTTATCACTAATTAATCTAAGCCCAAACCTTGTTCATGATTATAATTTTGATGGTCATTATTCGGATGGCATACATTGAACATCTCTGCACCAATATCAAGATTGGGTCTAATTCCCTAATATGTGAATTCGCAATAGCGTACTTACATTCCAGGATAATTTAAATAAAGAAGCCACATCTCCCTAGTGTCATAAATCATCGCAAGAGCGGCACCGATTTATCCCGGAACTTGGTAAAAATACGTAAAGTAAACATGCCCAAATTGCTGCTTTCGGTTCCCGGGCACGGTCAATATTTATGAATTCAACCGCAGTACATTTCAATAGCATATTTGCTGTACATACTATGATTTTACTTATTTATATGCATATGCGTCCTGCTAAATCTTCATTCGAGTACGAGCAAGATAGTCGATCCTAAAACTTGGTTGTAAAAACAGAAACATGCCACAATGATATATTTTAATATTTGTAATCACTTCAATATGTATAATAGATATTAAGAAATGTAATGATAATGTTATAATAATGAATTTACGGATTTTTCGCTACGTAACAACCACTGTTATGTTGAAGCCAATAAATATTTGATTTTGACTTTATTTTGCAAATAATAATAACCCACGCCTCGACTGCCTCGGTAGCGTAGTGGGCGCATGCTCAACTGCCAATCAAGAGGTCCCGGGTTCGATCCCCAGGTCAGGCATAGTGTTAAATATTGGATTTTTCCATTAGGAATTATCTTAAAAGCTGCCTGGAGTCTGGAACTGTGCCCGGTATATGGCAATAGGCTCGCCCCCTATTACATGGGACCAATAACATACTGGCGAAATGTGGGTGTATCTACTATGGGACTGAGTCCTGGGTACACATCTGCCTACCCCTTCGGGAAAAAGGCGTGAATGTATGTTATGTTGTAATAAACCAAAAAGAGCAAAATTATTGAATCTAAACGATACATTTTTTTGTACCTAATTAACCTTATTAGCCTGAGGTACTAAAGTATGTATGTATATTGTATTTTAAGCCTCTTTACAGCTTATTATATATTATTGAATATTAATAATTAATTATGTACGTATTACATTTTTCTTATGAAAAATTAATGACGCGAACTATGTGTCTAACATAGCTATTGATATTTGAACTTTATACTTAGTATAATAATATTATGGTTGTGTGTACGCGTTATTTCGATAAACACATTCTATTTTATTCTATTCTTATAAGCCTTTCATCATTTTATTCATAAAAGACTTATATTAAGCCAATAAATAAAAAGTTCTGAATAGAAAGCAAAATCAAAAATCATGCATTTTAGTAACAAATAAAAATGGCTCTAAATTATGATTTAATATTTTATTGTAATATCAAACTAAGTTTATATAGGTTGATTCCACTTAATGCCTACGAAGGCCCGCGGGGAATGCAGTAACTGTCCATCCAAATTATATTGCTGTGCTCTGACTCATTCCACAATAAAATTAGAAATGTTTATGTTACTGCTTTATTTGTGTATTTTAGAAAATGTACCTACTAAATGTACTTAGGTTTAGGTACCTACGAGATTCAAGACATATTATTGAAAGATATCTTACGATTCTTTTAAGGAAATACTTAGTTGAGTGGCGTTTTCAATAGTACCGTATTCCCCTATTTTCTCAGTCATGCTTTTTTTCATAAAACAAAGGAAAAAGAATCCTCTGCAATCCAAAGAATAAAAAAATCCAATTTTGACTCGCATGATTATACTTTCTTCAAAATCATAACTATACCATAGATAGTCACTTTATTTCCATATATATGAGCATTATCGTGGTCCTAAAGGCACGAAAGGACCCTCAGACTGTATTCCTGAAAACTCCAACACCGCAGTAGAGTAGGTTATTTTTATACTACAGATAACAGTTCGGTTATCAATGCTTTTTTAGCGGCAATGGTTATTATTTTGTTTTTATATAGCTTGCGCAATTCCCGTGACTTCATTCCCGTGAAAATTCGGGAAATTCCTTTCTTATTCCTTCTCTACTTCATATTGAAAATCAATGTGCAAAATTTCAGCTGATGAGGTAAATGTAGCAGTCAATTAGATAGAACTTTGAATATATAGAATAGAATACTCTTTATTGTGATCAAAAGTTTACAGACATAATTATATTAACTAGCTGTGCCCTGCAGTTTCACCGACATAGTCTTCGTTCCCTTGTTATATCGGGATAAAAAGTACTTTTTATGTTATATCAAGGTCTAAACTATCTATACACCGAATTTCAGCCCAATCAGTCCAGTAGTTTTAGCGTGAAAACGGAACAAACATACACACAAAAAAACAGTGCTAGCGCTGTTTTTTTTGTGTTATCTAGATGGCGCTGGAGTTAAGTTAGAAATCGGTAGCGTTTTGTTCACCTTAGAGATTTATAATATTAATAAGATAGTAAGATAAGAAGTAAGATTAGTGTACAACTTATGGATCAACTTCTTGATCCACAATGGGCGGCATTATCACATTGCCATGCGGTCCCTGGCTTTAGAATAGGGCAACCCCATATCCTTCCGTGGGTATGGCAGAAGGCCACTAAGGAATCTAAAGGCTAAACCACCATATGCCAACAACAGCATTCCCAAGGAGGGTTGAGGTCAGGCAGGCGGCCGCTCGTAAAATCTAAGCCAAAACATAAACAGCACTGCGTGAAAAAGGAGTGAGTACAGAGATGACGGATGATAGACTAGAATGGCGAAATATGACGTGCTATTGGCAGTTGGCACTGCACCTAGTGTGGGATAAAGGCAGAAAGATGATGGGCGGCTTTATCACTTTAAGCGATCTCTTCTAGGCTATTGAGATTATTGAAATTGCGTATTAGCTTGACGGTTATTGAAATTGCGCTAGTTTGACGGCGCCAGCCTTTGGCACAGAACAGATAGTAATACTCGTTTGGGTAACCTGTGCATAGTGCATTTATTGAGGCGTGGGTGATTAAATTTTACAACATTTTGCGTGGGCGTTCAAGTGGCGCCGCTACAAGATTAAAGCGGTATGTCAATGAGCATGTTTCAAGCCATATCTAACTGATATCACTGTATCAATTATTTTACTAACTCAATTGACCTATATATTATACATATATACTCACATGGAGCTTATGGGGTGAATATTTCTGTCCGTATTCGAGGGAAAATCGCTGTTTATGTTTTCAATTTCCGTGGCAAAACTCGAGCCTTACTATTTATTGTGTTTACTTGGTAACAATATTTTATATCAGAAAAATACCTAGTATATGCCTACAATCTTCCTAGAACGGCAAAAATTTTGTACATCAAATCCGCGAAGATCGCATTTTTATCCCAAAGACTTTACATTATACTTAAGTGGAATGGAATACATAATTCGTATTATTTCTTAATTAGCACCAAGTCTCCCTACTGCTATTGACGACGCTTAAAAATTTAAGCTTAGTTAGCACGTCATTTATCTAGATCTTAAACATTAAACCTGCAAACAGGCAGCTAAGGCTAAGTTCTATCTATAATTCAGCGGCTAATCCCAGTGGTCGAACTATCGGTGGTCGAACTGCTCTAAATAGTCTACAAAGTCGATAAAAGTTACACAGGATGCACTAAAACTGCCTGGGACTTCTCTCTTGGGGGGACTCTCGTAACCTGAGATACAAGATTGTCCTTAGTTCAGGGAACGAGGGCTCTTCCCGTGCGGGACGCGTTTTTAGGATGCGATACTGCACATACTAAATTGGACTTTTTACCTATTTTTAGTATATCTATTGTAAATCTAGTTCTGTTTTAACGTTTTTTATTTTTTTACACAATATACTGTAACGTAGACTGAGAAAATCATGTGCATGTATTGAAAATTCTACTGCTAAGATTATTTTTATGCCTTAGGTGGCAAACAATGAGACGGGCCGCCTGATGGGTCGCGGTTACCGCCGCCTATGGATACCTGCAACACCAGGGTATTGCCAGTATGTTGCCGACCCTTCAAGACTCTATTAACTCTCCTTTTGAAGAGCCCTTTTATAAGTGAATCTTATAGCTGAGATTAGCTTCGGTCACAAATTTTCAACAATTCTTAACTAGTAATTGGTATGATGCTTACATAATAATATATCTCTTTCTTACTTATGCAAAACACACTGACATCCGATGCAGTCTAATCTGCTCTGAACTTATAAACTTTAATACTCTAGTTAATATCTATAATATCTACTTTTTATCGAATCGTATAAATAAAAAAAAGGCGAAATAAAAACTTACATTTATGAATAGAAAAAATAACAAGGTATGTAGTTCTATCATATAATATGAATGTTACCAGACTGCCGAACAGAAATATGTATACCTAATAGGTACTCCTTCCCATTCGGTTATCTAGAAGAAATCTCTTTAAGCGATAAAACCGCTACTTCAACTAGCCTATGAATAACTGCACTATCTTTTAGTAAGTTCTCTGTAAGGTGTACAATAGAGAGTGTATCTATTATTTTCCATCTGTGTAACATGCAAGTAGGTTGGGACAAATGTTCCATGTTCCAATATCACAAAAGAATCCGTGATATGAAGTCGACGCGCGTATCATGTCACGATTCGCAAAGTGAACCGAGGCGTTAAGCTTCTACAAATCGAAACTGAAAATATTTGTTCCGCGCTCTGAGAAAAATCCTGGTAAAACAATAATATCATATACGTCCTCAAGACTCAAGGAAAATAGACGTAAGAACTTCTTGGGATAATAATATGAAAAAAAAATATAAGCTAGCATTTATTCATATTTTTTTACAGTTACGTACGTAATAAATAATAAATATGGGACAACTTCCACACACGGTCATCTGGTCTCAAACTAGGCTAGAAGCCTGTACTATGGTAACCAGATGACTGATATACATACTTATATAAGCTTATAACACCCAGACACAGATCAAACATACATGTTCATGCACAAAAATGTTTGACCTGGCCGGGGATCGAACCCGGAGCCTGCGGCACAGAGAGCACAGTTGCCACCATCTGAGCCAACGAGGCTGTCATGCAACAGTATAATATTTTTTTTTTATAAAATCTCAAATACTTTAAAAATAATCTAATTTTGCTGAACATAAATATCGCCAAATTGATAGTAAATGAGTTCCTTTTTAAGCCTTTAAAAGGAATATAGGGAAAAATCATCATCATCATCATCACAGCCGTTGGTAATCCACTACTGATCATAGGCCTCCTTCATAAAGGGGGGTTTTGCCAACACTCGACACGCTTGGCAGGCGGGTTGTCGAGCGCAGTTCGATGGTTTTTTGCAGAGGACGCTGCTGTCTGTCCTCTGGATCTGTTGACCCTTAGCCGGCTCTTCCGGTAACCACAGGTAGAGAGGGTGGATCACTATTTTAAAGCCGGTAACCCCACGCGGAGCCCAAGCCGAGGTTCGTGCCGTCTAGGTAGGTGCCCTTGTGCTAGTCGCTCTTATCTTTTGTGTCAAGCGCGTCCTGCACTCACCACTGCATGGTAAAGCTGTAGAGGCCATCTGAGGCCAACAGCATAGGTCTAAAAAAAAATTTACCCTTATAGACTATACGTATATATTTATACACGCTCTACCAGTTCTAATATTTGCGAATAATAATCGCAAATCTGCGAATAATTCCAATACACTTGAGTCATATGTACCAATTTGAATTTTGTTACACTGTGACCAAAGAATTAAATGAAACTGTAAAGTTTTGCACTGAATTTCACATCAAAGAATTCCATCTCTCCATCAATTTTCCATCCTCTAGGGCACCTATTTATCATGTAGGTACCTAAGTAAATAGATATTATTCATTTTATCGTCTCAATTTGTAGCATAAGTGTAGAAGAACCCGAGACAGCAGTCTTGAGTTATTACGGTTTCTTTATCTACACATACTTGCCTTTTATGAGCTCCAAATGTTTTATTAGTTTCTCTACGACCTTTAGCTTCATAGTATGTAAAGTTTTATAAGTTATGCCTTACACAATAACAATATTTTGCTCTAACTATTGTTACTATATCAAAAGTCCTTCCACACTATATATTTTATATTATTTACGTTGGTCATAGATCATAACAACAAGCTCTATGAATCCTATGAACTTATTACAAGACTTTAGATTAGGCATAAGATTTTTTTTATCTATTGGACATACAGGCGTTTAACCGCAATCTCACCAGCTGGTAAGTGATGATGCTGCCTAAGTTGGAGCACGATATTCACTCTTGACTTGAAACATGAACGAACCCACGTTATAGTTATCGGGGAAAACGGACGACGGTGGCGAGTTCCATTGCTTCGCCGTTCTCATGACAAATGAGGCAAATCGCTGTTGGTACGAGCTGTTGGTAAATCCACCAAATAGTGGTGACCCTGTGCCATTTGTCTAGTGGTTTGGTAGGAGAAGGGCGATGGTGGAATTAACTCATGCAATTCTCGAATGTTTATCGAATTAAGAAATGTCTACCAGACAACTCAACGTTTCGTTGCCTATTTCAAATTTTAAGTCATGAAAACCCTATCATTCTTTATCTTATTCATTCTTGTACAGTCAGTGAGTGACCATCAGTAGACTCTGAGTTTCTAAGTCGCCGAAGGCCTCTGTTATTTACAACTATCACTTAAGACAGCTTTTACAAAACAGTCTGCTATTCCCAAGTTCATTTACTTACCTTTCTCAAAACAGTCAATTCAAATGACTAAAGCGGATTGAAACTAAACTACAAAGGATTTCTTTAGTGGTTGCTAAGCTGTTTATTGGCTGAGAGCCAAGGATTCTTGGAGATTATATACCATGCTTGACTCCTGATCCTTGCCCGGGTGAACTTTACGAGACTTTTGTAGTTAGTAATTACTGATACTTGTATGTGTTCAGTTAAATAGAAAGCATTATTGCGAGGGCTGGGGCGGGACGTTGATAAGTCAGTCAATCAGGAGTTTATTTAAAATAGATTACTTATTATTGATATTACCATTTTGAAAATGTACGTCGCGCAACCTTAAAAATATCTTGCGCACAAGAGTACGACTATTATTTGTTTCGGCATCACAGTGCGTGTAAAAGCTTTCTTCCAAATGTTATATTATGTGGCTTAAAAACACAGAAAAATGCTATCATTTCTACTTACCAAATAAAAGTCAAGCGTTTATTTACTATAGCTATCCCTGCATGTTTGTCTGGAACAGGTCGCTCCGAGCAATAGAACCATAATTATAGGCGCAATTATTATTTGATTCATGTTTTATCTTATATCTTTAAATGAGCAATTCTTGTATATATATATACGTACAATTGGAATCTCGGATCGGCTCCAACGATTTTCATAAAATTTAGTATATAGGGGGTTTCGGGGGCGATAAATCGATCTAGCTAGGAATCATTTTTAGAAAATGTCATTTTATTAAAAAAATACCGAGCAAAGCTCGGTCATCCAGGTACTAATTTTTATTCGTAGATATTACAAATTAAAAGAGATACCTACATAACATATTTTCTATGAGCAAAAGTATGGTTTATGGTATCAATATAGGCAAAATGGTCATAATATTCCTACCTAGAAAGAAACATGGGCGGAAAGGAAAAGCTTTTACGGTACCTTCTCATTTAAATACAACCTACAATCGAATGCAACAAGTACTCGTAGGATAGCTCCGCCATCCTTTATTAGCGCTTTACCTACCATTTACGTTACCCACTCAATTATTACCACAATACGTTCGGAAACTGTAAGCTTTTCCACAGAAAATATAATATATTTTCCACGGCCTTTTGTACATTAATGGTGATTGTTTGAACACATGACTCGCTGACGGTGAAATGAGTTATGAGGACGGAGCTAATGAGCACGAGAAGTATTTAAATAATTTTCCGTGCTTTTATGTGTGTACTATTTAAATGCTTTTGTTTATAATTAATCTACTTAATTTCTAGTAAGAACATATACCTATTTCATTAAAAAAATTGAAAATTCTTACCTGTCCGGAAAAATAAAAAGTCCAAAAAAAAAGTTCACAGTGAAGCACGTTAGCACTTTTGAGTTCACTTATCCCACAGTAGGGTTAACGCGAGATGCTAAAGTGAGCGTGATTGAGCGCGACGGGCGTCCGAAGAGGGCGACGACAGCGGGTGCACTGACGTCCCGCGCCCTGCCGCCCCTGCCAGCCTACCTGTTACAGGTGCTCCGTACATCCAGAACTAAGTAGCTGCTATTGATGGACAAATCGAATTGATTTTCGCGCGCACGATTACCTCTAGAGTGTGCGGTGCAGTGGAAGAGAGCTTACATTTACACTTTCGACTTTTCTTTTTCATAATGTAAGTTCAAATAGTAATACAGTTGGTAATTTAGCCTGTCCTATATTAATATCACCCAGACACATTCTAGATTCCTAAGACACGAGTAAAATATATAGAGAAAGCTGAATTCTAAGCATACGTCGTAATGGTTCTTGAAAATTTTTCTTCTTATACATTTTATCCAACAGAGTTCTTAGCTAATCCATTTTAGGTTAAGTGTTCGTTGTTCATATCTGTTTAGTTGTGACCTAAAATATGAAAATAAAGTAGAGAGGATTAAAAACATAACATACAGTCACGCCTTCTTCCCGATGGGGTAGGCAGAGGTGTACCCAGGACTCAGTACCACTAGTACACTACAGTAGTAATAGTAGGTAAACCCACATTTCGCCAGTATGTTATTCGTCCCATGTAATAGGGGGCGAGCCTGTTGCCATCTACCGGGCACAGTTCCAGACTCCACGCTGTCATAGAGTTATCTCTATAAGAGTCTGGAAATATTATAATAATAATATTAGTGGAAAAATCCAAATAACACTTTTCCTGACCTGGGGCTTGAACCCGGGACCTCATGATCGGCAGTCGAGCTTACGCCCACTATCCCAACGAGGCAGTCCAATATTAAAAATATGTTTTATTTTTGCCGAATTTATTTTTGCTTAGTATGTTACATGGACATGTCTACTCTGTTTTCGACATGTCATTTAGAATGCAAAATCAATACGGATTTCATTTACCTGCATCATATTGTAATTATACCAAAATTACCAGATTTGTTTTATAAATAGTCAAGTCAGGTTAATTGGCTTGATAAAGTGAGTGTGTGTCAGGTCACCAAGAAAGGGTGTTACCACACCAGTCGATCGATCGTCGATCGATAATAGATTCGTTAAGTCAACGTCGATCGATAGCTTTTTTACTATGTAGAAACTACCTATCCATCAATATCGATCGATTCAATCCATTATCGATCAATGCCTTCGATCGATTGGTGTGGTAACAAACACCCTTAGTCAGAAGTCAGGACTTACTCGTAGGCCAATAATATAGATATATAATTCAGTTACAATTATTTATGCATATAAATCATATATAATATATACAGTATATCTACCCACCAGACACTTACCGTCATTGTCATTGCATATAACACAGAAGGTAAACCTTTTCAAAATGAAGTTCTCCTAAATGACCGTAAATATCCAAATAAATGGAAACCTGATAACACACAAAACGCCTGCGTGGGTACCTTCTAAACAGAAATTGAGAAAATTGCAAAATCATTTTCCATAAATTGCCCACTAATGTCCCAAACAATTTGCATTACATTTCGTGCTGCTAATGTCTTGCTTCAGCACTTTTGAAAAATACATTCAATGTCTAGAAAACCAGTGGTAGGTATAATATATGTATGTGCAAGTTTCAGTAGAATTTATATTCTGAGCTAAGAACTTGTAATCATGTAGGATAACCACGACCGCTGATGTTCACATCACACCTTAAAACATAGAGCAATGGAAATGTCTGGCGCTACATCCAGTCACACCCCGGACACTCGACTCAGTCCCATGCAAAAGCCGCGCTATAACTACCTACTACACAGACACTGCACACATGTTTTTTTTTTTTTTCGTTTTTACATTAAAACATCTCCAAAGAAGAGCGTTTGGACCTTTTTTTACATTATTAGGCGTTTTTATTGGACTAACTTAGACTATCTTGAGGGAGTCCACACATGGAGTATTGTAAACGTGCAAGAGTGTGCGTTAGGTGATTTCCCATAGAAGCAGGGCTCGTGGAGAGCTCAATCTCGCTGGCGGGGTGAGGAAGGCCCGAGTAGTGGGCGGACACAATTTAACTATTGTTATTGAATAATTTGAATTGAAATTGAATTGGATGACAGTGTCCATTTTATACGTAGTATTATTACCTGTTCTTTGATCCAGTACTCCATAAAAATCGCATTAAATTGTAATTAAATTATGTCAATAGTCATTGCCCATTGCCGTGGGGTGCAGGCTATAGAATAGTACCTCACCCCTTCTACTCGTGGTTGCCGTAAGAGCCGGCTAATGGTTGTCAAATCCAGAGGATGGGCAGCAGCGTCCTCTGCGCAAAATTCACCAAACTGCGCTCGCCAAACCCGCCTGCCAAGCGTGCGGCGAGTATTGGCAAACCCCTCCTTTAAGGGGGAGGCCTCTTTTCAGCGGTGGACTTACTACCGTTACGGCTGAGAAAAAGAAGAAGAATGGTCATAGTTTCTTTAAATAGATCATGTGTGACAGGGGACATTATATTGCAAATGGGATGACCTGCAAATAGGACTCTGAAATGGGACTTTGTTCAAATTTGACGGTTGGTGGACATTTTGCAAAAAGGGATCTGCCAGATTTCACGGGGTGTGGTAAAAATGTAAAACATCAATGACACCTTTTATTATATAAACTGAGCTAGAGTAGAAGCGAACTCAAGTCAAGCTAATTGGCTTGATTCAAGTCAGTTACTCCTTGTCTTGCGCCGATGTTACACTATACGATTTGCTGCTCATGTAGCTGTGAACCTGTGTTTATCTCACTCTGACAACCAGGTTTTATATATCTCCGCTATCTTTTACTTTAACGAGTGATGGAAACAAATTTTACATATGTAGGCATAACAGAATTTTGCTAACTTTATAGGGCTATTTTTAATTTATTAAACGTCTCCATTTGTATGACGTCTCATAGTACAAAACACGTTTTACATCTTCACACAAACTTCACACAAACTGAAGCAAGTGAAAACTGCTCAGAAACACAAATAGAGATACATGAACATGTTGATTATGTATCTTGGCTGATGGTTTAACGTTAACCACTCCCATTTGAATGCTCTAAGCATAACACGTATATTATCCTCTGTGGATAACTCTGACACACTTGCTCAAAGTTTGCGAAAGTTGTTTTTCCAAATTATTGCTGTAACATTATTATGTTGTTTTTCTTCATATTCCCATTATGTGAGATCAATTTGCGCTGTCATTCGACACCAGTAAGAAAACTTTGTGTCCATAAATCGAGAATTTTCATTATTAGTTAGGAACTTGCCCTTAGTAAGTACTTTTCCCATTTAGTTTTTAAATGGTTTTATTTAGCTCTAAATAAAATTACCTAAACTATATACTTTGGTTAATTAATTTTAGTTCTACCACGTCACGGCAAAAAACTCCCAGTCGGTTTCATTTTTGGTCCGTACGTCAAAAGGAAAAACCTTTTGACGTACGGAACCCAAAAATAACCCTTATAGGATCACTGTTGTTCGCTCAGATCATTCTGTGGTTGTTCGTCTGTCTGTCTGTCCGTCAATCTGGCTGTCAACCCCTTTTTTTTTGGGAACACGTGAATGTATCAATTTGAAATTTATATTATCAATAACTCATGTCTAGGGTCCCTTGCTGCTGTAAAAAAAACCCAACTTCTACGTCAACGCAATCACAAGATACGGCTAAAAGCCTCTAGGGTAATTCCTGTTGGCCTAGCATCATGAAATTTCGCATTAATCAAGATATTATATCAAAAGTAAAGGAATAAATCCCAAAACCGTAAAATTTATACAACAATATTGTGATAACTATAATGTATACAGTAAGTTTCCAATATCATAATGTATGTTCTTAGTACGTTTTTTTTTTCATGTATTTAGGTATGGAACCCTACACTAAGCATAACTAATTCATCTTCATAATATGTCAGCATATTATATAAAACCTATTATAGTACCTACATATAAAACTTCCTCTCTAATCACTCCATTCACTAATGAAACGCTACTTTGTTTAATACAATGTAAGGATGGATAAAGAGGCATCCACCATTTAAGTAGCACGTTATGTCGAAGTTCGCCGGTATGTAGACAGTGAACTTAAATGTCGCTCCCAGGCAAAACTCGTCGTGGATTGTTAAGTTTTCCACCACAAGATGGCAAATTGCCTGCATTGAATATTTAAAATTGTGTAGTTACCTATTCCACTTTACATACCTAATAAATATGTACTTTCTCCTATTGTTCAAGTTGGAAATATTGGTATGTAGGTATGACCAACTAGCGACATGATTTCATTCCTGTTGAAAATTAGGAAATTCCTTTATTACATATTATGAAAAAAAACGGGACTTAATCGCGCTAAATCAATTTTTATTTACCTCGACGTTTCAACTGAGTTGCATCAGCCGTGGTCACGAGAAGACTGGAGAATGCGGGTGTCACCGTCGGGAAGGGCGAGTATTGTTTCCAACTATCCGCAATTGGTATTATTCCTTGTGAACATACACCATAAAAACTACTTACTCGTAGATACAATTTTTTTTTACTTTTTAAGTCCAAACGTTAGACCTGGGCATAAAATAGTTGCCTTGTCCTAAAACTTGACAAAAATCTTATCTCCTTTGTGTGACGTCACACCCATCTTGTACACAATATAAGACTCCCTCAGGGAAGGAAGAGGTGTATACCCAGCGCCATTGGCATGCAAATCCGTTGAATATTCAATGTCTATTGTGATCCGATCCGCGGCGAATCGATTCATTTTTTTCGTTTGCTTTATTTATTTGATAGGATTACGTCCGTGATTTTATCAGCTGATGTTTTATGATTGTGTTGTTTTCAATGAGTAAATAGAGTTATATCGGTTTTAGACATCACGGCTTCACGAAAATGGAAAGCTCAAATTAGGTCCCATTAGATCCACGTACGTCAGCAAAGTGTAGGCACCTGATTTGCTCGGCTTGTCACTCACTATCATAAAAAAGTATTTTATTAACAATATTTAAGTTTATCTAATTGCCAATAATATTGTAGAGCATTGTAGTGTCGCAAACAGATTGTAACTACATTATATATTATTAATAATATTAATATATTACATTTGCTGTAGGTAGTTAAATATAACTACCTACAGCAACTGGAATATATTTGTATTAATAATCAAGGTATGGTGTATCCATTTGTTGTAATAATTTATCACATATCTTTTTATTTTATTTTCTTTTCTTAGGAAAACTAACAGCTAGGTAGATACATAAGATATAACAGAATACATATTTAAAGTCCAATAAGAATTTTTGTAGTGGTAGGCCTCTTTTGCAGGAGGCCGCCTGGGGAAGTACCACACCTTTGCCAGTTATTCATCCGCCAAGCAGTAATGTCCAAACATTACTCCGCGCCGCGCAGAATTTTGAATTTTAAAATACACATGGCACTGTGTCTGATATGGGCAATCATGATGCTTACCATCAGGCATCTGATGAGCTCGTCTTGTCACTCACTATCATAAAAAAAAAAAAAAAAAAAAAAATAAAAAAAAAAGTTTTCAAGTTACTTTTAATTCATCAAAAATTCCATAATTCACCGAATATTCAATCATGACTATTGCCATCAAATCCAGATATAAATCCCGTTATTTGTCTCGTTTGTTTTATTTACTGAATGGATTATCGCGCTCTCTGATTTCAATTGGGTTTTATCCAGCCGTTTCTGTGCCTAAGCACTTTACTTTTTCAAGATAATGTTTGGAGAAAGGCGCGACGAAAAATTATTTCATAATCTTACGTGTTGTATTCGAAAATATAAAATAAAACTGTGTGTGGCTCAGACTTTTTTTTTATGTTAGTAAGTAACGAGACGAGCAAATCAGGTGCCTGATGGTAAGCATCATGATTGCCCATATCAGACACAGTGCCACCCAGTGATTTAAAATTCAAAATACTGCGCGGCACTGAACTGCGCCTGTCACCCTAAGATACTAGTAGTTGAATCTCATCATTTCCACTAATTTCACTGGTAACATTGCGCTTCATACCGGATACACATTACTGGATGAATAACTGGCAAAGGTGTGGTACTTCCCCAGGCGGCCCCCTGCAAAAGATAAGACTTACTGAAATAATAAATAAAACTTTGACATAAAAATCAATCTATTAACGCATGACTGCAAAACTGTTAGTATTGCAGTCATGAGTATTATCAGAAATAACTTAAAATACTTTAAAAGACCACCTCTGTCACATTTAGTAAAAATCTCTGCCACAAGACCATCAACAAATTAAATGACTTCTAGGCACAAAATACCTACTTTAAAGTAAAAGTCTAACAGAATTTCAGAAAGATATTTCATTCCAAATTAACGTTGTATTATTAATCTGTCAAGCACCCACACAGAAGCATGCCGTAGAAAATTCTTTCAGGAAAATTACGGCTTTCCACCAAATGGAAAATTTAAAACTTGCTTGACAAAGTGGAAAAAATATTATCATTCAACAAGTTACTCAGGAGACAAATTGGACACGTAAGAGGGCTAGGAACATTTAAGTTATGTATACAAGTAATACTTATAGAGGTGGATCTACCAATAATTTACCGGTCACCTGATCCATTTTGTATGTTGAGTCGAATTTTTTTTACCAATTTTCGCAATTCTTTCAAAGTCTAAGTCAAAGTCAAAGGTTTATTCAAATAGGTCACGATCTGATACGTCAATGAAGATATACAGTAATGAGTTTACCGTGCGTTCGGAAAGATACGTTTACAAGAAGACCGCACAAGAAACTTGTAGGGCTTAATTTTTTCAACTGATAGTTTTACAATATTTGGTTTGGTTACATTCGTTTGTTGTAGTAGTTGTCGCAAGCTCTACTGCTGATAAAATGAGGTTCGATCCCCATGTCAGGCACAAAGTGTAACTGGATTTTTCCATTAGGAATTACTCATGACAGCCTGGAGTCTGAAACATGCCCTTGCCTCTTATTGCATGGGACCTAAAACATAACTGTCGAAGTTTGGTGTACCTACTATGGGACTGAGTCTCATTACACCCCTCTGGGAAAAAGACGTTATGTTATACTCTCTATACATTGTCAGTTATGGGCGAGGTAAAAATAACAGACAAATGTAGATAGATAGATAAACTCTTTATTATTACACCACATAATTAAAAACTAAAAAGTAACAATAGGAATATATCTAGTGTAACAATTGGCGGTCTTACCCCTAAAAGCGATCTCTTCCAGACAACCGTACAGGGAGATGAGCGTAAATTAGATCACATAATTTGGTCGGTGGTGTGATTGAAATAAGTAAAGCTCGATGTTAAAAAGAAGAGAAGATCTAATATTACCAAAAGTAAAATTTCAGTCGGGTTAACTGATGACCGACTACCTTTTCTCGACGGCTGCGAACAATTTGACTTAAATAGCTTTTTTGAGGGGGTGTAATAATACGTTTCATTTTCTGGGGCCAGATGGCACGAGAGTGAAATATTGCGTACAATCTCATGACCGCGCACTGTGCGTTTCTTTTGTGTGTAACCTATGTTGTTTTTGTTAACTTATATGAGAATTTTCAGTGATATGAAATCACTCAACGAGCTGGCATGAGTAATACACGTGCCAGTACAAAGCATGCCAGGACATCGCAGATCATTTGAATTTTTTGCCTGTGCGAGGAAGTTTTGAAGGAGACTTCACAATTCACAAAGCGTTACCAGTAACAAGCTTACGAGCTACAGACGTGTGTATCAAGTAGAAATACGATACCATATTATGAGCTTAACTCGTAGAGCTGTGTTGTAAATAATTAATTTTTCAGTCCTCTTGCTCAAAAATTATGTCATTGCTGGGTACCAGAGCGGGGCTAAAATAACTTTTCTACCTCGAAAGGATATATATTTTTTTTATGGTAGTGAGTGAGACAAGACGAACAAATCTGGTGCCTGATGGTAAGCATCATGATTGACCATATCAGACACAGTGCCACCTAGTGTTTTTAATATTCAAAATTCTACGCGGCTCTACACTGCGCCTGTCACCCTGAGATATGAGTTGTTGAATCTTGTTAATCAAATAAGTTGATGTTTTTTCAACTTAAGTTGCCCTGTATGTGGAGCGCCTTAATTTACCGACATAACTCCTCGCAAGCTTACAGCAGAGATACCGTGTTAAGGCAGTTGCTCGTCCATATAAAATGAATTTTACCAAATATGGAGAAAAAGAGATTAACCTTCTACTCAATTTTTTGTGGTTGGCTGTTATTCTGGCCATTATTTGCGCCAATATAAGCCAAGTCCAAGAAAACCATCTTTTTCATATATACTAACATTAAACAACCTAAAAACATTTTTTTTTAAATTGCTACAGGTAAATGTGAAAAAACCATACGGCTTCCTTCAACCAAATATATTTTGGCGCAAATAATGCCCAGATCAAAGAGCAACAACAAACAATTGGGTGGAAAATCATTCTCTCTTACTCCATATTTGGGAAATTTCATTTTGCATAGAAGAGCGACCCCCTTAACGATTTTACATAATCACCTACGTCATAAGAGTAAAAACACACTTAATTTACTGGACCTCAACTTTTAGGTCGATCGAGTGTTCATGCGTCAATACCTAATCTGTGCGTAGGTGGACCTATCATGGGATTTACACCATTTAAAAAGACTTTAATAAACCTTGATAAAACGCTATAAAGGTCAGACTGGCGGCGTGTGTCTGTGGGCCAAGTGAGGTGAGTGTGGAGGGTCCAAGGGTAATACTAATATAATATTTGAGACAAAACTGATGTGGACAGGTAGGATCGTAACACAAAATATAATATAGAAACAGAAGGTAATGTGCATACAACGGGTTTAAAACGCACACACGAGATAATAAGGCTCGACTGGTCGTAGCTCATCGCCTGTAGGATCTAGTTTATGTGGCGCTGAAGTTTGGCACGCGAACGGATTACTACCTAAAAGTGTTCTCTAAAATAACAATATGGTATAACACAAAAAAAAATTGTTGTATAGTGAAATTGACTTGCAGTGCACGTTCTCAGAGAGGAAAGAAAGACGTTTGAGTCTCGTGGCGCACGCCCACCAGAGTACCTTCTCGTTCGCTCGTCTACGTGTGCGTGCGTTTCAAACCGTTGTATGAACATTACCTTCTGTTGGTATTTTGAGGAGGATTATTATTGATAGGCGAGTCAATAAAATGGCAATACCTTCATTTGTTTCATTAGTTCGACTACGTATGGCTATGAGGCTTTTATTGGCTCATTATGCTTAATAAAATATATCCTACTAATATAATGTTAAGATACCGAGATAATTTCGTTTTACATATATCTCAATATGTAAAACGAAATTATCAGAGTTACTATTCGAAAATGTTCCGCCATTCTAACATACTTTACTTTAACCAAAAAGTTTTTATTCGTTTATTAATTTTTATTGAGTAATTATGACCAACCTTTTTTCATCAAACTCCAAAGGTGCTATTAAGAAAAAAAACTGTCATGGAGGCTCATAATCGTTGTCAAAAGTGGATATTACCACAGAATACTAATATATTACTAAAAATACTTATTTTATCACTTTTTTATCTCTTGGCTGCTACAAAAATATTAAATGATTTTTTGCTATCATTGTGTTTTTGCCAGTATGCTGCTCATTTGTGGCCACGAGTGGACATTGAACTTTCAACCTAATTTCATTCAGTAGTTTTTGCGTGAAATAGTAACAAACATCCATCCTCACACACTTTCACATTTATAATATTAGTAGCTATACGGTAGGTAATACGATACACGGGGAAGATATTATCTACTTATCCGAATAAAATTCTACTATTTGCATATTAATCTAGCTAACTCTATTCAGGTATCTCCGACACTAGTAAAATAACAGTTGTCCTGCAGTTGAGGGCTTATGCCGGTTTAATGAAGCTGCAGCGTAAAGCGAGCTGCTGGGCGTGACGTCAGCGTGACGCAGCCCAGTTAGCGATTTGTTTTAAGCACCGTTAATGCAGAAATATAGGTAACTACCTAGTTCTATCATATCTCTCTATAAGTAGAACAAGAAAAATATACATTGACAAAGATGTGCTGCAGGCAAGGAGTTCCGTCTCCCGAGATACAAGATATTATCTTTAGGCGCAGGATTTCTATGGTTTTGTGGGACGTACTTATTGTAAATTTTAATTTTATATCAACTAAAAACTTTTAGAATGCCAGAAACTTTATATTCAATAGACCTAATGATGGTTATTGTAATACAATTATATCATTATGTTTAAGACGTACCTAACAACGACATTAATTAATAAATTTATTAATGTCGTTGGTACCTAAGTGTAATATCGATAACCAATTACAATTCCTGTACTATTTTGTAAGTTTTATGATAAATTAATAAACATAAACATTAAGCATGTTCAATTTTTTTTTTGCAAATCTTTCAATGTTACCTACACGTCTTTATTGTAAAAAGAAATGGCTGTGATTCACACAGAAGCGCACGCAGACGTGTGAAATAACCTTAATATTTTTTTGCTGTGTCAACTTTCAAATTCATAATATGAAAGAGGAAAAGAGTAAATAAAAGGTTTTCTCCTGACTGAGAGACAACGCCTATAGCCTGAATCGCTTATGTAGAGACTTCAAAATTGGAGTGTGTTGTTTTTATCCCTAAAAGTAGCTGACAGAAGGAGCCGAGTTAATAACATAACTCCTTGTTCCTAAAGGGGTAGGCAGAGGTGTATCCAGGAGCCATGACCTAGTCCCAGTAGATGCTTTACAGCATAGCTGTCAGAATAGTAGACGACTCAAAGCTCACCGAACACGCGCAGACATCGGGTCTCTTAGTGTTTTTACCGCATTTACAACGTGGAGTGTTCTGATGAAGTTTTCAACCTGATACGGGCGTCACGGTTATATCACTGTACTAACCGCCAACGCCTGAGAGCTCATCCGCATATTATCCAATATCACTTTTGGCATGACCTGGGGATCGAAACCAGAACCTTTGATCGGGAGTAGAGCTTGCGAAGCACTACGCCGCCGAGGTAGATTAATCAATAATGAAACCTTACATTCTCGTATGTATTAATATAATGATCTGTGCCATGGCATGTTTCATACTAAGCCCTAACACAAAGCTAACGTAATCCCCTGTTAACTATCTATTGTCAAGTATCTAGGGCCAGAATGAAGTAGTTATCTACATCAAAGTGCAGTGATAGTAATTATTATTTAATCTATTCATAGATTTAAACATAATATTGTAAGCGTAACAAGGCTCTATAGATGATGGAATGGACATAACATAACATACATCCACGCCTTTTTCCCGAAGGGGTAGGCAGAGGTGTACCCAGGACTCAGTTCCATAGTAGATACACCCACATTTCGCCAGTATGTTATTGGTCCCATGATTTAGGGGGCGAGCCTATTGCCATCTACCTGGCACAGTTTCAGACTCCAGGCAGTTATTGAGATAATTCCTAATGGAAAAATCCAATATTTAACACTATGCCTGCCCTGGGGATCGAACCCGGGACCTCTTTATTGGCAGTCGAGCATGCGCCCACTACGCCACCGAGGCAGTCATGGAATGGACAATTATATATATTATATATAATTATAGTATATTATAAATATATAGTATAGTATAGTATAATATATATATTATGTATAATTATAATAGTATACTTACATTATATAGTACTAGATGTGCCTCGCGGTTTCACTCGCGTTGTCATCGTTCCCGTGGAAATATCGGGTAAAAAAAGCACCGAATGTGTTATTTCAAGGTCTAAGCTACCTACATACCAAATTCAACCTAATTGGTTCAGTAGTTTTTGCGTAACAGAGTAACAAACATCCATCCATCCATCCATCCTCACAAACTTTTGCATTTATAATACTAGCTGTGCCCCCCGGTTTCACCCGCGTAGTTGTCATTCCCGTGGGAAAATCGGGAAACAAAGTATGTGTTATCCCAGAGCTTATGCTACCTACATACCAAATTTCAGCCTAATCGGTTCAGGAGTTTTGAAAGTAGCGTGAAAGAGTAAAAAACATCCATTCATCCATCCGTCCATCCTCACAAACTTTCGCATTTATAATATTTGTAGGAAGTAGGATTCGTAGGATTTGTGTTTAAAGCCACCGTCCCTTCAGTAGTATAACTTTGCCTATTAGCCGTTTCGCTACCGTCGCTTCATTGAATTACTGTGAAAACAGTGTTAAGTTAATAGTCGAGTAGACAGTAGAGATGACAGTCATACATTGGTCTCGACGTTCAAAACATTCCGTTTATCTTTCTATTCTTTTCCATTCTTTGGGTTCTATAGAAGTTCTTCCAGCCAGCTAAAATCTCTGAAAGCTTGTTAAAAAGGGGACACATAGGGAGTGGGGTGATAAGCTGTTACATTAGAGCGTGCAAGTTTTATACTTTAATGCAGATAATTACTGAGGCTATAGCAGCTTCACGCTTGATCATCGATGCCGAACTATGTTAGGAATTTAATTACGAAGCATGGGATAGCGTACTGAGCCGTATTTGTTGGATATACTTATATATAATATACTTATATACTTATATATAGCATATACTTATATATAGCATATACTTATATATAATAGTATATTACAGTAGGAAAGGTTAGCTACGTGGTAGAATAGAATAGAACAGGATTAATTAGGAAGAATACTTTATTGCATACTACATAAGAGACACTGTTATCAACCGGCGGTCTTATCGCGTAGAACAATTTCTTACAGACAATGATATTTTAATATTATATATTATAATACTAGCTGTGTCCCGTGGTTTCACCCGCGCAGTCATCGTTCCCTTGGGAATAAACATAACATACACAGCATTTGACAGCCTCGTTGGCACAGATGGTAATAATACCTCTGCTTTCTGTGCCGCAGGGCCCGGGTTCGATCTCCGGCCAGGTCAAACATTTGTGTGCATGAACATGTCTGTTTGAACTGTGTCTGGGTGTAATAAGCTTATATAAGTATGTATATCAGTCATCTGGTTACCATAGTACAGGCTTCTAGCCTAGTTTGGGACCAGATGACCGTGTGTGGAAGTTGTCCCATATTATTATATTATTATTATTATACATTCACGCCTTTTCCCGAAGGGGTAGGCAGAGGTGTACAGTACCCAGGACTCAGTCCCATAGTAGATACACCCACATTTCCCCAGTATGTTATTGGTCCCATGTAATAGGGGGCGAGCCTATTGCCATCTACCGGGCACAGTTCCAGACTCCAGGCAGCTATTGAGATAATTCCTAATGGAAAAATGCAATATTTAACACATTGCCTGACCTGGGGATCGAACCCGGAACCACATGATCGGCAGTCGAGCTTGCGCCTACTACGCCACCGAGGCAGTTTTTTTTAACTACATTCATAATGACGTCAGCACATACGCACAGAAAATCAAAAATATGACTTCTCAATAATAATGTATCGGACTCAGTCCAACGTAGCGCTTCTACGAGGCCCACTGCAGCTACGGCTGCAAGGTCTACGCCGCTACACAGTAGCACATGTATTTTGTACGCATCAGACAAACTTGAAATCATAACATAACATACATTCACGCCTTTTTCCCGAAGGGGTAGGCAGAGATGTACCCAGGACTCAGTCCCATAGTAGATACACCCACATTTCGCCAGTATGTTATTGGTCCCATGTAATAGGGGGCGAGCCTATTGCCATCTACCGGGCACAGTTCCAGACTCCAGGCAGTTATTGAGATAATTCCTAATGGAAAAATCCAATATTTATCACCTTGCCTGACCTGGGGATCGAACCCGGGACCTCTTGATTGGCAGTCGAGCATGCGCCCTCTACGCCACCGAGGCAGTCTTGAAATCACTAGAGAATTAATGTTGTCTATTCCCTTTCCCTTTATCTCAACATTAACTTAAGTATTCAGAAACGTAGGAGGTCGCGACATTTTGGCAAGTTTAAGGGCACATAACCACCAGTATAATATGCTAGAATCAGCTAAGGTAAGGCAAAATCAAAGAAAAGCTACGAAACTCGCCTTCACTAGTATAATGCTAAACGCATATTATGTATAAACTGTGGAATGATCTCCCTGCTGCGGTCGTCCCGTTGAGCTGCAATATGGAGCTCTTCAAAAGGAGAGTGAATAGAGTCTTGAAGGGTCTGCAACATACTGATATCCCTGATGTTGAAGGTATCCTTAGGTGGCGATAACCATTCACCATCAGGCACACCGTCTCTAAATAGATTGTCCACCATGCGCCTCCTGGGCTCACCACTGCCCGGTAAAGCTGTAAAGGCCATCTGAGGCCAACAGCATAGGTCATTTAAAAAAAAAAAGAAATCATGGATTTAGAATTTGAACTTGCTAACCATGCATAAAATTTTCATCCAAACTAAACTTATATGCAAGATTTCATCTCAATCGGTTGAGGACTGAGAATTGTTTCAAAATTCAGTTACAAGATTTGATCCGAACACACACACTAATATACTTTTTCAGCCATACAAACATTACAAATAAAATAAAAGCTTGTAAAATAGGTACTTCACAAGACCCAAGATACATGTGGTGCTCTTCTATTATTATTAGCTTATTCTCTATTATTAGCTTCGCCGTTGTTCGAGTAAAGTTCAGAGTTCGAGTATTTGATTTTAATTTTTTTTAATATTTTGGACTATGCGTTTGACTGGTTTGACTGCAATCTCACCCGCTAGTAAGTGATGATACGGCCTAATTTGGAGCAGGCAATTAATTAATATAAAAGACGGGTTGTGTAGTAAATACTTTGGACTAAAATATGATAAAAATCCAAAATATGGGTATTTTGACCAAATATAGATATTTTCAAATATAACTCCAAATTATGAGTATTTTAGACTAAAATATAATTAGGAACCTAGATGACTAGTGTATCATTCCGAATAACGTCAATGAATGTTAGAAATATGCTCTGATGTCAAATGATTTAACATAATTTATATGGGGAATTTTCCGGTCGCCCCGTTGAGCTAATTAAACACATCCTTATCTACGAGTACATAGCTTAGCACATATCTAGTGGAAAATCACCCTAAGAGTCTCACTTAGTACGTCAATTTGTACAAATGTGCCAACAAAACATTTTGCCTACATAATTAGGTTCCACCATATTAATGTACATTACTCGGTTCGCTGAGAACATCGTTACAATTCCGGTACATTTTCTTATATTCGCAAGGAAATATAATTTTAGAACATTCAACAATGGAGGTCTCATTAACAGAAGTAAATGAGTATATATGGCGTTAGGCGTTATTAAATTATTTTGGCGTCAAGGCTTATTTAAGGCGGAAATAAAAATATACAATCATACATAACATACAATCACGCCTTTTTCCCGAAGGGATAAGCAGAGGTGTACCCAGGACTCAGTCCCACAGTAGGTACACCCACATTTCGTCAGTATGTTATCGGTCCAATGTATCAGGGGGTGAGCCTATTGTCATCTATGGGGCACAGTTCCATACTATAGGTAATTACTGAGATATTTCCTTATGGAAAAATCCAATATTTAACGCTGCCTGACCTGGGGATCGAACCCGGGACGTATTATAATCGGCAGTAGAGCTTACGCCCACACGGCAGTCCACAATCAATAATAGTCGAGGCAGAAAATATAAATAATATACTGTACAGGGTTATTTGTAATTAGTTAGCATCCTCATAAAGGGTCATTGATGGTTGGTTGAATTCATAATTAGGAAACACTTTTACTGTGGAACGTGTTATTGGATTTTACCATTAAGAATTTTCTCAATGACAGCCTGGAGTCTGAAACTGTGCCCAGTAGATGGAAATAGGCTTGTCCCCATTAGTACATGGGAATTAAAAAACATAAGTTCTGGGACGTCATGTTATGTCACTGTAGAACCAACTACAGAACAATAATAAGGTTCCTAAAATTACTAAAACCAAGCTTTTCATACGAAAAGCCGCCACCTCGCCTCAATATCACTACTACAGACGCTGAAATATATTATTCAAACGCAGAATCCGCACACAAACAATGCCAAACAAAGAATCTTGCGTCGTGATTTTTTCTTACACGTCATTAGTCACCTGTGCAGCGACAAGGTCACGTAGGAATAGTGTGACTCCTAAACATTATTACGAGTTCTGTGGCTACAACATACTTATTAACTATCAGCATTTTTATCAGCTCTTTATTCACGGCATAACAAAAGTGGGTAACACATAATATACCTAACTGTGTGGATACAGTTGTTTGTTGGTTCTCAGTTCCCTCACACATTATTTGCTAAGGAACAATGCGGCTTTAAAATATGTAGGCACGTTACATCGCCCGTTGTGTTAGTTACAAACTTGTAAATGCCTTGTATTATTTACTAACTCGAATGACCAATTTCGCGTCTAAAATGGGACGAGAACTGTTAAAAGTTTGAACAAAAAGCGATGCAGAGGTGCTGAGATTTCTATTGTGTAATCCTTTCTTATTCACGTATTCTTTTCATGACAGTTTCTTATATTTAATTCAGTAGCTCACTCCTTGCGCCTTTGTCGTAGTAAAACTTGCTTAGTTTTACGAAAGTTTCTATATTTCATTACGGTTTCGCAACCGTTCCCTTCAAAGCTGTGCCTTTTATGTGACTACGACAAAGTTCAGGAGAATGTAGGGTTTCAATTAAAGATTGTTTCCGTTAGTTTCTACGCGACTTCTTTAAGAAAAGCCTTGGAAAATACCAAATCAAGTATAAATAGGTCTACACCAACACAAGCTGGCCGTTTAATCAGTTTTGCTGGTAAATTTTCCTGATTTGCCAAAAGCTAATTTTTTAATACTTCGTATTCTTTTTTATTTTTATTATAATTTTTACAATTTTTTAACAAAGGATGTATTGACTTTGTAGAACATTGTGTTGAAAAAGAGTTGAAAACATTTGATCCCAGTTCTCAGAACCTGCAGCCAAATTTTTTCCTCAATTTAAAACATAATTTTCATTTTGAGGCAATTATTTTTTACGTCGCAGACAATTGGATATAATGGGTGGGATACAAAGCTACAAAGCCGGGAATAACTGGACATTCAAACGTACCAAAACCATACAAAAAAGAAAACCACGTTGGCAGGTGCTAATATTTATGAAAATGAATATATAGTAGAATTTGCACGGACCACCTTTTTCTATCATTATGGGTGAAATGGTCGTGAATGGAATTTTGAACGACCTGCCACAACGCGACAAGGTGTTAACTCTATTTAAACGTAACCATTGTATGACCACCTTTTGTCGCTGCGATATGATGTGGTCGTACGTGTAAAACAAGGCTTTCTACTCACGTATTACTAGTGATCCGCGGCTAAGCTCGCGATTGTAGAGCCGAGAGTGTAGTCAATTAAATTTATGAAAATTTAATATTATGTAGGTACCTATTATACATACATACATACAGTCACGCCCTGTTCCCGGTGGGGTAGGCAAAGACTATTTCCCTCCACTTGCTACGATCCTGACATACAACTTTCGCTATTTTTTTATTTTTACGTACCTATTATTTTTGAGTATTAAACTAGTTATATAACTCATTATTTCACTATTTGTTTGTGTCTCTTGTAGTTGAGACCGTGGGTTGTTTGGAGTTACAGGAAAGAGACCTGATAGAGGAGAGCTAGGTCGCAGATTGCGGAAGAGGACTGGTGACTCCCGCTCCGGCTCGTACCTGGTTCAAGGGCTATCAAATGCCATACAACGCGGCAATGCCACCAGCGTCACGGGTACAATTTTGGTGAGTTATTTAGTTAATTAAAGTTTATTTTTAACATTGTAACATTATCATCGAATAAATTAAATAGTATATTAGAACCATGCCTACTGTATGATACATAATATACTTTTATCGTCCCAACACGTCCCAAATGTAATAGAGATCCCACATGAATTGGCCTAACATCTTACTTGTATTAACATTACGCAAGCAGCCGTACCTAAACGATTATTCGCCCATTTACCGACGGAAACAAGGGCCTAACTAGTGAGCATCTTACAATAAAATACACATTTTCTCTTTATCTCGGAAAGATTGCCAGCTGATTTTGACTCTTATTTTTATAAGGAAGTTTATGGCGCGTTTCACCAAAACTCTCTAAAACTTTACAAGTTTTGTTAGTACATGAATTGGGTCGAATGTAAATAAGATGCCAAGGCGAAACTTTAACGAGTAAAAAGAGCTTCTAAGTTGTTATTTTCTGAATTTTGGTGCTGAAAGTTGATGAAAAATCAACGCAAAAATTTTATGAAAAATGAACTAAGTTGGTGTATTCGTTTTTTATGGCCCCGATTTTAATAAATCAGTAATGACGATTAAAAATCAACTTTCCAGCTGCAAAATAAATGTTCATAACCAAAATAATGATATAGGTATATAATACCTATACAGCCATACCTAATTATTGTATTCTTAAAAACGTCAGTAAATGTGAACGTAGGTGCGGGTACCACCCATGTTTTCAAAGAAACCGACAGTGTGATTAACGAGATAGGTAATTTGGAAGGGTCACCGGACGTTACCTCAGGTCGCGTCTTTACTGTTGCTAGTGAAGGGAAATACAGTGTAGCTGTTAGCTGTAGGTAAATACTTCTTATGCTACTTAGGAGTTTGTTCTTATCTCCTTTATCATCATCATCATCTCAGCCATATAACGTCCACTGCTGAACATACAGGCCTCCCCAATAGATTTCCATCTAGTCCGGTTGTGAGCGGCCTGCATCCAAGGTGCTTCTGCCCCCTTTATCAGATCGTCTGTCCACCTTGTGGGTGGACGTCCTACGCTGCGCTTGCCGGTCTGTGACTAATTTACGAGTTTTTATTCATTGTCTTACTCTGTTTCCTACACTGTGCCTCAGAACTTAATCCCAGCTTAGAGAGCAAAGGTCTTAACTGTGTTTACGTTATCATTCGCTCGTCGAACACACGTTGAACAAGAGACGGACGACCGGTTCTATTTTCCACTGTGTCAAGTTTTAATCCGGGGTTTGGGCTGAAGAGTCCCAGAGTTAGAGCAAGGACGCTGCGGTCGGCGCGCCTCGTAAAACATGCACGACGAATCGACAGTAATTTGTTGTGCATATGGAATATACTAGATTGGTATACTAGAGATTTATATGTGTAGGGCCATCGAGGGAATGTTGCGGTATACGCACTTTTGTAGCTGTGTGAAGTTGTTGTTTTTCATTTACTTACATATACCTAATATAGTCTTCCTCGTCGATTTCGATGATGGCAACCCTAGCAATTAGCAATCATGAATTATTTTATATTTTGTTTCTTATGAGCCCTAACATGTCTTGCCATACTTGACATGACATGCACTTGATCTACGACAAAATGCCCGCGGAATTGTAGGTTTGTACTACGTGGTAAAAAAAGGTGTAGTAATTCTTTAAGGAGTGCATCTACCCGTCAAACTAAAATACTTTCACAAGAAAGACTTTCTAAATTCGCCAAAAAAATTTCTACTTTCGATACAAAATTGCCCATCAGCTGAGCCATTTTGTATGGGAAGTCGAAATATTTTTATTGGAATTACACAATTTTTTTCTTTTGCAATTTGTTTAGGCTGCCGGTTATAACACGTTGTATATGTGTAGGAGGGCTTAAGTCTTTCTTTAAATTTTACATACCTAAACTTAACATACAATCACGCCTTTTTCCCAAAGGGGTAGGCAGCGGTGTACCCAGGACTCAGTCCTATAGTAGATACACTCTCATTTCGCCAGAATGTTATTGGTCCCATGTAATAGGGGGCGAGCCTATTGACACCTACCTACCGTCCACAATTTCAGACTAAAAGCTGCCATACAGATAATTCCTAATGGAAATATCCAATAACTATAACAATACTATACACGGTTAATCACTACATAGTATAAAACAAAGTCGGTTTCCGCTGTTTGTCCCTATATGTATGCTTAGATCTTTAAAACTACGCAACGGATTTTGATGCGGTTTTTAATAGATAGAGTGATTCAAGAGGAAGGTTAATATGTATAATACATGCATAATATAGTAGAGAAACACTGATAATTTAGAGGTTTCTAATGCGATGAAATAAAATGTATCACGAATTTACCCCTGTTAAAACGTTCACTATACCTACTTCTGCTACCCGTGCGAAGCTAGATATTCAAAATTATTGTTCTTTGAATTACTTACAAGTTACACAATAAGATAACTGCGCCCCACAGCTTCTCCTAATATATTATAGAAAAGTACTTATTTTTGACTTTGTCCAAATCGCTGAACATTCTACAGCTTATGTTGCTAGCGAGTAGCTAGCGGGAAGCTAAATATTGTTTCCAACTTGTTATCGCGGTATTGTCCATAAAGCGGTATTGTGTTGCTCTGCGACGGCTAATGGATTACTTACCTGGAACCATCGAATGCAAGAAAAGGGGAGATAGGGTGCGTTCTCCAAGCGCTTACTCAACAACTGGCACGTGCAATTTGCTCAGTGTGAAGTTTGCAGTGCAATATAATGGACAACAAAGATAGAAAGACGTACTTAAAACCGAAGTGTGACCGAGACAACAATATTAGTCGCTCGTACGACCTAACTTTACTGATGTACGTGGACCTAATGGGATAGGTCCCATTAGGTCCACGTTAATTGGGCACGTGTAATTGGGTTTCCCGAAAATGGAAAGCTCAAATTAATTTGAGCTTTCCATTTTCGGGAATGGAAAGCTCAAATCCTAATTAGGATTTGAGCTTTCCATTTTCGGGAAGCCCGTACCTCATATCCCCTCTTCTTTATATCAATGCCTGGAACCTATGCCGAGACTGGCATTTACCAACATTACCCATTTAAATTTTTTTTAAGTACTTAGATGACGGCGACGCGTATATGGAAAGAATTTTGATGTGTTTGTTGTTAGCCCTAATTGTAAATAAGTATTAGGACGTTATGTAAGTACGTTATCTATCTTGGTTACCGTTCACAAAATTCGGGGTCCGTTTATGAAAGTTATAGCATATCAAGTAGGCATGAATAGGTATACTACCTACACAGATAAAACTGATTCGTTTTATAGTGGTAGGCCTCTTTCACAGGGAGCCGCCTGGGGAAGTACCACACCTTTGCCAGTTATTCATCCGCCAAACAGTGATATACAAACATTACTGTGTTCCGGTCTCATGCTACCAGCGACATTACTGGGCATGACGAATTTCAACAACAAATATCTCAGGATGACAGGCGCAGTGCAGTGCCGCGCAGAATTTTTAATTTTAAAACACTGGGTGGCACTGTGTCTGATATGGGCAATCATGATGCTTACCATCAGGCACCTGATTTGCTCGTCTTGTCACTAGCATCAAAGTTTAGGGTCGAAATCGAAAGCCTTGAGATTTTTCTGGAAACACAGAAGTAACCACTTGCGAAATTTTTTTTGTGGTGATCTCATTTGAATTGAAAAGAACAGGTGTAGTACTTACCTACTCACCTAGAAACCAAAACTGTCATCTACTTATGTAGGTTCTGAAAATAGGTGTTAAGTTCAGTGAAAAATATTATAAGCCCTTTGTGATAGGACCTGCCTACTTGGGGAAGGTTCTAAATCCTTTATAAGTACGTGCTCTAATTTTCCAAAAATATTATAATAGAATAAGGACAAACATATTCGTATTTGGAGACAAAGCCCGTCGGACACAAAGAGATTACTGTCCGAAGTTCAGAGTAAATCCGAGGACGACAGACGAAAACCGCTTCATCGGTCCCATGTCCTGTCCATCCCGCGACCAAATTTACCTTTTCTACCTTTGAATTTATCAGAAGCTTTGTGGTTTTATTATGTCTCAAATTGTTAGCTAGAGTCTAGAGCAAAGGGTCTATTAGGTAGGTAGAATAGATTGAATCAATTAAAGGTAAGTTTTTAATTTGTTGTGCAATAAGCATCATCATCATCTTCATCTCAGCCATAGGACAACTTCTGAACATAGCATCCGTGAACCAGCGGGAATATGCTCGGCTTTAAATCCGGAGGCCCTGGATCGAACCAGAGCAATTTTTTTGTAAAGAACCGGGATATTATTTCTTTTTTCTTTCTGCTATAACAGCTATAATATAATAGTACCTATAAAAGGAACGCATTGTGTAGAAACAATATTGCAATATGTCATAAACTGTGCATAATTTGATTATCATATAAGTATTAAAGTCTACCAATCAAGAGGTCCCGGGTTCGATCCCCAGGTCAGGCAGTGTTGAATATTGGATTTTTCCATTAGGAATTATCTCAATAACTGCCTGGAGTCTGGAACTGTACCCGGTAGATGGCAATAGGCTCGCCCCCTATCACATGGGACCAATAACATACTGGCGAAATGTGGGTGTATCTACTATGGGACTGAGTCCTGGGATATCCTCTGCCTACCCCTTCGGGAAGAAGGCGTGAATGTATGTTATGTTATGTTTATTAGTCTACCTATAAATAGGTATCTACGAAGCTTAATTTTCATACAACATAAAGATACTGTTTTCTCTGCTGTACAAAGGGTTAGTGCTGAATCGTCTGTGCTTATGAAAAAAAAAACCTTATGTGTAGGGTGTAGGCAAGAACCTACCTAGAGGGCTGTCAGGAAAACTGAGTTAAGGGGCCAGTAAAATTACTGGGCATAAGCACCTGCACTGTACTTATTGACCAATAGTTTGCTTCGAACTTGTCAACTTTCTTGAAAGCTTAGGAGAAATACTGCAAAGTTTTCAATTGGAGTAGGTACAAACAAGTGAACCTGTCATAATTACGAATAACGACTATAATATAACGAGACCCAAATGTGTAAAAAGGCCTATAGCATGTTGGGCGAGTGTGCGCCTCAAAGCGCAGAATCGATCGAGCAACAGGTCGGCTGGCGGCCTTGTAGCCGAGTTCACTTGAACATCTCGTTTTTATGGGGCAGATTGGTACGCAGATGAACGAGTGCCATGTACTTAGGTATGCCTCGACCTTTATTAGGCGTGTAAGGTAGATTTTTGTCTGCTTCCTCTCATTTTGGAGTTTTATTTACAAAACGAGATCTCGCCACCTCCTACGCTTAGGTATACCTTTGCTCAATGCACTCAATGCACTATCTACCTAGATTTTCTGGAGACTATATTTCGCGATGCGACATCATGCCCTTATTCCGACACTATTATAGTGAATGCCTGCTTTTGATAACTGGCATGTAACAGCTCCCTCCCAAACCTTCTCGTACTTACCTAGCTAGCTAGTGAGGTATGTACCTCACTAGCTAGCTAGCTAACTAACAAACTAACATAACCTTATACTTATATACGGTCGTTTTATCTTGGCGAGTCTGAACATCTCTGCGAACTTTAGCGCATGTAAACTTGTGTAGAAAACTGTTATTCTCAGATAAACAAATATCCTACAAACATAGGTATGTATACCTATGTATGTAGTATAAGTTCAATCATAAAAATAAGTTTTCTTCACGAGTTTACATGCGCTAGTTCGCAGAGCCTATGTTCAGACTCGCCAAAATAAAACGACTGTACTGATACATAAACTAGGCAGATACAGTTTCTCTTTGTAAGTAGTTTTACTTTTACACAAGATTAACAAAACCGTTTCCGTTGAGTAAACACCTGCCCCTAATCCCTACCTTCGTTAATAGGTATAGCTGTGTACAAAAACCTAATAACCCATACAAAGTAGCGTCATCCATCCTTGTAGACGTCCATTTATCCCCGGGACGCCAATCCACGTGTTTTCGTACTCGCCCTGCTAGGGTTACTTCCTAGGTAAATGTCTAGATCTACTTATCAGTGTTTTGTAAGACATTTCTGTGGGCATCAAATTTGGCATTTTAATGCATGATAAAATTTGGTGTAGGTACTAAGCCATATTAATTATTAGGTAAATACTTACCTAAATAATTATAGTAATTATCATTAGTCATGGTAGGTATAGTAAATAATAATTATTAAAAAAAATTGTAATCGACTGTGATTGTAAGTACCTGTACCTACCGATATTAAAATCGATAACAATAGTAGTGTACCTAAGTGTTTAAAATTAACTTTTAAGTAGTTCTCATTTAACCATTTAAGTAACTACTTAAATAAAATAACAATGCGTGTTGTGACAACCCTAAAACCCTAAAGCTATTCGTAGGATATACTGATTACAATTAGGGAAGAAATCCAAATGGAATGAATGATTAGAATTAATCGAAGTAACATGTAGGTTTTTACAACCTTATTAATAATAATAGGTAGTATAACCATATACTACCTATTATTATAATATATAATAATAATTTAGTTTCTGAGAGAATTTCGGGAATCCCTTACTCCCTTATCCCTGAAGATGATTGTGGGACCCATACACTTGATGGCTGTGATGTGTGTAACACATCACAGCCTACATATTTGGTATAAAATACAGAGGCAGTCTAAATTATGTTATTGGTCCCATGTAATAGGGGGCGAGCCTATTGCCATCTACCGGGCACAGTTCCAGACTCCTGGCAGTTATTAAGATAATTCCTAATGGAAAAATCCAATATTTAACACTGCCTGGGAATCGAACCCGGGACCTCTTGATTGGCAGTCGAGCATGCGCCCTCGACGCCACCGAGGCAGTCTTATCTAACTTAGATATTCTATACACTAGGTATTGTATAGAACTCCAGATTAAGATTACATGCAGGTAAAGCTACAGAATACATAATAGTACTAACATAGGTACAGATAATTCACTCTCGAAGAAATCACCCTTTTGGGTTAAAGATTAGGTTAGGTATAAGATTATAACTACTAATTCTAGTGGCACACGAAATTAAACCTTATTGTGTGATGCAAGGTTCAAATTCCACTGAGCACTGCTGATTTCACCCACAAACCATCCACAAGGCGGACAGACAATCTGATAAGGACGGCGGGAGCACGCTGGATGCAGACTCCTTACAACCAGACTGGATGGAAATCTATGGGGGAGGCCTATGTTCAGTAGTGGACGTCCTAAGGCTGAGATGATGATGAGGATGATGACTGCTGATTTAAACTGGTTTGGCATCAAGCCTGAGGGTTCCCATCACAGATCATCTCCTCTGTGGTTCCCATTCACCTATATGCCTATATACATAAATAGGTTAATATGTATTATAATAAATCGGTATAGATAACAGTGTGTTCTTGTGAATTAATAAAATAAACTACTCTTAGTAAGTAAATATATTAATTAATTTCTATGTTAATACTTATAAATTACTTGTTCTTTTTTTATTTCGACAACCCTAACTAAGCACATCAGTATGTGTTATACAAATTATAGATCATTAAAATTTATGATTGCACAAATCACAAAAATATTTTAAATGTGTGATGTGGCTAGCTCTCAAGCCTCGTGGCAACCATTTGTCTGGCCCACTGCAAGAGGGTCATTAGCCCTTCATACCTAAACTGTGGATTGACACACCCCTGGTACAGCTCTTAGAGTTATGTATCTTAGGAGGAAACTTCTAAATCAAATAAAGAGATACAAACGAGAACTTAATTGCACAAAATCAGTCTGACAAAAATTATGTTAATAGTATACTCTCATCATCAAATTCAATAGCTATTATATCTGGGGTCCGGATGAGTGCAGCCGCAATTGTTATACCAGCTGGGGTCTTCAGATCTCGGACTAGAACCTCCTTTCCATCAGTCTTCCATCCTGAGAAGGTGGCCTTCAGTCTTGTTTGTTCATACGTGAGAATATTGCATGTTTGCCCTAGAATTAAAACTTAGAATAGATGGAAGAATGCAAAGTTTATGCCTAACCTACATAAGTTCAAAATAAACTGGCTAGCCCCAGCCAGTTTATTTATTACAAACTAAATTTATTACCATTCATTGATGAGCAAAGCCAAACAAATTAAACAGTGAATCTGTTTAGAAACAACATAATGAAGCAATTAATTCATAAAACAATTCAATTTACAGACACCTCACCATTTAATTCGCTAACTGCTGTGAGAAAAGATTCACGTAGCTTAGCACTGGCCTCTTGCCTGGATATTGCTTCTTCATTTTCTGTGTTGTTTGTGTTAGAAATCATGCTTTTTTTATTCAATTTATGAAAAAGCGAATATTCAGGAAATATGAACAAGTTCTCCTTTGGTTCTTTGTTGTTTACAAATTTGACATTGACATTTGAAAATCTGACATTGACTAGTTATATGTCAGTGACAGCTGGTCGATAGTTGCTGTCAAACTCTACATTTTAATTATTTTTGCCTTAGCACGGTTTACTCAATTATCCACGCCATTTTATTCATTTCATATTCTTGCGGTTACAGAATTGATAAAATTTTAGGGATTAGACTACTAGACTGAGCACCCGGCATGGCACCGCCTCGCCTCCCGCGGTTAGTATTTTTTATATTATGAAATTGTATGGACATACACATACACGCTCCATGAGGGGCTCAGACGAGTTGTGTTCGAGTCCATAACTCTGGAAACAATAATAATAAAATTTATGAATGAGACGGGGCTTAATCGCGCTAAAAACATTATTTACCTCGACGTTTTGACTGAGTTGCATCAGCCCCGTCTCATTCATATAGTAGGTAGTATGTGTTCGAATCGCGAAAATTTAAAAATTACTAATAGGCCAGTCATTTAAGGGTTTCACCTCGGAATGAAAGATAATAAGCTGTAAATTGGTATAAACCTTTGTTTTGTCGTTCTAAATGTTGTCTCAAAAGTCACAAGTGCTATCGTGTCCGCGTCATAAGATATTGAAGGTCAAAGGTCGTAAAAATCGGTTTTTCGTGAATATCTCACTTTCTGTTGTTTAAATGAGATTTGCACGTATTATAAAGTTGTAGAGTATAAAATTCTCTACAACTTTTGTTTGAACTTTTTTTTCATACGATCAACCGTTTTTGCGGTAACGATAAATAAATCTTAAAAGAAAATCGTGTTAGTTACACCACTTATAACTCAAGAACGGCTGAACCGATTTGGCTGAAAGTTGGTGGGGAGGTAGCTTAGAACCAGGAGACGGACATAGGATACTTTTTATCCCGGTAAAATTGATGTCAATCAATAAAAAAAATCGGTCAAAACATCACAGACAACGGAGATTTACATATATAGTACCAGGCTCACATAAATATAAGGAGGTATTCCCATAGGGTGATATAGCAAGGAGCTTTTGGTAATAGAGAAATGAGCTTTTAAACACCAGGCCCACATAAACATAAGGAGATATTCCCAAATGGTGATTTAGGAAAGAAATTATATAGTACCAGGCTCTCATAATGATACTCAAACTCAAACTCAAAACAGCTTTATTCAAATAGGTCATAATCTGACACTTTTGTACGTCAATGAAGATAAACAGTACTGAGTCTACCGTGAATTCGGAAAGATACCTCTACAAGAAGAACGCACAAGAAACTTGTAGGGCTTAATTTTTTCAACAGATAGTTTCACAATATTTGGTTTGCTTACATTCGTTTTCTTTGAAGGTGCCGCGAGGCGGCTATGCAGAAGTTTCCAAGCATCTTTGTCCTCTATGTACTGGTTGACTTTATAATAAGCCTTCTTTAGTAAAGTAGATTTTATATAGGTTTTGAATTTACCCTCTGAGAGCCCAGTTATCTCTTTGGGGATTTTATTATAGAAACGTACACTATTTCCTAAGAATGTCTTTAAATTTGTTATAGATAATCTAAAGCTAGGTACAGCTATTTTGTCTTTATTCCTAGTATTAAAATTATGAAGGTCACTATTTAATTTGAATTTATGTAAATTTTTACGCACATACATGATGTTCTCATATATTATGTATAAGGATGGTAGGGTCAGTATGTTTATTTCTTTAAATAGTTCCCTCAGGGATTCGCGTGGACGCATCTCATAGATGGCACGAATCGCACGTTTTTGTAGTATAAATATAGTTTCTATATCTGCGGCTGACCCCCACAACAGAATCCCATAAGACATCAAGCTATGGAAATATGCAAAGTACACTAATCTCGCCGTGGCTACATCTGTTAGTTGCCTAATTTTATAAACCGCGTAAGCTGCAGAGCTTAGTTTCCCTGAGAGCTCGGTGATATGAGTGCTCCATTGCAGTTTAGAGTCTATATTTATGCCAAGGAACAAAGTTGCATTGTCAATATTGAGTCTTTCACCGTCAAGAACTATGATTGGTTCTATACTTCTGACGTTAGGCAACGAAAATTTCAAACATTTAGTCTTTTTCGCATTCAATAACAGATTGTTTGCTGTGAACCATCTGGATATACTTGCTAAAGTATTATTAACATGTACTAGTGAAGTATCCTTCCTATCAACTTTAAAAATCAATGACGTATCATCGGCAAATAGAACGATATCTGCTAGACCGTGGACCATGTAAGGCAAATCGTTAATATAAGCCAAAAACAGGAAAGGACCCAAAATTGATCCCTGTGGGACTCCTATCTTGACAGGAGAACTAGCAGATGTGATACCATTGACGCTAACCTTCTGCTGCCTACTAGACAAGTATGATTCCACCAGATAAGGAGATATTCCCACATAGTGATAGAGGAAACCATCTATATAGTACCAGGTTCTCATAATGATAAAGATATATTCTCAGCTGATAGAGCAAAGAGCTTTATATAGTACCAGGCTCTTATAATAAACATGAGGAGATATTCCCAGATAGGTGAAGGTGATACGGAGTTCACCGGGTCAGCTAGGATATATATAAAATATATTCCCTTACTGTCTTTTTAACTAAATATATAATTAAAATATATAATCAAAAATTATTAATATAGTTAAATATATATAATTAAGTTACTTATTTTAATTATATAGGTATAAATAATTAATTATTAGTATACAATAATTTTTTTTTATAATTATATTTTTTTAGTAAATAATTAACTTTATACAACGTACTGATAACCGTAACTCACGCTTGACCTTGCATTAGGCCATATATATATGCGGCGCACTCTTCGCGGTCTACCGCAAAAACGGTTGATCGTATGAAAAAAGATCAAACAAAAGTTGTAGAAAATTTTATGCTTTACAACTTTATAATAGGTGCAAATCTCATTTAAGCAATAGAAAGCGAGATATTCACGAAAAACCGATTTTTACAACCTTTGACCTTCAATATCTTAAGACGCGGACACGATAGCACTTGTGACTTTTGAGACAAAGTTTAGAACGACAAAACAAAGGTTTATACCAATTTACAGCTTATTATTTTACATTCCGAGGTTGACCCCCTAATTAGGTAATTAGACTGGGCTATAATATTATCATGTTCTTGTTTCAAATAAATACACCACTTTTAGGCTTTATGAAGCTTCGCTTAGAAATCCCTGCTTTTTAGTTTAATATTCCACATATAAATTCAGCCACTAACCAAATAAAGTGAGGACAAAGTTTCTTCAAGCGACAGAGTTGTGTTTGCACCCCGAGCAACTTTTAGAAATGAAGGTTCAACTTTATGTTCGGCCCGCGGCCTCGTTTAACACTTCATAAGTTTTTCTAGAGTTAGACATTTTCATTACCTACAGAAGTTTTGCCGTACTCCACACTTATGTAGTACAATACCATAATAACAAATTCTATTGTTACTGACTATTCCTATTTTCCAGAGCTAAGGCGGCGTCTGCACGAGAGTGTCGAAACGAGTTCTTTCCAATATCGTACGTTTGAGAGACAAGACACTTCGTACACTTTATTCACATATTTAGGTAGGTTCTTATTCGTAATGTGGCACTGACGATTGACTAGGTATATAGTTCGTATTATCAGGATACCTCTTAGCAGTTTGACACAATCCTATGGAAAATTTACGAATCGATGTTTTGTATTCCCGTGTTTCCTTCGAGAATAATTGATTTTATCCATAAATTTATATCTTGAAAGTTAGAAAATGAATTAGGATCATCTTCATTTCATCATCTTCATTTATTTCTAGTGAACGTCTAACTACGCGAGTAAAACGGATAGTTTTTAATGTTTTTAATTTCAGGTTCATTTAACAATAAGTTTGTAGAAAAATGAAAATGACAGGGATATGCTCACTGTAGACCTAGATTTTATAAAAAAAAACCATTGCTCTGACGCAGTTATTTAGGGAGGAAACACGGGAATACGTTTGTATAGAAAAATCACCCCTCATGTAACCTCTTATGCGCGATATACACTCATCGCTCGTGGAATCCGCTCTGCGCTCCGTGGAAGTCGGGAGTCACACGAACTATAGCAGCTATTTTCCGCCATCGATTCGTGTGAACTTTAATTTGCTAAAAATAACTGAGCGAAAATAGTAGTCACACTGTAGTGGCGATTTACAGTTGCTAACGTGTTAAAAAAGGTGTAGTAATATTGAGGAGGTGCATCTCCCCGTTAAACTGAACTATCAATAGAAATAATAGCAAAATTTGCAAAAAAAACTTTTTACAACTGCACATACGAATTGGATCAGCTGATTGGCAAATTTGTCCAGACATTATTCCTATTGATAGTTCAGTTTAACGGGGAGATGCACCTCCTCAAATATTACTACATCTTTTTTAACACTGGATACCTAATACTTAAGGGTGTGCAATCTACCCTTCAACCTAAACAACTTGTTTTCGACTTAATGGTAAGTCGAAAACAAGTTGTTTACGTTGAAGGGTAGATTGCACTCCCTTAAGTATTAGGTACTTCAAATTTTTGTAACAAATTGTGTAGCTGGCGGAAAATACCTACTATAAATAGCTATGTGGGACTGAGTCTTAACTAACATGTGAAACAAATAAAACAACAAATAGAGTGCTAAAACTTTATTATTGGAAATTAACCCTATTCATTCACACATTTAAACACGCGACATTACAATCGGAAACAGAAGGAAGATATAAATACCTGAATACTCCTCAGTGTTAAACCTTCCTTGGATACAAATTGCCGCTACACATTATGCAACATACATTATCTAAGCATAAAAAATAACAAGTCAATTGAGTAACTGCACTACATGCAACATTACCAATACCTGGTGTTACGGAAAGGTGTAATACTTAACACCCATCTAGATATCAAACTGAACTTTAAATACAAAGAATCAATACAAAGAACAAATCGACTTCCCATACAAAACAGATCGGCTGATACGCAATTTGTATTGGAAATCAAATTAGTTGTTCGAATATTGCAACTGTTATCTCTACCAGTTCTGATTGATGAGTCGATTGATTTTAAGTATTACAAAGCCTCTTTGTAAATTCTGGTACAGTAAATTGAAATAGCTAACATCAATATTTATTCAGAAACATGTGACTATTCTCTATGTCACCTCGAAATCCATTGGTATCAGTTGATAGCACTTGATCAACTCAGTTGTTTGTGAACCGTCACGCCGTCAGATCGCCTCTTCACTGTGATTCTGAATTTTGAAAGGTACCTCTTTTTCTGTGGCCGACGTGGTGTTGCCGTCATCTATGGTCCCAACTGAAAAGTCCATTGAGTATTGCTAGTACGGGGCCCTCTGATGTTATTATACGAATTGTCTGCTAGAATTGATTTCTATTAAAATACATTAATGCCATTTAAGAAAATATCCAGCATTGAGATTGGTAGCAACTTCATCAATTGATAGCAATTCAATTTAGTTTTCTTCATCAATTTCTAGCAATACAATTCAGATTTGGGAAAGAGAGCAGCATCAAGTTTTTTAAACAAAATATACCAAGAAAAAATGTTTAAATCATAATATGAGATTGCATAAAACTTGGTGCCACACAAAATAATTTGGGTACCTGGAAACAGACAGTAGATGATGTGATAGTCGCACAGTGTGCTCGCTTCAAGAGTCCTTACTTATGGCAATCTTTTGACTGATAATTGAACCTGTCAAAATCGTGACCTACTCCCGTAATGCGGTATCTCAAAATTTAATATTAAGTTCTTTATCGACGCGAGTTTAATTTGTACTGAAGAAATGCCAAATGATTACTGAATTGAGAATTATTCTACCGGGATGATATTTATTGTTATTTGTGGGTGTACCTACTCTGCGAATGTGTACACCTCTAACGGGCCTAACCCTTCAAGGACCAAGGCGTTACGTTCGCTATTATTTGTAAAACTTTTCTTCTTGATTAATATAATTCAGTTATGGCTTCTCCTGTTACGCGTTATTTTGAATTTAAAACACTTTATCTTGCTTACAAACACGGGCGGTTTCCGGTCTTTTGATAAGCATACACGGTTTTTTAGTCTATATAGATTACTAATTGAATTCCCTCATAGAAACCTAACAAATACCTGGAATGACGCCACGATCAGTGAACTCACGACGGCGATACATTATGTTTGTTAGAAATACCTCAAACAACGTAGAAGCTGCTCCTCAGGGGAGGCTATCGGGAACGAAACGCCAATGAAATCACATTTCGACAGAAAATCCGGTCAACCAGAGCCAAATCCACGGCGACTATTCAATATACCAATCAAATACCTGCCAAGTCCGTCGGTGTGACGACAATATACGAGAGTGCAACGGGGATCAAGATAACGCCCCAGTTAGTTTGCCATATACCGTTATATTTTGGTATGCTACACTTAGCTGCAAAACAAGTGTTCAATTTATTACTTGTATTCATTTTTTGGGAGGGGTGTTAGAAAAATGACGTGTTAGCGTGATAGGGGGCGGGTTTAGATCGTGGAGGACGTGAGGATGGGCTGAAAGGATGTGCCGGTTGTTAGAGAATAGGGTTCGTACGTATACTTACCGATTTCAGGCGCTTTTGTGATACCTCAGTCAATGCTAGTGGCGATCGCGAGACCGCCGACGAGACCTGTCACGGGATGACCCTGCAAACCATAACCAAAGTTAATATATATCTAAATAATTAATAATTGAGACCTATATCACCTCCGGCAGTGATTCTTCTAGGGATAGATTCTTCAAGGGGTCTCATGGGTTGTTTGGTCTTTTCGAAACTGTATCTGTACATTTTGAAAAAAATATTTCCCTCGTTCGTAATCGATTGATGTACCATTTCATAATATCGCTAGAAATAGCCCACTCAAAATTCACCCTAATACACAATAAATGTGGCAGCACAAACTTAATGTCAACGGCTTGGGTCCTAGGACCTAGAAAGCTGAAATTTAAATCGTAGTTTTTTCTTTGATTTACACAAGAGGTTAAGAAAGTAACTCCCGAAATTCGAACGGGATCGACGTAACGGGAATATTCTAATAATAATATAATATGATACTAACGTCGTTCCTTCCGATGACGACGGTCGCGGTCTCGCTCGCGGTCCTTGTCTCGGTCTCGGTCGCGCTCGCGGTCACGCTCGTCGTGCCGAGACTTCTCATCACGACTCGGCCTGAAAATTTATCATTATAATAAATATTATTTATAATACTCCTGACTGATCCACAGACAATTCAACCTCTTTAGGTTAGGCATCTTTACGCCCCCGCCTCTTTTCTGTTCTCATTAAGTTCAAAGTTTGCAAACACGATTTTTTTTTATTTATGATAGTGAGTGACAAGACGAGCAAATCAGGTGCCTGATGGTAAGTAAGCATCATGATTGCCCATATCCAACACAGTGCCACCCAGTGTTTTATAATTCAAAATTCTGCGCGGGCACTGCACTGCGCCTGTCACCCTGAGATATGATTTGTTGAAACTCGTCATGCCCAGTAATTTCGCTGGTAACATTGCCCTTCAGACCGAACACAGTAATGTTTGCACATTACTTCTTGGCGGATGAATTGGCGGCAAAGGTGAGGTCTACTTGTGTTAGTAACTCAGGTAGAGTTACTAACACAGGTATAAATAAATAGTTTCTCTTGCGCCAAGAAGGGTTAGTAGCACAACTAACAAACCATTCTAAATAATTTATTCCTTATATTAATAAGTAAACAAAACATTTACTTATACTAACCTACCTCCTACCAAGAAATAAATGTGAAATTGGGGAAACCGATAGGGCTAAAATTCGATATGTGGGCCGCTCAGACCCTGGAAACATAGGGTACTAGCAACCGCGGGGCATAGCTAGTTTGAACATAATTTACGTGCCTAATAGTGCGTAAAAGAAGAACTCACTTTGGCTTCTCCTTATCCTTTTCCCGGTCCTTTTCCCGATCCTTTTCCCGGTCCTTATCCCGCTCCTTGTCACGCTCCTTATCTCTATCCCCCCGGTCTCGTTCTCTATCTCTCTCCATACGCTCCCGGTCGCGTCTGTCAGATCCGAGTCCTCCGCCGCGTGCACTCCTCTCTCGCTCCCTCTCCTCGCGGCGGCGTTTCTCTTTCTCTTGCTGTTCTTTATCTCGAGCCTCGTTCATCTCCTCGAACGCTTGGCGTAACTTGAAGTAGCTGAATATAAAATTTCATCATTTTAGACTAGATATTTGGATAGGAATATCGCTATAACATCGCAGTGCAGTGCGAACAAAATATACGCATGCGATCGATGTGTTTCCAATGTACTGTGTGTTTTGTTTTCAATACAGATAGATCTATAGTCCGCGCGAGCTATGTGACACCGTCCTTGTGCCATTTTCTTTTGTATTATCTTCTAATTCTATTCTATTTTCGCGCGGACTTACAAGCAACGGTAAGACGCCGTATACGAAATTTTGCTGATATTTCGCATTGTATAAAATTCTGATTAAAACATATTATTAACTTACTAAAATTTTAGAGAAAAAAGGTAAATAATTGCTTGTGATTTCGTCTACTTCTAATAAAATACCTATCAGTGTCTCCATACCATATACACGGTAATTACCGTAGATGCACCGTAATCTGACATAATTTACGGTCACGGTAAACGTGCATTACCGTGTCGTAATTCTACCGTAATAAGGTGATGAATAACTTTTCGCATTTTTGATATTTTTTTGATTACGTGTAACGAAACGTAACTTTTTAAAACACAAAATTTTAGATGGCAACACTCAGCACCTAGTTCAGGGGAAAAACCCTACTGTTTACTTTTTATGTAGGCTACTTTTACTCACACATCGACCGTCACACCTTCGCAGTTTATTTTATTTTCGTCCTTATTTACCTTCCTATCCTTATTAAAAATTAAATTTTGATTGTAATTTAATTATTGCTTTTAAATTCCCTTTAAATTTGTTTTTTATCTACTTATTTACCAATTTTACCATACACTAAACATTACACGATAATTACGGTAAATTTTTAACTGACACACCGTAAAACACCGTATTTTCACCCTGGCAACACGGTATTCCTTTATTTTTATATGGAGACACTGATACCTATACACATAAAATGAAAACTAAAGAAATATACTTTTGTTCAAAATCAATCCATTTCCTATAGTGAAATGCAAATATAAAAAAAATTTGGCAATTAAAAATCTTTTAAAAAACCTTTTATTTCAATTGATAAACATTATGAGTAAAAGATACGTAAAAATATCAAAATAGATGAATACTGACCATACTGACCATCGACGACACCTGACCTACGCACACCAGCGACTGTGCATATGCGCGTGAGCTTGTCGAATATCGTCTAGATTTCGTATACAGCCTCTTAAATCAGGTACTCCCACACTACGACGGGTGATGCGGGGCAGTGTTAGAATCTCCTAGAATATCAACAGATTAATCCATACCCGACATGTTGTTTCCCCGACAGATGATCGTCGATGCGTTGTTGTGCGTCACCCACAATAAGGAAAGCGCCACACACTGGACACACCTCCATCTGCTTCTCCTGTGCTGCAGCCAACTCCGCTGTCATCGACCAGTGGCTGTGTGTAGAAAAGAAAAATATATACAAAGCGTTACAAATAGGTGTAGTAATAAATAGAATCAACATAAACAAAAGGAAGAATAATTGTGAAATTAGCAAAAATAAAATTCTTCTTTCCATACAAATTTGCAGATAGGCTAATGCATTTTGCAATATTTTTTCCTTTTGAAATTTGAAAGTTACTCAGTAGTATTCAGTTCGATTGGTAGATCTACGCGCCTACACCTTTTTGTAACACGTTATTATAACAACATCATACATTGTCTTTTTTAATATAATAATTAGAAGATATAGAAGAAACAAGGGAAAAAACAAGCTTGATAATGAACTATAATATGAAAAATTAATAATCCGTGACTGCATGAGACTGCAAAGTGGGGTTTGGCTTTTATTCTACTATGTTGTTGTACTATGTTCTACTACACAATGGTAGTTCAAATAAATTGTAAAGGCATACCTTAGTAAATATGCTTAGTATAGGGTTCCATACCTAGATACCGTACACATGTTACACTACCTAAATTATATGTTTTTTTTTCTTTACTTGTGAAATTAAGATCTTGCTATAGCTCGACACAAAAGAGTAGAAACGGAACTAAAGTGTATGTGTTGATTAAATTGTTTTTACTCTAGTAAGAGACAGTGGCGCCCCCATTATTTTCTACTCTTTTTAGTCAAACTATACTTGCCAAATTTCAAGAGGCCCACGGAAGTACCCAGGAAATTTTTAGTCTGTTGCACAAAGTATGGAAATGATCGGTACAATGACCGTATCTTTTGATTGCGTTGACTTGGAAGTTGGATTTTTTTACAGCAACAAGGGTCTGAAGACCTGAGTTGTTTATATAGTTTCAACTTGATACCTCAACACGTTCCCGAGAAAAAGGGTCTTTACAAACGGACAGACTAGACAAACAGACAGACGGACAAAAAAGTGATCCTATAAGGGTTCCTTTTTCCCTTTGAGGTATGGATTATGAAACCCTAAAACATAAAAATGTGACATATTGCATGTTTTCCCCTCAGCCCATAATTTTATACATGACCACACTATCTGCAAAGAGATATCATACTATCGTAAAATTACCTGTTTTCCTGCTGCTTCAATAATGAATCTTTCTCCTCTTTTAGTCTGTCACAGAGTTTCATGAGACCCTGGGCTTGCTCCACGTCTCCCCTTGTGCCAGCCTCCTCTGCCTCCTGAACTAGGGCCTTCACTTTCTCTGATAGAAGTGTCACCTGAATCATACACATTACTTTAGAATTTGATTGACAAATGAGATTTATAAGGCGAGTGGGAACGGTCAAGTCAGAAGGGGTCAATCTAGGCATACTTTTCAAGAGAAAATTGATGTTGCCTTAAGGCTCACAGAGACTACAGCCACAACGGGCCGCCCTAACGTGCGAGAGCCTTTAAGAAATGGCCAGAAACAACAAGCATGGAAATAAGCTTTAAAAGTTTAAAAACTATTCACCTGTTCTTGATTTTTCTCTGTCTGAGCTGCAGTCATTGGAGGGCCTTCTGGTTTTGAATTCATCAGTTCCAGTCTTTGTTTTCCTTTTTGAATTTTTCCTACAGAAAATACCAATTGTATTAAATAACCATATACTTGTTTGCACATAGATAAATAATTTATTTTGCCCATGGTGTTGCTCTCGATACCCTAATACAGAACAACATTCAACTTCCCATACAAAATGGATCAGCTGATCAGAGAAATGGGGAATTTCACAATTTGTTTACATTGACGGGTAGACGCTTAATTATTACTACACCTTTTTGTTACTTGTTGTATAGAAAACTTCTTTTTAAATCATTCCATCCTTTGGTGAAACAACATACATTCACACCTTTTTCCCAAAGGGGTAGGCAGAAGTGTACCCAGGAGTCCCATAGTAGATACACCCACATTTCGCCAGCATGTTAGTGGTCTCATGTAATAGGGGTGAGCCTATTGCCATCTACCGGGCACAGTTCCAGACTCCAGGCAGTTATTGAGATAATCCCTAATGGAAAAATCCAATATTTTAACACTGCCTGACCTGGGGATTGAACCCGGGACCTCTTGATTGGCAGTCGAGCATGCGCCCTCTACGCCACCGAGGCAGTCTTTGCTTTGGTGAAAACCGCATTAAAATCCGTTCCATAGTTTAGGAAGGGTTAGTGGAAATATTGGTACAGACGGAACAAAAGACAGAAAGCAACTTTGCTTTATTATACTATGGTAATGATATGCCATGATTATAAGGATTATCTTAACAAATCATACTCACTCTCCACATCATTAATCATATGACGGCAAAAGCGTAGAAACTCTTCAATGTACTGTGACTTCTTGTATGTATACTCAGCTTTCTCAAATAGCTCCTTGACTTCATCATCATGGACTTTTGGACATACTCCAAGATCAGCTCTCGTATTCACAAATAAATCATGCGGACAGAACTTTACCATGTAATATTTGCAAAACTGAAAATAAATATAATCTACTTAGCTTGAAAATGATGAAAACACCAAACTTTATGGAATCGTATCTGTACATTGGCCTAAGAAATGCAAATAAAGTATTGAAAATTGAATAACTGCAATGCATAAAAAAATAATTTCATGCATTTTAAAATTGCATTTCTTTTTAATTTTAAAATTGACTGACTTTAAAAAAGACTGGTTAATAATATAGAAATATAATATAGAAATTAAAGGTTTTCACTAAAATAGTTAAGTCCATATATTTATATACATATAATTACAATTTTTAAATTGTTTCTTTCGGACCTCGGACTGTCTGTCTGTTTGTTCCTGCTAATCTCCATAATGGCTGGGCCGATTTTTACAGGAGAAACTGGTATAGACTGGTATAGACTGATGTTATCTATACTAATATTATTATAAAGAGAGAATCTTTGTTTTTTTGTTTGTAACGAATAGGCTCCAAAACTACTGGACCGATTTTAAAAATTCTTTCACTTATGGATAGCTTAATTCAGTATGAGTGACATAGGCTATATGAGATTATGAAAAATATTAGGGATCCGTAAGAAAACTGCAATATTGTGAACCAAGGTGTCACATACATTCATTATTTTTGTGTGCTCTGTGAAATCTATTGATGGTAGAATAAAATAATGTACTAGGGGTTTGTAGTACTTACTAAGATCTACAAAATAGTCCACGGATATTTCATCCATCTATTTTGGTTTAGTCACAATAATCGAAACAGACATAATATGAATGCGCTGTAATAAGTATTGGAGGTAGAATAAAGTAATGTACTAGGGGTTTGTAGTACTTATCAATACCTACAAAACAGTATACATAGATTATATCCATCTTTTTTGGTTTAGTCACAATAATGGAAAAAGTGATTATTTTTCATGCAGTGTGAAAACTATTGGTGGTAGAGTAAAGTAATGTACTAGGGGTTTGTAGTACTTATAAATACCTACAAAACAGTATACATAGATTATATCCATCTTTTTTGGTTTAGTCACAATAATCGAAGCAGTGATTATTTTTCATGCGGTGTGAAAACTATTGGTGGTAAAGTAATGTACTAGGGTTTTGTAGTGTAGTATATAATAATACTGCCATTATTATTGCCGCTTGCCGTGGTGATACCTTTAGAATAGTTATAGTACCCCACCCTCTCTACCCGTGGTTGCCGTAAGAGCCGGCTAAGGGTTATCAGGTCCAGAAGACGGGCAGCAGCGTCCTCTGCGTAAAACCATCAAACTTCACTCGCCAACCCGCCTGCTAAGCGTGGCGAGTATCTGCAACAACACTCCTTATGGGGAGGCTTGTGTTCAGCAGTAAACTTCCAACGGCTGGATGATGATGATGATATCAATATCAATGTGTTATATTTTGCCATATTTATTATCAATGAATAAATCATCCTATCCTACTTCATGTGCCGCCAGGCACAGCTTAGTATATAATAAATAGGCGAGGGACGAAGGTGGCTCACCGCAAGATAAATAAAGGAATGAGTATATTACTTATAAGAAAGGAGTGCATGAGAATATGATCCCTGATTCTTACGGGGGCCAGGTGTTGGAGCCAGACCACATAAAAAAAAACAGAAACTTTACAAGCGTGTCAAATCAAAACCACTGCTCATACGAAAACCAGAAAATAGAGTACCAAGGGGCAACTTTAGTGGCAACAGATCCTGAGTAATGAGAACTAATATTATAAATGCGAAAGTTTGTGACGATGGATGAATGGATGTTACTCTTTCACAACAATACTACTGAACCAATTGAGCTGAAATTCGTATGTATGTAAGTTAGTTAGACCCTGGAATAACACACGGGGTACTTTTTTCCCGATATTCCGACGGGAACTAACTTTTTACGCGGATGAAACCGCGGGGCGCAGCTAGTAAGTTATATGATGTCAACTTTTTTTTAAGGAAAATGATTAGGGATCTGTATAAAAATTGTAATCCTTAATATTATCACAGTACACTAAGTACTATGATATTGAAAATCCCAATTCAAATACGCAGGTGAGGAATATATCATTATTTTACCTATTCCAATATGAATTTCACACACACGAACCGAATCGAATTACATCGAAATCTATGGAGTAGATCTATGTTCAGCGGTGGACGTCCTATGGCTCAGATTATGATGATGATGATGATGATGACATCGAATTGATATACATTCGATATAAGAAGGCCCCACACACGCACAATATTTGACAGATCAAATCATCCGTCGTAACAATGTAACGGACTGTATAAGGGGGGCTTTACAAACAATATTAATACCACAAAACACAAAAAGCCATTGATAATATAGTTCCGTCATTCAGTCAAAAGTGAGGTTATTAAGAGTAACATGAAGGTATGGGGCGTGATGGTAACAGAGAGGATGAGAATATAGAAAATAAATTACCTCAGGATCTTCCCAGTTTGGTTTTTTGATCTTTTCGTTAGGATTAGTGTTCCGATGGCGTCCCATCAACTCGTCTAACAACTGGGCAGCCGCAAGAACCGCCATTGTAGCAAACTGCGCAATGTAGCATCAAGTGCCTAGAAGTACTAACAAGCAAAAAAACTATTATTTAATTGCACCAGCTTTTAAACAAGTCTTACTTAACATAAATTTTAATAAAAGACTAAAACATTATAAATAAAACACTTACATAGTCCAGAAAACAAAAAAAATAAATACTTACCGATGCTGCTATAACACTCATCACCACAGCCACAGATTATTACTGAGTATAGTACTCTGTGATTGAGCCACAGAACAAAAGAGCACATAATTATGTAATCACAGATCACTTTAATAGTGCTACATAGTGACGCCGAGCCGGAAAGATATTACAGTAAATCCGCCTAGCGCTGTTGTCGCACATTTTATTTTATTTTTTCTTCTAAGTACATAGTTTATGATCTCCTTCAGTGGAGTTTTGCATATTTTATTACTTTATTCTTCTTTTATGGACCCAGTGTCAAGTTATATAAATTTTCTAGTTAATATGGTCAGTTAGTCAATTCAGAGTCAGCTCTATTGGTATAATATTTTTTTTTTATATTATTCCACCATTATTACTCGTTAAACACTTAAAAATGCACCGATAAATAAAGATACGGGAGCCAAACTGTACTCTTCGGCTTCCCCCCAAAACCTAATAATGACATTGACATCTTAACTAATGTGACAACTAGTGATGTACAATATTTCACTAGGTATCGATTAATTAGTGATGTCCCTCACATCGACATATTTAGAAGTTCCTGTAATACTTGAAAACTTAATTTTAAAGTAATAAATAACATAATATAAATTTTTTCTTATTTCAATAACGTCTTTTCACTAATTTATTATATGTATCCTTTATGTTATTCACTGTGGCTCTTTTGTAGTGCATTTGTAACTTCCAGCTCCAGGTGAACCGTTCACAATTTTAAACAAATTATCGAAAAATTCAATAATATCTGCCGTATTAGCTATTCTGACTAATGGCTAATTGACAGCCTCGTTGGCTCAGATGGCAGTAACTCTGTTTTCTGTGCCCGATCTCGATCGATTTGATCGATTCTGGGTTCGATCCCCGGCCAGGTCAAACATTTGTGTGCATGAACATGTCTGTTTGATCTGTGTCTGGGTGTTATAAGCTTATATAAGTATGTACGTATATGAGTTTGGGTGGTGCGCGAGCTGCTTGCAGCTTTAGAGATATGCTTTCCATTGCTTTTGGTGGGTGAATACAAAAAAAAAAAAGTTTTTTTCGAATCAAAACCTCAAAATATCACCGTATACAAAAAATCATCCAAATCGGAGCGACTTTGTAAAAGGCCGCCATCTTGAATCCGCCATCTTGGATTATTTCCAATTTCAATTTGTAGTCATCACCGACCTCGTACATTTTTGTTCAAGAACCACCTTCCCATCTCTTTTACTCTAGGAGTTATAAGGAAGTGCATTTTGGCATCCGCCATATTGGATTTCAAAATATTACGTAAAATCGTCTCAGGGTTTTAAACATTTTCGTCTAAGGAACCATACCTCCAAGTCTTTTAGTTTCCGAGATCCGTAGACCAGTTCCAACTACAGAAAGTGCGCTGTTCGCTTCGCAACAAGGTGCTCGCGTGGTACACTCGCGGTACGCTTCGCAGCAAGCTGCTCGCGTACCAGCTCGTGCCACCCCCAGTACGACTACAGAGGGTGCGCTGTGCGCTTCGCAGCAAGCTGCTCGCGTGGGTACACTCGCGGTACGCTCGCAGCTTTGCTGCTCGCGTACCAGCTCGTGCCACTCCCAGTCCGACTACAGAGGGTGCGCCGTGCGCTTCGCAGCAAGCTGCTCGCGTGGTGGCACTCGCGGTACGCTCGTAGCTGCGCTGCTCGCGTACCAGCTCGTGGCCGCCATCATGGATCCAAAAAACTATTCCAAATTTGAAATCAGAACCCCCGAAAACCCCCGAATCCAAAATTTCATCCAAATCGAAGCAATCCAGTACTCGACCGCCATCTTGGATTTGAAAAAAAAAACCGGTCCCCCCCTCCCCATCATATTTCCAAAGAAACCGGTCACCCATCCCTTTTGCGGCGAGAGTGTCGAGCCTCGAATCGAAATTTTGTATGGCCGCCATTTTTTTTTTGTATGGGCGCCATCTTTTTTTTCGCGCCATCCATCCCATACCAGGGTCCCGAACAACGTTTGTTCTACGGCGTAACGGAAAATGTGCACCGTTTCGGCGGGCCGTCGAGCAGTTCCATCGGAACAGCCCCCCACACCCCCCCACGTATTTAATGGAGGGTACTCGTAAAGTCTATTATACGATGGCATTGAAAAATCTCACCCCCCCTCGACCCCCCGACCCGTAACCCCGATCATATGTGAGTGAATGAGTCAGTGGGGATCGAGCTATATATTACCAGGAACGCTCGCGCCTTCGGCGCGAGCTGGCACGAGCTGGTACGCGAGCAGCAAAGCTGCGAGCGTACCGCGAGTGTACCCACGCGAGCAGCTTGCTGCGAAGCGCACAGCGCACCCTCTGTAGTCGTACTGGGGGTAGCACGAGCTGGTACGCGAGCAGCAAAGCTGCGAGCGTACCGCTAGTGTACCCACGCGAGCAGCTTGCTGCGAAGCGCACAATGCACCCTCTGTAGTCGTACTGGGGGTGGCACGAGCTGGTACGCGAGCAGCAAAGCTGCGAGCGTACCGCGAGTGTACCACGCGAGCAGCTTGCTGCGAAGCGAACAGCGCACCTTCTGTAATTGGAACTGGTCTACGGATCTCGGAAACTAAAAGACTTGGAGGTATGGTTCCTTAGACGTTAATGTTTAAAACCCTGGGACGATTTTACGTAATATTTTTAAATCCAATATGGCGGATGCCAAAATGCACTTCCTTATAGAGATGGGAAGGTGGTTCTTGAACAAAAATGTACGAGGTCGGTGATGACTACAAATTGAAATTGGAAATAATCCAAGTTGGCGGATTCAAGATGGCGGCCTTTTACAAAGTCGCTCCGATTTGAATGATTTTTTGTATACGGTGATATTTTGAGGTTTTGATTCCAAAAAAAACTAATTTTTTTGGTATTCACCCACCAAAAGTAAAGGAAAGCACATCTCGCGAGCTGCTCGCAGCTCGCGCACCACCCAAACTCTAGTAAAGTCTATTATACGATGGCATTGAAAAATCTCACCCCCCCTCGACCCCCCGACCCGTAACCCCAATCATATGTGAGTGAATGAGTCAGTGGGGATCGAGCTATATATTACCAGGCACGCTCGCCTGCCTGAATAACACCTGGAATATCAGTCATTTGGTTACCATAGTACAGGCTTCTAGCCTAGTTTGGGACCAGATGACCGTGTGTGGAAGTTGTCCCATATTATTATTATTATTATGTCGCTCGAAAACACGGGATATACCCGGTCTTTTGAAAGGCGTGCACGGAGACCATTTTTTTTTAAGTCCAACGTGCAGAGGCCCCTTTGAGCTTTTAATCTAAAGGTAATGTATAGCATCTATCGGGGTCTATCTCTGAAACCATCTACAGTTTTTTTTTTAAGATGAGCTCAAAGACAGCCTCCGCTAGGTACAAAGACTATTGTGAATGGATGGAAACTACTTGATTTGGCTATAGGTGTGATTTCTAGATGGATGGTAACCGGTCTATTTATTATTTATTATTAGTCTATTATTATTATTATTCTGTCATTGACTGTATCTTCATTGTTGCTATTTCGCATAATATCTGAAATGATAAAGATTTTTAATAATGTGCTAGGTTTTTTGCAGTGTCTGCAAGTGGTTCTCACTCGGAACCGACACAGTGCACAGTCATAGAAGTAAGTTTGAGTCCGAACCACAGAGTACATTATTGGTCCGAACCTCACGCATTTTCTTACTACCAATGGCTATCGAAAGGCATGTCTATTAGTAAATAAGTAGATACCTATAACTCCCAAATTTTGAACAATTTTTAATTCTTATAAATATGTCACCCGGCACTCGTATTACCTTACACTGCTTACACCTAAAAGATAATTAATTATGATAATTATAAATATAGTTTCATAGACAAATTAAAAAGATTACATCCCTAACGTCGTCAGAAGGAATAAGAGATACGCGATAGAAAAAGAGGCAGCTTGAACGATAATTAGTTGGGCGCCGTGCGACCTGAATTGCACTTTATTGCGTCGGCGCTAGAGTCGATATTTATTTGAATGATTTTGAGGAGTGTCCTTCTTTCCCTTTGTATTCTGTGACAAGACACAGATCTAAATATTTAACACAAACAAGACGTGCGGAGCCAGGCTCCATGGTGGAGTCGTTCTTTTTAATCTGTGGTGGAGTCAAAAGAAAAAAAAATCAGCTGATACATGGTGGAAATGCATTTTTAGTGAAATTTTCTGTTTTTTTCTGAAAACCTATGTATTATTCTTGTTATTGTCCTTCATTTAATAGTTTAGATTATCCATTAATTATTAATAAGTGCTAACTACAGTGCAACGGTCTCTTCACATCACATCCTCTAAATTCTAAATGCATTAGTGAAAAAAAAGGCAAAATGGGTGGGTTGTTTGGTAAACACAAGAAACCAGTCAGTAGGGTTACGGAGCAAGATAAAGCAGTGCTGCAGTTAAAACAGCAAAGAGACAAACTCAAACAGTATCAAAAGAGAATAGAATTAAATCTTGAGAGAGATCGACAATTAGCCAAAAAACTCCTAGGAGAAGGCAAACGTGAACGAGCAAAGTTGCTATTGAAAAAGAAAAAGTATCAAGAAAATCTACTTCAAAATACTGATACGCAATTAGAAAAGCTAGAACAACTTACTCACGACCTAGAATTCACCCAAATTCAAGTACAGGTTAGTTCACAAACATTTATTATTCATCTGAATTTTGTAATACAATGTTGACAAAGTACCTACGGAGCCTACCTACATTAAATTAAATGATGTAAACTGCACTGAACACTGATAACGTAGGTATTAAAATAATTGATTATCAGTTTCATATTTTTCCTGGTTGCAATCTATTTGGTATGTAGCAACAGTTATTAGGTCATGTCGAAGGTCCAGGCAACTCTGCACATTATAGGTTCACATGAAAACTTATTTGCGGGAATTTTCTGTTTGAATATGAATTCTAGATATTATATAATTTTTATATAATGCTTTCTATCTGTGGGTGTCATGAGAGATGAAGAAGGGTTATGAAATCCAGAGGATAGGCAGCAGCATCCTCTGCATGAAAACAATCAAACTGCACTCGCCAACCTGCCTGCTAAGTGTGGCGAGTATTGGCACCCCCTTATGGGGAGGCCTATCAGCAGTGGACTTCTTATGGCTGATATGATAATGGTAAAAAACTACTATCTTGTGAATATTCAGCCAAAAAAGGCCATGCTCCCCTTTCTCCATTTCTTTGTCTGCTTTGATGTGTTAAGAATTGTCATGCTATTTTGCAGTCTGCCACAACATAAATAATATTTTTTAATATTTATAATTATAAAAAAATATTTTACCTCTTTCAGGTTTTGGACGGTCTAAAGGTTGGCAATGAGGCACTGAAGAAGGTCCATGATGTACTGAACATAGATGAAATTGAAAAGATACTGGATGAGACTAAAGAAGGAATAGAAAAACAGAAAGAGATTGATGAGCTCATATCTGGCCAGTTAACACAGGAAGATGATGATGAAGTTGAAGCAGAGCTTGAAGCCATGCTTGGCGTGAAGCAAGAATTGCCTGAAGTGCCCGGTGATGAGTTGCCAGAAGTGCCAGATGATGAATTGCCAGAAGTTGAAGACAAGGTGCCAGTCAAACCTCAAAGGGTTAAGACCCCTAAAATAGCTCTTGAAGCATAAGTTGAAATGATGTTGTACCTATTGTAAATAAGATTACTACTTTAATATATTTTGTAATCTGCATACCTCTGTTCATCTTTTGATTTTTATTTCAAGTTTTACCAAAATCTAGGATTTGAGCAAGAGTTTGATGGTTATTTTTTTCAAGGAATGTGTACCAGTGCAGAAATGATGCCTAGAAAGCATTTGACTGTCCTGCCGTAATTTGTCCGATTTTGTCACGTTTTCTTAACATTTAAAAACAAGAAGCAGGGCGGGTGTTTTGTGTTGCAGCTACACAAAACTTACAATGACATAAAAATCTTAGTTTTTTTCTGAAAGCTCAGATACACAGACTGCATAAGTTAGTGATAGACTTGCATTTCTTAGTAATGTACCATTCGCACGGTATATATACAGGGAAAAGCTTGTTGTCCAAACGCATTTCCATGTAATGTTACGTTCTTGTGAATGCTCGATACTATCCGGTCGCAGAAATGCTCAGTAAGTGAGCTAAACATCGAACGACCTGTTCATCCGAAGGGGTAGGCAAGAGGTGTACCCAGGGCTCTGTCCCATAGTAGGCACACCCACATTTCGCCATTATGTTATGGGACCGTGGCTATAGACTTTGAGATCGAACCCGGGACCTCATGATCGGCAGCCGAGCTTGAGTCCACTATGACACCGAGACGTAATGTTCGGTTCGATAAAATAAAACTGCGAATAGCTGCTCTAATACAGCAATCAGCACCTATACGTAACTGCAGTCGTTGACACGCATTTTCATCTTATCGTGACTGTTTAATTGACGGGACATTAAACTGCGCTAGTCAACACGTCTGCACGTCTATTGCGTTCTTTGTGGCGTTGTAAAGGTCCTCCTCAGTGAAGATTGTCGGGCACAGGGGACATTCGAGCAGATGGGCCAAGGTTTAGCAAAAAACCTCATAGTCATTATTTTAGGGCCTACGCTGCATTGAGCGTGATCATGACGCGTAGTTGATTTAGGAAAATTCAAGAGCATCGCTAGCTGTCACAAATCGCGTGCTCTTGTATTTAGATCAAGGCGCGGCGCGCGACCACGCATCCTGATCACGCACAAGGCAACGTAGGCCAACGTCTCCTGGTCGGATACGTCCATACGGTCCTATAGCACACAGAGCTTCTGGCCCTGACATGGTCTCCTAAATAGCATGTTTGCATAATTCTAATACCCACAAGCAGAAGAATAACCCTATTAAATAATTATAACAACAGATTGTCTTTAATTATTTAATCTCATCCATATCAAATAAATGAACATAAGTTAATAAACATTTTAGTAAACTATTGTTCCTAAAGGTTTTAATTTCCTATAAAATATATAATATAGGCGTGGCACCATTGATGATAAGTTATCATTTGGCTCTGATCCATATTATTATATTTAGTTATCTCAATGATTCATCGCATTTTAAAGTTCTATACACACCGATTCAAAATCGTTTCTCCACCAGTTGAAATAAAGCATGTTACATACAATGAAGATGATATAATTTATCTTATGATAAAATATCGCTCAACATAAGTTTCGTATGAAATATCACAAATGGGTAATAATATTATATTTTATTTTCATATTACAATATCTTAAGATATCGCGCGATATGGAAATCTATGTTAAAATGCGAAATATATCATTTTAAGATACGAAATCCAATGTAAGAATGTTCGATTATGTATATATTATTATCATAACTTTTCCGTGTGTAATAGCTTAAGATACTATATATTCAGGCATGTTAGGGCTCACGTACACGAGCGATAACGACAGATGCAAGGCCGTAGTCGAATCGGCAGCTACAGTTACCTCTGACATTGGCAACGTAACGCTCGTGTGTATACACTCTAAAATGTTAGTAATTATAGCATCTTCAGTGTATGTAACGCACTTTACATTTATAAATAAATGATATTAGTCTTATGATTGCTAATTACAGCTATGCAGCTAAAAATACTATGTACACATTGAATACAAGACTACATGTGAGACTATATAATGGTAAATAAGCATTACATAAAGTAAAAAACACACTGGAGTGATTATAACACCACTCTCTAACATTTCGGATAGCTATATCTTTATGAAAATAACTATTAATGTTCATAACCATACATAAATAACGCGTTTTAGCCACATACTGCTATCTGGTACGTGTAAGCCTGACATAAGTGATAAATTAAACAAATAAAAAATTGAGTGATCAATTCATGCCTCGCTTTGTCAAATATAACTTGATCAATGACAGCTGAACAAAAAACTATTTTTTGGCCATATTTCCGTAAATTAAGTTCTAAGAGGGTTATTTATTAATCGAATATTAAATTACCCAAGATACTATTTATGTACCTAATTTAGGGAAATATGACCAAAAAATAGATTTTTGTTCAGCTGTCATTGATGAAGCTAAATTAGACAAGGTATAATGCAAAGATTTGAAGTGTTACACTCTAGCGATTTGTGGTATATGTATCAAACATCTATTAACTCAATCACAGATAGATCCTATTGAGGTCTTATCACCACTTTTAAGTGACATGCCTTATGACATCGTTCCTTATTCATGATACCACAATAATTAGGTAAATCACCTTTGTGCTATGTACATGCATTGTGCTGACTCTATCCAATTTAAATAATATAATAATGGGGATTGCAAGAGCATGAGATATCGTTTTCATGTTAATCTCACAAATGGTCCCTGTTTTTATAATATTTAAAATAAACATGATACAAACGATGATTAAAATCATAGTCGCACAATATTTATAATTATGGGAAAATAAATTTCATTTTACATAAGATTTAAAGTACAGCTATAATATTATGATTATTTTTTGTCAAATAAACCCAAAACGGAATGTACAAATATAATAATTTTAGGTACATTGATTAAAAATTATTTCTTTATAAAGAGAGTGAAACAGATAAATTAATAGAAGACTGATAAAATTAAACAATAAAAAAGTGTGCAATACACAATCACTAAAATAATATTAAGAGATAAAGATATATATGGCTTTCTTATACTAAAACTACTATTTCTGGCTGCCAATAGCTATTAAGTATATTTTAGTTCACATAAAATTATCAAATATAAAAAGTAAAAAATTACTCAGTGTACACAAGCTCGAAAAAATACTGATCAGAACCAACATTTAATGAAAGTAACAATGCTAATAAAATCACTGTTAAAAATAATAAACACTATGACTTCTACGAATGAAATTGGTAATTAATATCAACTTAACTATTAATATCAACATTTATCTCTATCTTGATAATATTTACAAAAATACCGCATTCTTTGTCATAGAAATTCTACTGGAAGTTTGCAATTTGTATGTATATCAACTTTATCTAAGGTTGGAAGGGCTGGCATTTTTTATTTATATACATTGGTATTTTTATTATACAAACGGCAGAATTATGTCACAATTTATATTGAAGTGGTGCCTAGAAAGTAAGCATGAAGAAAGCTATAGCTTCAAGTGTAAACATATATAGAAGCTAGCATGTAAGATTGAGAGCCTTATACTTCGCAGGGACATCATGGTGGTGCATTAAAATTTAGTCGCCGAGACTACAGCCCATCAAATCTAAGAATTCCTTGTTTGAAGGATTTGTAGTTATATTTAGTGAGTGATCAATAATTGTACAAGTTGTAATAAAATTAATAATTTTTATTTGAGGTAATTGAAATTGTGTGAGTTATGCATAGTTATTTCTTCTCCCTCAAAACTTAAAAAGATCATATGTCAAACAGCAATCTTAAATTTGATGAGCTATAATTGCACTTACATGGTATGAAACAAAGTAGCTTGCTGCTGTCTGTACGCTTAGATCTTTTCAACTATGCGTAGCAAAACATGCAAAACAAGGGTGGATCGCTCGTGTGATTTGTATTTTATTCCACACTAAAATGACTTAACCAATTGGACTGACATTTCGTATCAAGATAGTCCAGACCTTAGAATATTACACAATACTTAAAGGGTGAAACTGTAGGGCACAGATAGTAAAAAATATATTATTTAGAGCTAACATGTAAGCCATGACCCGGTAACATAACCTCTATATATGCCAGTGATGTGAGTAGGTATATAACTTAGTTTGTTCTTACTAAACCTCATTAAAATCATTCCACAACTTTAATAGCCTAAACATTTCACAACACCAATATAATTGAATAATATCTGTACACTTTAAAATGTTGCACCTATTAAGCATTTTGTACAAAACATCAGAAATGCAGTAAATACTAAATATTCACGTGCCGTAACATCAATTTTATTGAAGCCCATTTTAATTAAAATTTAAAACATGATTTTGTAGATAAAAAAAAGCAATCAATGTGCATGCAACTTTTAAGCCATAACACAAATTATAGGTGAATTTAATGTTTTAAGTAATTTCTCGAATTTTTACAAATTGTCTAGTAGACCTCGACATACACTATTTCACACATGATTAAGATAATCTGTAGGCCTGTACACTAGGTTCCATAGGATAGGGTAGGATTTTACTGCAGTCTATTTGCACGAAATCTGCACTGCACTGCACTCTCGAAAGCACCGGTACAGATCACGTCACGGTTTATTAGCGCTGACCTTGAATGCGCAGAAATCGATTTTTAGATCTGTTTGGTAACATGAATGAGGTGCGACGGGAGAGGCGCGCGGCGCCGGCGCTGCATTGGTCGCCTTGTCGTCTTCACCCCGTCTTTTTACATCTCACGAAAAGACGTGTTATTCTGAGTCTATTACTCTCTCGGAATAAAGTACCACATAATTTGATGTGTCCTTTTTTCATGTCATCTTTTTTCATACTTTTATACTACTAACTTGACAAATTAGGTAGATGCTAAAAAAACTCTCTTAATAATTATATGCGCGACTGTACACTTGCGCAAAGCACCCCTCCACTTTTGCCTAGCGCTATTAAACCGTGACGCGACCTGTACTGTAAGCCCTTCACTTTTCACAAGTCATTACAGCCCATCAAACCTAAGAAGTACCATTTGATATTTCATCTTTTCAGGTAATAGGCGTAACTCACACAATTTCAATAACCTTCACACTAAAACCATTAAATTATGATTTTTATCACAAGCTGTACAATTCTTTATCACTAAATTTATAAACAAATCTTTCAAACATGGCAAAATAAGAAATGTCTAACAGTACTTCTTAGATTTGATGGGCTGTAGTTGGTATTATTAGGCCTCTGTAGACTTTCACTTCACAATCCGATCCACTACATTTACAAAGCATTGGCAATTTCCAAGGACATCTTTTTTATTTTCCCACATCACAGTGCAATAAATCATGTTGTTCACCTTTTAGTTCACTAGGGGTCAGGTCAAGTCAGATCAAGTCAGCCAAGTTTGCATTGTTCCGTGATGATTTGTCCATGCTAGTAACACTGATTCCACTACATTTACAAAGCCTCGACGATTTCTTAGGACATCACTTTTATTTTTCCACATTACAGCACAATAAACCATGCTAGGTCACCATTTATTTCACAAGGGGTCAGGTCATCTATTTCACTACATTTTATTCTTTCACATCACAGTGCAGCTAATCACGCTAGGTCACATTGTATTTCACTAGGGGCCATGTCAGGTCAGCTGAGTTCATATTGTTCTGTGATGGTTTGTTCATGCTAGTAGGTGACACTGACTGGATGGTGGCCGATGGCGGTGCCGGCGTGGTGCTGTGACGTCACCGTGTGGGTGAACGTTGCTGATGATGATAATCCGGCGCCACTTGATGTGGGAACTGCTCGGACCTGCTGAGGAAAATAATACGCTAGAAAAATATACAAGGGATAGATTATATACTTAAGATAGCACTTTATTGATACACCACAAACAATAAATCTTAAAATTAAACAAAACAGTATGACAAAGAGGGATTTTGAAGTTGTGGCTTTTTTATCGCTAGTTACCGTTAACCAACCATAACTGGACTAGATGGAAATCTATGTGGGAGGCCTATGTTTTGCAGTGGAAGTCCTATGGCTGAGATAAGGAACTATTGATCAAACTGAGTGTACAGTTCGTGCACGAGCTCCGTGATTTTGTTCATATTTTCTAATTATAGGGGGTCATCAAGTTTATTCTTGATAAACTTTGATAAAGTTTATTTACTTATAATTTTATTTTAGTATAATATTAAATTGGCTATATAAATATGCTGCATTATAGAAGTTTTAAATGATGATGGAGTTCCAAAAAGGAACGCCAAATTCAATCGAGAAGATTTAAAAGATAATAGCACAAGGGCGATGCCATAGAACTCGTGCGCGGACTATAGTTCTCTTCAGTTGTAAAATAACGGGTCACAGAACCAATGTAACACTGCAGTAAGTTAATTTCCTACACAAAAATTAAGCTTTCTCAACAAGAGAAGTTCTTAAGAATTTTTATGTATGCTAATCTATGACAAAATTAAACTTACTTGATTGGCTATCTGCATCACAGTGGTAGGATTAGGCGACGTTTGCGGAACTATGCTGTTCTCAGTTGGTCCAACTTCTTCAATTCTGTAATGAAAAAACAGCCAAACATAAGATTATTTTTAGAAAAAAATTTCTTAAACCAAAACCCAACCGTAAAGGCTCAATCCAACTAAATAGTATTACAATTGTTATTGATTCAGCTTTGGACATAATCTTTAAATATTGCAAAAATATGTTACGCAAGAAGAGTCACCAGGGTTTCGACTTTTCCCCAGTTGGGCCATAGATACATTTTTTTCCCGAACGGACCAATTAGTTGTGTAGAAGGGAAACAGTAGTACCCACGGCACAACCAGTTGAGCATATTAGTTGTGCCTTGGGTCCGGAAGGTAAATAATGTAACGTACTTAGGTTTGTCCAACGCGAGGGGATCGTGTTCAATCTTCACACATTTGGGTGTACATTCAGCCGCTTCGGCGTCAGTTCTCGGCGCGGCCGCCGGAGCCTCGCCTGCCTCCGGGTGCGTGCGACGGTGCGATATTAGATGCCCTGCAGATATACAAACATGATACTGCAGTTTATAGGGTCCCGTAAAAAAAAATAGTCGACTCCTGCAGATAAGAGACTCGAGATAAAATAAATGTATTACAGAGGAGACATGCCAGTTAGACAAAATGGCCAGTGGAGTAGCGGTATTCATTTTTTTCTCTTTAATTAATTTATTTTTTAATATCCTTGACTGGGAAAAAAACTCACTAAACAATACAAAGTTGTGTCACTTATGCCCCACAGTTTCAGCCGTGTAGTCTTTGTTCGAAATATCTGGGTAAAAGTATCATATGTGTTATTCTGGGGTCTAAGCTATCCACAGTTCAGTAGTTTTGGCGAGAAAAAGACACACATCCATCCATCCTCACAAACTTTCACACAATTTATATAACATCCTATATAAAGAGGTGAAGTTATAAGTAGGTTTATTTACCCATCAAACTTATAAATAAATCAGACTTAAAGAAAATATTTTTCCCATTCCTTTCCTTTCATCATCCAGCCGTTGGAAGTCCACTGCTGAACATAGGCCTCCCCCATAAGGAGGGTTGTTGCCAATACTCGCCACGCTTGGCAGGCGGGTTGGCGAGCGCAGTTTGATAGTTTACACAGAGGACGCTGCTGCCCGTCCTCTGGATCTCATAACCCTTAGCCGGCTCTTACGGCAACCACGGGTAGAGAGGGTGAGGTACTATTCTAAGGCCGGTAACCTCACAGTTCCTTTCCTTTGTTGAATTGAAATAAAATATAAGAACAATATGCAGATACCACTTAAAATAATTCTTATTGCCTTACTTATGGTATAGGTATACCTTTGCACATGAAGTCCTTAGAGCATACATCACACCGAAACGGTTTCGCACCAGATCCGGACTTCTGATGCGAACGCTCATGGAACATTAGATTCCCCTTGAGTGGGAATGACTTGCCGCACTCCCCGCAACTGTACGGCCTTTCGCCACATGTGTGGGATCTAAAACAAAAGTTATATATTATGTATGTTTCGTGGCCCGATTGCAAAATTGACAACAGAATGAAACTTTCGATCATTTCATGAAATTTATCAGTGTGTATTTATCATGGGTAAGAATTTATTTTGGTAAGATCAATGGTAAAAAATCAGATTCTATCGGGCTAGGTAAATTGGGCACAGTTGTTTTTGGCGCTTTGCCGGTCAATGCCGCGGCACGCTCGCTTCGTTCGCTCGGCCCGCGCGCTGTTTTAAAAAGTCAAATCATAACCTAACCTACAGATATCGTGATACATGGTGGACCAATTCTCACGATATAGCCAATCTTTCATGACATCGTGAAATGGTTACGATTAACGATTTAGTCAAATTTAGTTGTGAATATCATGAAATACAACCATGCCATGAAATGATTGAAATTTCATGATGTGGTCAATTATACAATCGGGCCACGACATACACATAATAAAATAACATCGTGCCTTTTTACCGAAAGGGTAGGCAGAGGTGTGTCCAAGACTCAGTCCCATAGTAGGTACCAGTCACAACTGATCGAATCAAATCAAAATTCGACTGGTTTATAATAGTTAGATAATTTTGAAGCATGAGTGTATAATAGTTTCTTTTGCTGTGAATTGTGTTGACATGAATTCCAAAATCTGTTGGTGTTTACATTTCATCACACGTGACTGTACACCCACACTTCGCCACTAATGTTTTTTAAGTCCCATTTAATATAGAGGGCGAAACTATTGTCGTCTACCGGGCAAAGTTCCAGACTCCAGGCTATCATTGAGAAAAATCTTAGTGGAATAAACCAACACACACTTTTTGCCTGAACTGGGAATATAGCTTGAGGAAATGTATACTTAGTACATTAGCCAATATTGTTTTCATAACATAACATACAATATCGCCTTTTTCCCGAAGGGGTCGGCAGAGCTGTACCCAGAACTCAGTCCCATAGTAGGCACACCCACATTTCGCCACTATGTTATTGGTCTCATGTAATAGGGGGCGAATCTATTGTCATCTACCAGGCACAGATCCAGACTCCAAACAGAAAAATCCAATATTTAACACTGACCTGGCAATCAAGCTGTTTGTTTTCATAGAAATACAACCTTAATACATCCTTTGCAGTGGGTGTGCCTAAAACGCAGTCGATACATTATACGTACAGGTAAGTGCTCTCACACATAATATGAGGCCAAGGATTGTCGACGCTTCTGATAATTTTATATTATCGCCTTTGCGTAGTAGAACCATTGCAAGATAGCAACTTTTTGAAATAGTTCCCCATTATTAAAGGTTAAGAACCACTGATCTAAAGACTGATTTACCTCATATGATTAACAAGATGCTCTTTCCTCGTAAAAGGCTTCGAGCAGACTTTGCATGTGTGTGTAGCGTCGCCCGTGTGTTGCTTCAAATGGTTCGTTAAATGTTCTTTACGCGTGAACGTCTTCTGGCAGAAATCACAACGGTGAGGCGATTCTCCTGTATGGATTCTGTGAAGAAAGATTTGGAATACTTATTATATATTTGGAATGCTATTTTGGGAACTTAAGCTAATTTATAATGTAATGGTTGTGCCGTCTAATGAACTACATTCTACGTGCATCCAATTAAATACTATAAAAAGTAAAATAAACATGTCCCGTCCAAGACAATAAAGCCATTCAATGTACACTTTACGGTCATAATACATACAAACACTTATATCTATTTCTGCATTATTCGTATCTATTCAACTATTGAAATAGGGAGTAAAACATGCGAACGACAAACGTGGGAACGCGACCGTAAAATTTTCAAATAAGTAGATATCAAAAGCAATGGCCACGCCTAGAAAATGAACACACATCTATTTATATTTAATTCGTTTGTCTTACATCTAAGGCCGGCCATACACGGACTGCTTGAAGCAGCCAGTATCGATTAAGGCCGGCCTAACGCGTTCTCCTAGGTCAACGACAAACGCGACATGATGTAAAAAGTCAAATGGTATATTGAAACACATAAAAAGATTTGCCATTGTGGAGATTTCTTTAGGATTTTAAGAAGAACTACATATCGCATCATTAATCCGTTGCGTAGTTTAGCTAACTTTAGTTTACGGACATGCTTCAGGCCGGAGGGGCTTAGCTCGGGTAGCTGTGCATTGGCATACACAACTTAGCTTCGCTTATTTTAGTTGGCTCACATACTGTTTGCACAGTTTGCAGTCTGCACAGATCTATGTAAAACTGCGGCAGCTTTGCGAGCTAAACTTAGCTATTGGTCTGCAACCCACATTATATCGCGCTTGTCGTTCACCTATAATATAATAAAGCCGAGCCTTACCTGACATGATTAGTAAGGTGTTCTTTCCTGGAGAAGGTCTTAGTGCAGAATGGACATTTATGCGGCGTCTCGCCAGTATGCAGGTTCACGTGATTCGTGAGGTGCTCCTTGCGAGAGAACGACTTCGAACAGAACGTGCACTTGAACGGAGTTTCCCCGGTGTGTTGCCTGTTGTTGAGTTATACCATTACCCTCCCGTTCCAACTTGTCGGATGTCGGGCCCGACCAAATATTGGATGTTCTAGTGGCTGAACATTTTATATCAAGCTGTTATAGCTTGACAGAAAAGACTAGAGAATAATGAGGTCACCACTGAATTTTTCAACAATAAAAACAATTAAATCAACACTTACACTTAAAATTCGTTTGTACTCTTTTCTGTCGAGCTATAACATACTGTACCGTCCAAAAAATTCCATAAACAGAACCATCTATTTTGCCCATAAGCCTGATATCTTTCAGGATGGAACGGGGGGTTAGACGCTTCTTTTTGTGTTTTTTTATTATAGTGAGTGACAAGACGAGCAAATCAGGTACTTGATGGTAAGCATCATGATTGCCCATATCAGACACAGTGCCACCCAGTGTTATAAAATTCAAAATTCTGCGCGGCACGTCACTGCGCCTGTCAGTCACCCTGAGATACTAGTTGTTGAAACTCGTCATGCCCAGTAATTTCGCTGGTATCATTGCCCTTCAGACTTCAGCTTGGCGGATGAATAACTATTAAGATTATTACAAAACCAACACAATGTTAAAATTAACATAGATCTTGTTCAACAACACTTTTAACAACATACGTACCGCACATGGTTGACGAGATGCTCCTTCCTAGTAAAGGTCTTGTTACAGTACGAGCAGGCGTGCGGCGTGACGCCGGTGTGTTGACGCAGATGATTGTTCAAGTGTTCCTTGCGCGAGAACGCCCGCGGGCAGTATGTGCACTTGTGTGGCGTTTCACCCGTGTGTTGTCTGCAACACAGTACATTCCGATTTGTGTTATCTTTTATTTTGAGTGAGGTTAACTCTGCTCCGTTTTGAACTCGGTGTGTCTCTTTGGGAGATCGTTTGGGAATGCCGAACCAATTGTTTTTTAATACCAATAATAAAGATGACTAAGGGTTACTAAGAGAGATTGCAATGCTGCGCGAATTGCAATCTGCCTTAATAACCTTTAGGCGCTCTGCATACAGGGCAACTTTAGTTGAAGAAACCATAAATGTATTTGAGAAACTATAATCTTTTTGAAAGTTTTTATAACGATAAAGTTGCCAGTTGTAGCAATTAAAATTCCCAGTTTACTCAAACTTACCCTGTATGCTGAGCGCTTTACAGTCACGAGTTGCGATTTGCAATAAATAAGAACATTAGGTAGGTATTAACCGGCGCGGGTATTACAAATTTTGCGATTACACAGCGTAATTTACTCAATTACTGCTGTCAAACGTATTTTTATTTGTATTATATATAATACGTGTTACCAAAAATTACATTCGACAGCAGTTGCAATTTGCTGCTGTCGCATTGCTATCGCAACGTTAATATTTCTGTGGAATTGACAATTCATGGCACTGCAAGGCCACCGTCCATATGCTTCAGAACATGGACACTAGCACTCTCGCCCACATTAATTTAGATTACAGAATTTACAGACAATTTATAATATTAGTTTTTTTACCAGTCTTCTCCTACGATCTGACAATCTTGCATTTTATTTCATTGTAACAATATTCATTTAATAAATATTCATTGTTAATGTTATGGTAAATATATTATATACACGGCAATAAGTTAAAGGGCGTAGAAATGAGCCCAAATCGGAATGCACGATGCTGTGCTACTGAGAGAAACCTCACACAAATGCCGACTTTATTCTAGTAGTAAAAATTTACTATTTACCGTTTATTACTACATCCGAAAAAAAAATAAAAAAAATGACATCTATTTCGGTGCGAAACAGTTAGTACGGAATGGATGGAAATGTGCCTAATTACGAATGATGTTAATAAACATGTTCATGCAGAATTCTACTACGATCATGCAACAAAATCTATAAAAACGGTCAATTTTATGGCATGGCTTGTAGCACAGCATTGTATTTATTTAAAAAACTAATGTTATTATGTTTCTATTGTCAATTCTAATGATGCTATTTCGATAGTTTGCTTTAGGTTGAGTTCTAGGCATTCATAATGTGTATGTCTTGGTCAGAGAAGTTTAGTTTAACATTACTTCACTATCACAATAACGCGATTGCCTTTCCCAATTAGAGTATTTTCTTTGTGTTCTTATCTTTCGCTTTGGTATAATTTACCGTTATTACTGATGAAGTAAAATCATCACAGATATTATAAAAAAAACAATCATTCACGAATCGGTTTATAAACCATCTCAGCTCATAAAGAATATTTAAAAGACATAATATTTTCTCAATAACTATCTCAATAACTGCCTGGATGGCAATAGGCTCGCCCCCTATTACATGGGACCAATAACATACTGGCGAAATGTGGGTGTATCTACTATGGGACTGAGTCCTGAGTACACCTCTGCCTACCCCTTCGGGAAAAAGGCGTGAATGTATGTTTATGTATGTATGTATAATATTTTCACACAAATTTTATTTTTTTAAATCATATAAATTATTTTGTATATCACCTGTTGTAAGTTTGTTTCTTCAGAACAGTAGGCTCAGAGTATAAAAGATAAGAATCTGTTTAAAAATCGGACCTTACAACAAAAAAGATATTTTTATTTACTTAGCAATCAACAAATTAGTTACTAGATCATCCTAAATCTCATCCCAAAGCAAACCGACCAACATCCCAACACTCACCTAACATGATTGGTCAAATGTTCCTTCCTAGTGAAAGACTTGGCGCAGTAAGTGCACCGATGCGGAGATTCTCCCGTGTGTTGTCGCACATGGTTCGTGAGGTGCTCCTTGCGAGTGAACGACTTCGTGCAGAACGAACATTTGTGGGGCGATTCTCCTGTGTGCTGCCGGACGTGGTTCACTGTGGGAATATAATGGCATTACTTACGTGATAAATCGAATGCAAATATAATTCTAAACCGTTTGAAATAGATACTAATATGTTAAGAAAAATATGCTGAATAATTAGTCTAAAGGGGTTTCTTTTTGAAATGCCCTTATATAATTTTATTGAAAACATGAAAATATCCGAGGTTTCTTACATAAACTCTCACCATTTTGATTAAACCAAACGCATTGAAAAACAAAATATACTAATTCTAGAATTTTTCAGCATATTTTTCACATTTATTTTTTTTGTATGGTTCAGAATTCTTTCTATTTCAAATACTACATTTTTTATACTAATAGCGGAATATGTTTGAGCAATATATTTGGCTATGTATTTCCCTGGTTCCCAAATCAAGAGTTCTCAGACATAAGCAGACACCATTCCTGCGCCTTTGCTGTCTTTCTATTTTAGCCTTCTTTGAGCTGTTGACTTCAGCGAACTAATCTAACCCTAAAAGCCAGGGCGTATTTTATCAACGCTGACGACGTTAATTCATGACCACGCGTTCACATATTCACAGCGTGACACAGAATGAATTGCATTTGAATCGCGTAATACGACTACATTTGTAGACACCGATAAAATACGCCGTGGGCAAAGGGCAGAGACTAATAATAAATATAAGTTGGCGCATACATAAACATTACACTTGCTTAGCAACCCGCCTGCCAAACGTGGCGAGAATTGGCTAACCCACCCTTACAGAGGAGGCCTTTGTGCTGCTGCACAACTTCCTACAGCTGAGATTATGAGATACAGTCACGCCTTGATCCCGTGGAGCTAGGCAGAGACTATTTCTCTCCGCACTTGCTACGATTCTGATTGCTACGACTTTCGTTTCATCCACTTTCATCACATTTTTCATACTCGTCGGTTGCAGGTGCTTTTGACCAAAGAGTAAGTGTAAATAAAACCTATTACCGAGATGGTCCTTCCTAGTGAAAGCTTTAGGGCAGTATCCACATTGGAAGGGCGTCTCCCCTGTGTGTTGCCGCACATGGTTGACCAAATGTTCCCGTCGAGTGAACGACTTGGAACAGAAGTTGCAACGATGTGGAGACTCGCCCGTGTGTTGTCGAACATGGTTTAACAGGTGCTCTTTGCGTGTGAACGTTTTCGAACAGAAGTCGCAACGGTGGGGCGTTTCACCTGTAATATAAAGTTTCGTTTTAAAACTTTGTTTTTTATTTTACGCATTTGATAAGATTCAATGGATTTTCAATGGAAATTCAAGCCTGTTACCGTTTCATGCTGTAGGTTTAGCACACATTTCTTTGACTAACGCTATAGCTTCGATATTGATTTCGAACGACTTTCTTCTTCTTATTCGTTTCGTTCTTGACAGAACGGTCGTGGTCGTCATGTTGAGCCTGTGGCTTGGGCAGATATCGTTCGCCTCACAATATATCGCCATTTATCGCCAATATATCGCGAACGACTTTACTGTACAATTTATTGTGTCTGTTATGATATTTTTCTGTATGTTGTACACCAAATGATTGCATATACAACTGGCGTTCTTATCGCTAATTAGCGATTTCTCGTAACGTATGGAATATATCGACTAAACAAATTCGATACAAAAGAGTTCGTCGAGACAAGTGTGAAGTTCAGATATTAAGGTTCTAGAGTGTACTAACCAGTATGCCACAAAATGTGATTACTGTAGTGCTCCTTTCTAGTGAAAGACTTCCCACACATTTCGCATCTAAATGGGGTGTCATTCGTATGCGATCTCATATGATTATTCAAGTGCTCCTTTCTAGTGTACTTCTTGCCACATACTAGGCATTGGTGTGGCGTTTCACCTAATAGGGAGAGCAGACAATATCAATTAACATTTCAATGATGCAACTATGTCATTCGAAACATTTAGTTTGTCTTCGCTTCATTTCAATTAGTTTCATTTTAATAGTTGAATCATCAAACTGTTTTTTGATTTTCTGCACTCATGTCAACTGGTACAGGCTTGAATTTATTTACAAACTAAAAATTCCGAAATAATAATACAAGACAGTGAATACAAAATAACGGTTTCGTTGAGTAACGCGTTATTTAATATTTGAATAAAAGAAGTTTTTAAATACTAGGTCACACGCGCGACTCGCCCTCGCTTCGCTCCGGGTATCTACTAAAGTTTGTGAGGTGGATGGATGGATGTTTGTGTCTCTTTCACACCAAAACCAATAAACCGATTGGGCTGCAATTTTGTATATAGGTAGCTTAGACCCTGGAATAACACATAGGGTACTTTGTATCCCGATATTCCCACGGGAACGAAGACTACGCGGGTGAAACCGCGGGCCACAGCTAGTTATACATAAAATAAATCTTCATCTTGAATCACTCTTGTCTATTGATGAAAACCGCATTAAAATCGGTTGCGTAGTTAAAAGATCTAAGCATATAGAAGGCGGGAAGCCACTTTGTTTTATACTGTGAAGGAATAACAGAGGTTAGGGTCACACCCCTGTTTCAGACCGGAAGTCGCGACGGCGCGGCGCCCCACTGATAGCTATTCTTTGCTTTACAATAAAACAACATAATAAACTTATGTTTTTCTTTAGCTTTCAACATTCTAAACACCGCACATATTATTAACCACATAAAAACCATGAATAGTTTGAAAACCTATTATTAGTAAACAGGAGCCAAAAGTAATAAAAGAACAATTGAACAAGAGTTGTACCATATGTTGTGGTCATATTTTATCGCCAAATCAGTCACCAAAGCGCTTAGAGTATTCTGTGAACCAGACTACGAGTGTACTGAAAACTCTGAGGCGAGGTGGTGAGGCTCTAATGAGCTATGACCTACTTAACTTATTCCTCTATTACACCCTTATCAATAACATAATATAATATTAGGCCCTTCCCCGGAGGGGTAGGCATAGGTTTACCCAGGAGCCAGCCCCATAGCACAGAACAGATAATAATACTATGTATAGAATGGACACTGTCATCCACCAACTATTCGGGCATTCCTCACCCCGCTAGCGAGATTGAGCTCTCCACGAGCCCCGCTTCAATGGGAAATCACCTCACGCACACTCTTGTACTTGTACAAAACTCCACGTGTCGCAGTCGATATAACTACCTACTACGCAGTGTCTGTGTAGTAGGTAGTTATATCGCAACTTTTGTATGGAAATGAGTCGAGTGTCCAGGGTGTGCCTATTTATGATTTCAAGTCCTATGTAATAGCGAACCTTTTGTAATACCGGGCACAGTTCCAGATGCAGTCAATTAAGAAAATACAATAATAAATCGTGCCTTTGGTTTCGAAGCTGGGATGTCATGATGAGCAGCATCAATTAGGAACCACCACGCCACCGAGTCAGCCTTATCAATAGCATATTAAACTATGTGGGCATAGACACTGATCTTTTATATAAGCCGAGAATTCAAGTCAAGCTAATTGGCTTCAGTCATGTCAGTCGCACCTTGTTGTTATATGCGTAAGGTTTGCCCACGTAGCAGTGAACCTTTCTGATAACCGAACCCCCTTATTACGGACGCAACAGAAGTGTGGAAAGCGTTTAAATTGCTTAATAACTGCTGTCAAACGGCATACAAAAAATGACGTTTGACAACAAAATTTACTGCTGTTGTTATGCGATTGCATGTTCGTAATACCACCACGGGTTTTATATATCTCTACTATATTTTAATGAGTGATGAAAACAAAGCTGCGTATATTCATAAGTAGTTCATAAGTAGGTGTAACCAGGCGTGGGACACTCCGCTGAAGCTACAAGTTGCCAGGGCGTCCGTCTTGACGGTACAATTTCTATGGGCTAGACAGAGAGAACAGATAGAGAGATACGCAATAGAAAGAGAGGCAGCTTGTATGTTAATATAACGATAATTAGTTAGACACTGTGCTACATGTGGAGTGGTGTCCCTTCTGTTTCTCTAGTATTTTGTGGTGTAACAGAATTTCGGCACGTTTTAGGGCTGTATTTTTATGAAAGCTAGGGGATAGAGTCATAGAGTACCTGTATGCCACATAACATGGTTCATGAAGTGTTCCTTCCTGGTGAAGCTTTTCTTACAAATGTCGCATCGATGCGGCGTCTCGCCGGTGTGCTTGCGGACGTGGTTCACCATGTGCTCCTTGCGAGTAAACGTTTTGGCGCAAAATTCACATCTGTATGGGAGAAATACTGATAATGGACTGTTTACGTTTGATATGAAGCGTGCCCATTGCAAATAATGTATATTGTATATCCTACTACTAATTCTACTTTTTGTAGTGGTAGGCCAATTTTGCAGGGGGCCGCCTGGTTAAGTACCACACTTTTGCCAGTTATTCATCCGCCAAGCAGTAGTTTCGGTCTGAAGGGCAATGTTACCATCGAAATTACTGGGCATGACGAGTTTCAACAACTAATATCTCAGAGTGACAGGCGCAGTGCAGATCCGTGCAGAATTTTGAATTTTAAAATACTGGGTGGCACTGTGTCTGATATGGGCAATCATGATGCTTACCATCAGGCAGCTGATTTGCTCGTCTTGTCACTCACTATCATAAAAATTTATTACAAATGCGAATATTATTTTGCCACTCATAACTGTATAACGTACCAGTATTATACAGATACGTAGTGAGCAAAGCGTTTTATAGTAACCATAATATTATTGTAAAAGTAACACTTCCTTAACGTAACGCGAATGTATTATTTTATCATAGTTCTATAGCAATATTTTTACCTATAAGGTGTCTCCCCAGTGTGACTCCGGACATGGTTGTCCAAATGTTCTTTCCTCGAGAATGTTTTATGGCAAGTGGTGCAGGCATAAGGTTTGTCTTGGGCTACCCTTTTGGCGTGCCTTTCGGCTGGATCCCCGGCTAAATACACACATTAACACACTTATCATTAGTTCATATAATAAATGCGAAAGATTTGTATTAATATCCTCGCATTAACTAATAAAACTTTTGCACTGAAAATATTTTAGATAGCTTGGCTGAGCAAAGTTTGGAATAAGCATAGATTCTAGACTATTATGTATATCAATAAGTAGTATTTAATACTGTACTCAAACAGTACTAAGGCACTGCAATCAATTAGTCTGTCATTTTGTAATAGTCTTTAAAATCAGGGTCAATCATGAGTGATAAGCGAAAGCAAAGGGTTAGGAGTTAGGACGTAGTACAAATCTGTTCTTGTATTTTGATGTCTATAGTTTTGCTTCTTATTCCACCATTTTTATGTTTAGGTATTCATGGATTTTACAGTACACAGTTACAATTAAAAAAGTTATTCTATTCTATTCCACTTACCAAGATGGCATTTCCCATGTCTTGACAGTTCAACAGGGTTGGCAAATGATGAGCCGCAAACTTGACACGAGTACGGTTTACTTTCGCCGTGATATCGTCTATGAAAAAAATATTTATTTGAATATGGTTTAAGTTATTCATCATCATCATCTCAGCCGTTGGAAGTCCACTGCTGGTATGTCCAGCCTCCTTCATAACGGAGGGGTTTGGCAATACTCGCCACGCTTAGCAGGCGGGTTGGCGAACGTAGTTTGATGGGAATTAAACAGAGGACGCTGCTGCACGTCCTCTGGATCTGACGACCCTTAGCAGACTCTTACAGCAACTATGGGTAGAGGGTGGGTTACAATTCTATAGCCGGTACCGCCAGGGCGATACCTATTTTTTTCCTTAATTAATTAATTAGGTTAAGCTATTATTTTATAGAACTCTTAGATTGCCTCGGTGGCGTAGTGATTCGCACACGTTACTGCCGATCATGAAGATACGATTCCCAGAATCAAACATGTCAGGCAATTTTAGGGGGACTCCTTTTCCGCACGCAGACTTCAAAACTCAAGTTACGGCGCACCATAAAACCAGCAGAGAAGTAATCTTTGAGAAGACATTTAGATAATGCTATAATATTCAGTTAGTAAGTATTTACCTGTGTACAATGAGTTGATATCTAAACTGGAACACTTTCCCGCATATATCGCAAGAGTGATGCCCTGGAGACGACTCCGCTTCAGACATAGCTTGACTCGTTCCTGGCACTTCTATTTCTATTTCATTCTGGAATTAATACGGGTTTATTTAGCAATGATATTATAAAGGCTTGTTTTCGCTAAGGAAAACTGTCTAGGAAATGTTGAGATTTTAAATTTTCTAACTCATACCAACATTGCAAAAGAAAAAGGAGGTTCTTTGTTTCCATACAAAATGCAATTACACAAATACGAAGAAATAGGGAATACTTTTTGACTCAATTGATTATGAGAAAACATTACAGTTTTTTATTATATATCACAGTACCTTATTTTGCGTCTGTCCATCAGTATTAAGTTTGCCGAAGACTTCATGATAAGCGAGCAGCTGCGAGAGATCTTCAACGTTAACTTTGTACATGGCGTGCATGTCGTCGGCGCCTGTCGATATCTTCACCACTGCGCCTTCCATGCCCACGGCGCCTACACTCTGTCAATAGGTTTTTACAAGTGTGAATAAACACACTTCCAACTTTCAACATGAAAACTACTGAGGGTATATATATGTGTGAGCCAAGAGCGAAATTTTATGGCTCGATAGTATCGAATTCGTAAGTTATGTATCTATAACTATAATAATGTATGGGATTTGACATAACGTCGATACGAATACGATTAAAAAAAGTCCTTCTAGGTCCACATTGCATGAAACAGATTAATATAGGTATATCTCAAGAATCTTACTATGCAGATATTTTTAACCAATCAGTAAACACTAACACCATGAATGGCCAGACATATTTGAATAAACATTGGCGTTCGACGTACCAGCAGCAAAGAATATGTGATAGTGCTAGCGTACAGAATACTTTACAGCGTACTTTCGAACATATTTATAGAAATATACCTACATAAAAATATTCTTACAACGCGGCTGGCGACTAGCATGCGAACCGAGCGGCAATCATCTGCCAGGCCATAGCCTACTCAATAGGAGCGTGGGCCATTTTATATCTAAACTGTTGAGTGAAACCCCCTTGTCAGTAATAAGCTTTGCAAATAAGTATGACGCTTGAAATTGTTAGTTGTTTTTAGGTATACAAAGATAATATACAGGGTCATTGGTAATCAGTTGACATCTTTACGGGTTGTTCTTATCAGTTAAACAATCACTTCTGAAAACCAACTGAAAAGGCATAAAGTCAATCAGCAAGGTCAACAATCAATTTATGTTACCTTCAAATCAATTCCCTTGATGTCTTTTATATCAGTAGGTATGGCGAACTGTGCGGTCTCCATTTTGGACTGTGTTTTCTCATCCTTGACAATAGCTAGCGGGTCGGAGGCGCTCGCCTCTATGGATGTGGTCCCGTCCGCGTTATGTGTCACCAAAATGTTTGCTGGTTCACCAGTCGCTTGCTCTATGCGGACCACATTTTCTAGTACTTGGGAACCCAGCTGTATGAACAAGTAAGTTAAACTTAGCATGAAACTAAATGTATCTTAAGAATAAGTTAAAGGACTTATTGGTTTCAGAGCCATCTCAACCTTACATTATAATTTTTTTTTATTACTAGGCCATTGGTCTAGTAATAAAAAAAAAATATATAAGATATAAGATTTTCAAATGTGCATACATAATATTTTTAGCATCACTATTAATTATAATAAATTAGGCAAATGTTCTCCTAAAATTGGAACGCGCCTCACTTTATTCAATTAAAATTAAAAATTAATCGGCTATAATAACCCTCTTATTATGTGTAAACTACTATGTTTAGGAATATCATTGCAAATAACATTATCTACTCTGCAATATAGGATATACAGTGTTTTCAAGGTTTTCTGGGCCCAGCTTCCTTGGATTCCAAGCCTGTTTCCTTTAGCATCAAAGCTAAATGTAATTTAAGGAAGAAGGTGGCTTCATATCATTCAAGTAAGAAAACTAAGTCGGCGTAGGACTTTTAAAACTATTTTACTCTATTGAGTATTGACAAGCATCTGAGCGCGTACATGTTGTACCGCCGACATGTCACCGGGTAGGCCGGTAACACAAGATTGATACAAAACAGATTTAGCGCTTTTTCTTTCATACTATATTAAAAAAGCGGGTATTTTACGTTGCTTTGTCTGTGGCCGTAGGTAATAAACGGGACAGAGTCTTAAAGTAACTATTCCCAGGTCTGGGACACTCCGCATTAGAGGCATGAAGCTACAAGTAGCTGAGGCGCCTCCTTGATGGGAAATTTTCTATGGGCTAGACATAGAAATCAAATAGAGAATCGAGACAGAAAGAGAGGCACCTTGTAGATTAATATAATGATAATTAGTTAGGCGCTGCGCGATCTGAATTGCACCTTATTGCGTCGGAGCTAGAGTCGCTATTTATTTAAGTGATTATGAGGAGTGTCCCTTCTGTCTCTTTAGTATTCTGTGTTTTTACATAACATACCTGCTGTCCAACAATTTGTTGCAACTGGTGCACAGTAAGCGTATGGTCTGTAGGCAGTTTGATGGTCTCATGCAGCTCATCCTTATCCACCATCTTACTGCTACTTGGCTCCACTACCGTGACAATGCCGTCTTCACTCACTGTCAGCTGAATCTATTGGAAAATGATTTTATTAGTTAAAACTTAAAACTGATTAATTAAAGGGGAGTCAATCGCCGCGAGTTGCTCCAAGAAAAGTATGCTGCGACCGGCCTAATTTGGCGGATGCGCCTGTAGCCGCCAAACTTCCAATGTCGCTCGCGCAATTTACATTATTTAAGATTTAAAAAATCACTTATTGTGAATTTCCAAAAAACAAACGTTGCATTTGTTTATAATAAATTTTTTAAGTATATTTTGTTCCTTTTGTTTGATGGAGGAGATCGAAAAAAAAAGGATATCACGGATATCTTTTCTGGTAAATTAAAGGAGATCTTTTCTTTAATATATTATATGTATTATGATTGAGAAACATATGATTTTTGTAAATTCAATGCCTATGTACTCAAACTTGCAAGTGTGCGAATGAGATAGCTGTGGCACTGTTAGTAGGCCCTTATGTTTATTCTTCTATTAATGAGCCCAAATATCTGGACGCGAGCCGTGCATAACGATAATACCCCTAATTAGGGCCCAAGCTATCTATAAATCGAATAACGTTGAACCATAATTTTAATAATATATAGATAAAGGTGAATTTTTATTAATTTAAGGTGCAAATTTCGCCGCGGAATTTATGTGATTTTATGGTTACATTTTGACATTCATACACAAATTATGCTCCATGGTTCTTGATCTTAATTTTTATAATAACATTGGAAAGTCACATTATAATTCAATAGAATTGAGGTTCATTATTCTTGCCGACCTTTATAATACTAATATTATAAAATAAATTGTTAAGGCATACATAATATGTATGCATAGAGTATGATTCAATACCTAGATACCTGAACCAAACGCTTCACAATCAAAAAACAATCCGCCTACTAAGAATATTCAGCGCCATCTAGTTGCAAACTACAGCAAACATGGAGGAAGTACCCTTGAGCTTTTAGTCCCTAGCGCAAAGTATGGAAATATGCAGTAAAATGGCCATAACTTTTGATTGCGTTAACTAAGATGTATGATTTTTTACAGCCACAAGGGACCACAGATCTGAGTAGTTGATATCAATTTCAACTTAATACCTCACGGGTTCCCGTTAAAAAATGTCTTGACAGACGGACTACAAAGTGATCCAATTTATAATAAAGGTTCCTTTTGAGGTACCTTTATTTACCTTACCTTATTGAGGACCCTAAAAGTTTATTCATTATAACTAATTTTATTATCTATGGATGGTGTTCTAATTTTTGTTTTATTATTTTAAATACAATCAAAGGCTTATTATAACTATAAATATTCATTCATTAATTCAATATACACAGACACTATATACAATCAACTGACAATGTTAGATAATAGATCAACTAAACATACATATTATTATTATTATTCTACGTTTAATAAAAAATCAGATAATATATTATGTAACCCACATAAGATAATGTATGACATTGCAATACAAACATTTACGTGCAACATTCATCATACATCTCAACAAAAAAATGGAGATGATGATATTTTCATTTTTCATCTACATATTTTAGATTATCTAGCGAGTGTTTTAGAAATAATTGAATATCGCGCCGGACATAATGTATGGCGCATGTCAAAGGAACTATTCGCATTGACTACCACCTCAATGGACCCCATAACATATAACGAACATAGAACATATAACTAAACAAAACATACAAACAACCATAAAGATAGTAAATAAATTGTTAAGGCATACCTTGTTCAGTATGCTAATTGGGGTTCCATACCTGAACAAAACGCTACCGTGCTATATTATGTAGAACATACATCATCTAGTTGAGAAACTCACATTTTTTTTATACAATTTTATGGTTTTGGGATTTTTTCTTAACTTTGTGATATCAGATCTTACTTCTTGCCAATTTCATGATGCTATGCCAACACGGAAAGTACCCCAAAGGTTTTTAGCCCGTTGCGTATAGGAATGGAAATTTGCGGTAAATCGGACGAATCTTTTGTTTGTGTTGGCTAAGAAGTTTGATATGTTTGCGATTCCCAGAAAGGGTCGTGACAGACGGACTACAAAGTGATCCTATAAGGGTTCCTTTTTCCCTTTGAGGTATGGAACCCTAAAAATGATTAAGTACTCAAATTATATTGTGCATGCAGTCAATTTTTTAAATCCATAGACAGAGGTGGGTGTACTAAGACCCAGTCCCATAGTAGGTACACCTATACTTCGCCTGTAATATTTTTAAAACACCATGTAATAGGGGGCCAGCATATTGGCATCAATCGAGCATAAATCCATACTGTTATAGAGAAAATTCCTAATGGAAAACTCCAATTCCTCGCCTGACCTGGGAATCGAACCCGGGACCTCATATAAGCAGTAATTGCGACCACTATACCAATGACGCAGTCAGCATGCAATACAGTAGCTAACACAAACATAATATGAATCTATCTACGATTTTAGTTAATATGTGACGCTGCCTAAGCGCCACATTCACACATTCATTGTAATTGCGGAGCTTAAAGCTGGGATTATATTAGTATCAGCCGCTGCTCACGGTCGCGGCTGTTAGGTAATCTGGATAATGAATTTACATTAAGACTAAGACGTGTATACATTACGAGAAAACGTCCAAGGACGTGACCTTGAGCCTTCAGACGTCCGAAAGTATGCCGGATATTCGCCTGAGCCGAAAGAACGTCCGAGAGTGATTACACTGATCAGCCGCGTTCATCAGTCGCGACATACGGACGCGGCTGTTAATGTAATCCCACCTTAACAGCATTATATTGTTGTCATATTTCTTACCTCACTAACCTGCTGTGTGGCGATACATAAAAGCAGAACATAATATTTTATATGTGCACAGTTTTATGCTAATGTTATTTTCAGTAGCAAAATAGACTTTATATGTATAATATTTAAGGTTTAAAGTTCATGTGCACAGTGTGAAGCAGTAAATTGGAATTTATGTTAAAGTTACAAGGTTCAAACCTGCTGGTTGCTGTGGTCAGGGCGCGCAGTCATCAGTTGTTGCTGCATTAGGTGTTGTTGAGAGTGATGACCCTAAGAAATAAAGATTTTGAGCAAATAGTTCAAATATTATTAGATAATATTTACGTTCCAAATGCAGAGAAAAACGGCCATAGATCCTAAGTATCTTAATCGCACCCAAAGCTAAACCACAGTATTGCTTTTCGTACTTTTACGTACCGCTTTCTTATTGTCTACCTGTTAACTGTCTTTTGTGGTACAGGCAGGCTTGGGACACTGCACATTATAGGTATGAAGCTACAAGTAGCCGTGGCATACGTCTTGACGGGAAAATTTCTATGGGCTAGACAGAGAGAACAAATAGAAATACGCGATAGAGAGGCAGCTTGTATATTAATAGAACGATAATAAGCTTGGTGCTGTGCGACATGAATTGCATTATATTGTGTCGAAGCTAGAGTCGCTATTTATTTAAATGATTTTGAGGACTGCCTCGGTGGCATAGAGGGCGCATGCTCGACTGCCAATCAAGAGGTCCCGGGTTCGATCCCTAGGTCAGGCAGTGTTAAATATTGAATTTTTCCATTAGTAAGTATCTCAATAACTGCCTGGAGTCTGGAACTGTGCCCGGTAGATGGCAATAGGCTCGCCCCCTATTACATGGGACCAATAACATACTGGCGAAATGTGGGTGTATCTACTGTAGGACTGAGTCGAGTCCTGGGTACACCTCTGCCTACCCCTTCGGGAAAAAGGCGTGAATGTATGTATGTATGATTTTGAGGAGTGTCCTTTCTGTCCCTTTAATATTCTGTGGTATAGGGTAGAATCAGGCGGGTGTCTACATCTCTCACTGAAAATGTAATTTTTCTTTGCATTTGAAACCAAATACATGTTTTGAATTGATTTAACAATAATCTAAATACATGCCTTAGATAAATATTATGTCTAGTCCTCAGATCCTCAGAGATTGAGATAAAGCCACCAATTGAGCAAAGAATAGAGAAATAGAACTTGTATTGCACCTCATGCAGTTTACATTTTATAGAAAAAACTACATAGAAAACT